>VYZM01018220.1:0-25470 GCA_013398915.1 Dromas ardeola
CCCTAACCCGTGCCCCAGGGAGGAAGCAGACTTGCCTGTGAAGTGGGTCAGGATGGCATATTGGCACCTCTGCCCCCCTCAGTAGAGAGTAACTCACAACAGTGACCCATCTGCTTTTCCTTTTGGAGCCTGTTGTAATGCCGGGTCTATGATGACTTGGTCTTTCTGACATTTCTGGCCTACGTGTGCCATCCTCCTCTCCAACAGCCAGCTAGGGGATATATTAAATGTTTTTGGAGACAGTAAAACAATACTGCTGTGTTCACAGGTCATTAATTCATTCTAAAAGGCTTGTTTCAATTCTGGCCTATTCATTACATATAGTGACATAAATCTGCAGCTCCTTAACCTTCTCACATTCAAGAAGCATTTGCAAAGTATATTCTCTGTTCTGTTGCTGTCAGTAATGCTTCATACCATTGTCTTGTTTTGCATATAACAATATTCTAAGACAAGGTACGTTTAAAAGATGTTGTTATATTGGGAGAGAATGAAGTGCTTATAATCATCATACATTTAGAGAAAAGTCTGCAGCTCCCATATTTTACCAAAAATGTCTCTACTATGGCATAGCAGAATCATAAATACACATTAAAACCCAAATCCAAGCTGGATGTAAATTATACCTGTTCATCAGAAAATTAAGATTTGGCCAATTTGTCCCTTGTACACAGCTCCACTAACTATGTGATTCTGGTCTTCTCTTTTCCTGTTTCCAATTAAAATGTTTTCGTGTTGAAAGGGTACTATTAAAAGGCAACTACAGTCTCATTAATTATGGATGCTGTGTTAGGACTCATGTTATCCACCTGTTAGAGCTTAAAGAAAAGTGCAGTGTAAACAGTCCTATTTCTTTGGTTCAATTCTTGTACAAATAAGAAAATCTATTTCCCAAACTCCTACATTACTACATGCAATGTTGTCACAGTCATTTAGACACCCTCAGGATATTCAGGAAAAATGAGGAAAGAGATTAAAGATAGTGGACTTCGAAATTCAAGCTGTTGCCTGTGAGCACCGGAGAGCCACACAGACTGGCTTAACAAACTAGTGAAAGTTAATTCTAAAATATTCTTGCAGGTGTTTTTGGAGGGTTGCTTTTTTTTTGGCGTGTCGTATGGAAAAACATTCTGGAAAGCATCAGCCTTGCTATGTTGTTCAGGATGGTTAATGGCACTGTCTCAGGATCTCAGTGCCTGTGTGTACGTGTGACACGTACAGCTGCACATTTGAATTCCCAGCAGGAGGTTGCATTTTCTCATGGAAAAGTTGTCAGAAGTTCAAGATCCAGGAGCTAGTTATGCTTGGCAGTAGTTTTTTTTGCTTTCTTTATTAATGTCTTACGGTCCTAGAGGAATCACTATGGTGACAGTTGATGCAAGTTACATTACTGGAGCAAACCTGCAGCTGGAAATGTGGTCAGAGATGGTTTTTACCTGTTGAGTAGGAGCTGAATGAACAAAGAAAATTTCTTGAAAGAGGAGGTTACATTACAAAATAAAATAGACAAAAAGTGCTGCTCAGGTGAAAGAGGGGTAATTTCAAAGGAATTCTTCTGTATCTTTGAACATCTGGTCCCAAAGTCTGTCTTTGTAATTTATGTGCTGACTTACAATGAGAACAGTGCAAGACTTCACCCTGTCAGAGAAAGATAATAATTTCTCAGACCTCATTATGCCTGTGGAAGAATCCTAATGCATGCATTTGCATGCATGTTCAAAGCATAGGCTAACCGTGCAATACTCTTGTATACCACTTCTGCGTCAATATCGTTGGCCTATTTGCCTGATGATGAAACTAAGGTACATTCATGTTGCAGTGACTGCAGGTCCTGCCAGACCGCTTTGAATTAGTCTGGGTACTACTAAATGCAGTGTTACCCTGTAGCTCTGGGGAGCCTCACAGTCAGGATTTTTACCCATATTTTTTGGCAGATTTTTATGATTCTGTGATGAACACTCTGCAGTGATATCCACAGCTATGCAAAGTATGTCTGCATGAACTGGAGACATTACACCGGAGACATGCCCTAAAACATGATGCAGGGGAGCCTTGGCCAAGTGAAACCTAAAGCTGCAGGCTGCTTCAGATCTTGGATACATGAACAACATATATCATCTTCCCAATGCATAAAATAATTGATAAGCAAATACTGGCACACACTCTTTGGACTGAGATAACTATCCTCATTTGAGAACTTATCCCTTTCTAATTTAGAATGATTTATCCTGGAAGCAACTATCAATTCACCTGGTCTTGATCTCCCAACGTAGTACTTTTTTCTTCAGTATCAGAACCTTCCAGGGTAGCATGCTTTCTCTTCTGTTCCTAGTAATTTGTCTTAGTCAGCATGGATACTGTTAGAGTTAGTAAGGAAACTGAAGACCCATAGTCCTGCTGCCTTCTTCCTGCTGCCTTCTTATCTCCTGTTCAACTTCTTTACCTCTCCGAAGTGTGAACATTTCCTATGGTCCTTTGGTCAGAGGTTGATAGGGTATTTTTCTGTTTAGGAAGAGATATCCTGTGAGAAGGTACCTTGTGCCTTGCTTTTTCTTCAGCCCTACCATATATACATTTTCAAACAGCAAGCATAATCCAATAAAGAATAGTTAAGCTCTCTTCTTAGCTCTGCATATCAGCACAGTCCCCAAAAACTTAAATACAGAAATAAACTGACTGGCGTTTTTAATTTCCAATAAAAGCTTGCTAGCTCATTTGCTCCCACATGCATATCCCTCCCCAGTTTTAAAAGTATTTTTTGTTTAAAAGCCATTATAGCTGATTTTCTACTGACATCAAGTGACAAACATAATTACATTCCAAATTTCTTTATTGTTCAGGCACTTTCTGGAGACAGCTAAAAAGTTTACATTCTCAAAGGGCATAGGCAATAAAGGGGAACCGTACATTGTACAGATTTGGCACCACAGTGCTCAAAATGTTCTTTAAATGTTACTTAGACAAGTATACCACAAAGAATATGTTGCCAGACTGTTGATGAAGTTTTTATGATGTCTAAGTACCAAACATGTTTAACCCTTTACGAGACTAAAAGGTTCAGAATATGCCTTGAAGAACTTGCTGCAATTTCTTTTGTAATGTGCTGAAGTTCAGTATTTCCTATCTTTTTCATTGCACACTCTATCTTATCTTTGGCCTGTTGATGGATAGTATGAGAGGTCTTGAGTAGTGAAGATTATCAGCTGTAACAGACTGTCATTTTAGTTCTACAACTTTTCAATGAAATTCTCAGTGTATTATCTAAGATGGTGATAGCTGTGCTTCTAGTTCTAATGACAGGTGTGCAAAAGTTTGATTCCCTGGAAATGTGAAGATGATTTAGTGTTGGTATCACTTTAACCCTTTGCATACTTACATGTCCTGACCTTGAAAATCATACTCACTTTATTATTTCCGTTTATGTAAGCATGCTGAGAAACTAGGCAAGAAGGACAGTATAGTAGAAAGTATGGCCTGATGGAATGGCAGGGAAGAAGGTTTAGTATCAGGATTGTGAAAAGCAAAAGAATTAGATAATGTAAGGCAGATAAGAAGAATTTTCTATACCAGAAGGCTGATTAACCAATACACTCTGGAGTGTGCAGTGACTAGAAATAGGAAATAGTTAATTTCACTATCTGGTGAGACAATGCAACAGAATGTGATTGTAAGTTGGAGGACATGAAAAAGGAGTAAATGAGGTTGATGCTGCATAATGGCAATGGTAATAACTTTAAATGTCAATGAACTGCGACAAAAGACTTATTTTTAATAAATTAGAAATGCATGAAACCTTCATTGCCCCCTTCTACGTAGCACAGCAAATGTTCCTGATACCATGGTGTTAATCACCTATGATTTTTAGGTTAGTACAGTGAAAATTATTGTTGAAGAAAAACAGTATTTGAAATTAGGATCTAAATAATACAGTGTCTTGATAACTAGCTATGAAACCGAATAAGAGGGCTTATTCCTAATTCCAACATGAGTGTGATATGTTCTTAGAGCTGGTTTAAAGCTGGTATGTGTTGATATGGCATTATATGTTCTCAGATGTATTTTTACATTGTATGGACAGCTGAATAGTAATACTCTCACAGGAGAATATGACAAGCAGAATGAGCGCGTGTTTTTCCCTAGATATTACATGCATATATTACAAAACAATATGAATATGTTACACATTGTTTTTAATGTAAACATTATCATAGGGCTCAGTATTTATAAAATTTAATTGGAATTTAATTTAGTTTAATTACTTTTCACACTTATTAACTTCATTTAGTTTTTACTGAATGTTTCTGAAAGGAGTATGGATACTAATCCATTTATTCCTAAAATACACAAGTTAGTATTGGGTGAGCAGTAAATCAGCAAGCATTTGGGTATTAACTTGAGGATCCAAAGGATCTATACAAGTTCATTTTTCCACCTAGATGACTAGGATATGCCTTTAATGCTAGTTAAACCCTATCTAGGAATAATTTTCCACAAACACAGCACATCAACTGTTTGATATAACTGAGAAGTTTTTTTGCCATTAGACTACTCTTCAGAACCAGCTTCCATTTGCATTCAATTCCCAGATCAGACCTGGGATGCGGGACATTTCCTGTCTTCTTTTTCTGGCAGCAAGTAGGCATTAAACAAAAAATGAGAGAATTACTTCAAATACCTGAGAAGAAAAAGTCTAAAAGCATACAACTTCCCACCTACAAATAGGGAACAATATTGACATAAGTAACACAAAGAAATATGAAGGAATGAAAGCTTGGAAGTATATAGGGAAATTAAAAAAAGATTTGAACTAAAATTATGTGAAACTTTAAATTTCTTCATTAAATTTGTAAAAGGTTATTTTGTGTGCAAAAAATGCATGTAGAATATTTAGAAGGGAAAACTTACAATCAAGAAAGAAAAATCAGTCTTTATTTTCCCATCTTGTAGTTAGAAATTTTAGTTCTTTGCATTGAGGGTGGGAAAAAATATCAAAATTTATTGCTTCAAAAGCCCTCCCAAATTTACATTTCTTAAGTATCTGAGATTACATTAGCTTTGATATATGGCAGTTTTAAGGAGTGCTGGAGGGGATAAAACCCTAGCTACTGAAAAACAATCCTTACAGTTTAGACAGCAGCTGTCGATTCACATGATAGACAGCCTGTGCTTTCACAGCACAATGACATGCTATCATAACCATGTAAACTAGTACATCCTAGAAGTATTTTGACATAAACTTCTCAGACTGTGGTTTGCTGAAGAGGAAGATAAAGTCCAGCTTGACCTGTCCATGACTTACATGATATTATACTTGCATCTTTCCAGACACTAGAGTCTTTCATTATAGAATATGATTTAGCAAACATGAAAGGAAAAGCTTAAATTCATATGTATATATTAAGACAAACAGGGATTTTTCAAACATAAGTTTTAAGGTTTTACCATTTCTGGAGGAGTTTGCTTTTTTATCACTTCTGAATGCAAACCAGAAAAGCATCAGATTGAAAACTATTATGATGCTAAATAATTAGCTGTAGAAAGGCATGAACAAGACTAACTATTTACAACAGAAACAGAGAGAATGTTAAAAAGAAGCCTTTAATTTTTGATAAAGCAGTTAAAGGAACTACTGTTGCTCATATACCTATTTGTAATAATCAGTACAAGTGTCCTATATGCAATAATGAAAAGGTTGTAAGTTACAAAGGTGTAGCATGGAGATAATTCGAAGTTGACAGTCAAAATAAAGAAAAGCAATAGCATACCTATGTCATGAAAGGTTTTTAACCTTTGAACAAGTACTAGGGTAGAAGTGCATGGATTCTTCATTACTTAATTACTTCTGAGAGATTCAAAATGCATTACCAATAAATGGTAATATGATACAGCCCTTTTATACCAATAGTTGATATAAAATGCATTGGGTTCCAGTCCAGAAAAACAGATTGTTTCCTTGCAGTACCCAGTTTGGAATGGTAGTAGATTTCCTCACCAAGGAAACAAACAAATAAAAGTCGTGTGTGAAAGAGCTTAATTTGGACAACAGAGCTCTTCCACTGTAGTTAAGCTTGACCACAAGAGGTGATAAAATGCTTTGCAAGTTATAACTACATCCCAGAAAAGGAAAAGGAATAGATCTTAACAAAATCAACATAATAAAGACCATTAAGAAAGCACAGAGAGAGGTAACTCATACAGATTCTGACAGTGGGGTGCAACCTAAAACCAGAGCCAAGTGACTGGAATTTGCCAGTTAAAAAANAATGCATAGAAAAAAAAAGAAAAAAAAGAAGATATAAAACTGAAAGTAAATGAGGTATTGGGAGAATTAGTTCAAAATTAAGAGCAAAAAGAGAGGACTTAGAGGAGAGGAGAAAAAAAAATAAATAGGGAATAAAAACAACCAACAAAACAAACAAAGCCTTTCTATTTGCAAATCTTCTGTTTCCCTGTCTCCCTTGACTTTTATCTTTTTACCATCTCTATTTTCTTTTTTATCAGCTTGAATAACTTTGATTCTACCAAGTTTTCATCCCCCATAAATGTTTCAAACCGCTGGCAGTTAGGTTTCATTCAAACATTAACCAGAACAGAATCCTTCCATCTCTCTTGAAGGAGAGCTGACGGAAGCACAAAGCACATCATTCTGCATAGGCCTTGTTTAGTCCCCCATCAACATAAGGCTGACCTTGTCTTTACTGTTAAAATGCCCTGAGGCTTGTACCTTTTAGGACAAATGTGCAAGAATCACCCAGTTAGAATTAGCTCCAAAAAGAAATGTGAGCTCTGAGTGTTGCATTTTCATGTTTAAATTATATCTGAAGTCTAAAACAAAGAACTTAGAAATCTTCATCCAGCTGTTGAATTCCAGGGTCATTAAATCCATATTTGACCTTAAACTGAAGCCACACACATTTCTGCTTCTTGACATGTCTGGAATTGCTATACTCTTGTCTGTACAGAGAGAAACAGCATCCAACACAATTACCCTTACAAGAGCTCAGCGTGGTACTGATGCTCTGGTGGATTCACCCCAGCCACCACCCACACACCTACCCAGCCTCTTCGTCACTCCCCTCTCCTGGAGGATAGGGAGAAAAATAGAATGATGGTGAAAAGTCTCATGGATCAAGAGAATGACAGTTTAATAAAAAAAGCAAAAGATGTACGTGCAACCAAAGCAAAAAGACAAATTCATCCACCGCTTCCCGTCAGTAGACAGACGTCAAGACCGTTCTTGAAAAGCAGGCCTCAGCACATGTAACTGTTGCTTGGGAAAACAAATGCTGTAACTTGGAATGTCCTCCCTTTCTCCTCCTTTCCTTCAGATTTTATTGGTGAGCACAATGTCATATGTTATGGAATATCTCTGGTCAGTTGGAGTCACCTGTGTCCCCTCCCAGCCTCTTGCCCACCCTCAGCCTGCTGACTTTTGTGAGGAACTGAGGAGAGAAAGACTTGACGCTGTGTGAGACCTTTTCAGGAACAGGGAAAACACTGGTGTGTTATCAACACTGTTTAAACCACAAATGCAAAGCACAGCACTATATGGGCTGCTATGAATAAAGTTAATTTTTAACTTCATTCTAGACAGACCCAGTAGAGAGGCTTGAAATCAAGACCCACAGTAATTCCCTCCTAACAAAATTCAGCTTTGTCTTACACTATTTTAAGCACAGGTATTAATGGTGATGAAATCTAGCACTTGACACATCCAGCTTAGTCATGAGGAAGAATCTAATGTTTTAAAAGCATGGAATAAAATACAGTGTCATCAAATGAATGCTTTGATTACCAGGTGCAATTAGAATGGTGTAAGACATTTCTTGCATATGCTCTCTGTTTTGGTCCAATTCTTTAGACTGTCAAGCTCTTTTTCCATCCTGTGAACAATACCCTACAGCCTGAATGGGAAGAACGACCTTTATTAAGTATCAGAAAAGCGAGTTGATTCTGCATCTCCTGCTTTGTGTATATACTGAAAGATACTGTCCTGGCTTATGTCTGAAGCATGGATTGAATTGATGATGGAGGGTAAAAATAAAAAATCCAGGATGTTAGATTTTCACCAGGGGCCAAGTACCTAAAAATAATGTGTAGAAATATGTAATACTTGGAAGTTCTTTTCTGCATCTTATTTTTTAGCTCTTTAGTTTTACACAGAGTATATTTTGTTGAGGTTCAGATGAAAGGAGAAATTTTTTTTAAAGATACTTGGTTTAATCTGTATTTTCCTTCTTTTTTTTGACCTCAGTTGAAAAAAACACAGTCCCCTCCCCCTCAATTTCTTTTATATGATTAAAGATGTAAAATCAGCATCTTTCAGATGCTTTCTATTCAGGTGTTTTGACTGTTTCATAAGCCAAATTAACTGCTTCATTAAGATTTGAAAAAAGAATGATGTGAATGAAAGCATTTAAAATAATAGTTAAAGATTAGACGCTAAAGGAACACTACTCACATACTGTTGCATGAAAGTGAAAGATCTTTATATTTGGTCATCTCCTATTCTTAGCATCTGTTAGGACAGCATCTGTAGCTATCCTAGTGTAGTCATTAAAATGGAACTGTTTGGTAAGAAATTGGATAAATTCTGTCTATGTTGCAACAAAGAAAGATTTTGGGGGAGGAGTGGAATGTAAAAGGTGGAAAGTGGAAACTAGGTGTGCATTTTAAAGGTATCTCAGAATTACTTTTTTTTATTTTAATCTGTAATTCAAGCAGTCTATAATGCATCCAAACATTTTTAATGGCACAGCTGAGTGTATTTTAATTAAGGTCTCATTATAGAAAATTCTGAATTCATTGATAACATAATAAAATTCTGAAAATAAAAAAAATGGAAAAAAATGTGCTTTTAAATTATTTATCATCTTGAAGTTTTATAGTTTATAATAACATGTATATGAACCTCACTACTAGTAAAAGATTTTGATTCTGATAAAGTGGTATTTTTCCTGAATAATTTCTGAGGCTTTTGAAATATGTAAGCATTATCATGGACTATGCAAATTATTTTCTGTCCAGTCTTAATAAGTTTAGAATTCATAACCTACATTTCTGAAAAAATAATCTTTTGAATTACATATGCACACAGCATATGTAGAAGATTAAACACATTGCATACAAATTTTGAATTAGGTAACTAGTTTTGAGCAAATAGGATGTTTTCATCCTGGAAGATGAGAGTATCAAAAAAGGCAATTTTCATTAAAAAAAAAAGCCAATTTCTTATTTATTTCATGCCACGTTGTACTTCTTGCAGCAATAGTGACTGATAAAAAAATGTTTATGTAATTATGACACTGTGCTTGTCAGACTTCCATAAGTACGTATTTATAGTCAAATTTGTGTGCTCATTTACTATATTTGCACATGGTGCCATGAAAACTTTGCAGGCAAATTAGACACAGGGTTATGTATTTACCATTCTGAAAATCTACTATTAGCTGTCATTGTATAAAATTAGATCATTAGGATGCAAAAATAGTAGTAGATGTACACCCTGCAACGACAAAATTAGATACATATCTGGTTTTGGCTCCTGGTAGTCACTGTATTTAAATGCTGAGTTTAATTCCTTTTTGCTTTAGCCAGTGTGCATTATATACTGCTTGAGAAAGATTTCAATATTGTATTTATTTGCTGTTTGCAAATACAGCAATGTTTAAGATATACATTCTTTTTAATGTGCATTTCAGTAGCTTCTAAGTGGTAAATATGACTAGCTCTTGATGAAGTATGGTATTGCGGAAAGCAACTACCTTTCTCTCCTCTGACCTACCTTTTGGTAAATTGTATCACTGACCAACTGTGGTGAAGTTAGACATGCCTGCAAGCCTGTAGATTATTTTAGCGAGATCACAGAACACTGTTTCTGAGTCACTGTTTTCTTAGGATCTTGTTCTGCCCTCATATATATGGTAAGACTTCACCTCCCACTCAGCGGTCCTGTCTTATTTGTATATCTATCCTGGGTGCAGCTAGGGCAAGCCTTCCCAGTCCTCTGTTTTTGCCATGAAGAAGCTGCTGTTACATCCAGCAAGGAGAGGATGAGCAGTGTGATCTGCTGCTCCTTGGTGTATTTGAGCTGTCATACTGTTAAGAGGTGCCTTGTCCACATCATTGGTTGGCATATCAGGTGAAATGGGGTCTGGATAAAATCAACCCTGCACTCTGCTATAAATCAGGTATTTTGGTGTAAGAATGTACAGGATGGTCAGAAACTTAAGGGAAAATAAAATAAAACCACTATATTCTTGTTTAGCATTCCATATGTGGTAACTTATGGCTTGTGGCTTGTTATTATGATATTATGAATAGAATAATGACATGGCTAAACATAATGGCATAATACCAAGGGCTAACACAATCCATCTTAACAGTTTGAAGAAACTGCTGTAATGTCTCATGTCAAAAAAGCACTGAAGTGTATCAGTGAGCAGCTAACCCTGGCTCAACCTGACAAACTTCAGAGTATTATGGAGGCAAATATTAAGGGGATGACTAGTGGTGGCCAAAGTTTAACAAGCAGTGTGTTTTTGTCTATATTTAACACTAAATAAGAGGAAAAAAATAACTAAAATGGTGGGAAGAGCAAAGCAGATAAGGAAAGGATGGTGTTTATTGGTTCTACATCACTCCGATCTGAGAGTCCATACAAATTGTTTTGTATGAGAAGCTCAAGGTTTTGCTTTTAAATAAAATATCTGTGTGATATAATTCTTACACTGCTTTTTCTGTCTTTATATGCAGTTTCTCTTGGTTTTCTCTCATTTGCATTTAAGTTACTTTCTGTCATAAACAAGGCAAAAAACAAGGAATGGATAACCTTGCCATTTTTATATAAAACATCAGAATATGTTTTATTCCAGCTCCTTGTTCTCTGATGTCTGTGGTACTTTTTGCAGACACTTGATTCTCTGTAAAGGCTTTTGTCCTTTGACTGAGTCATACTGTCATCTGAGATCCTGCTGCATACATCCATGCCAACACGATGGACTTTTGGGTCTGGGAATATAACCTGGTGCTTTTGCAGTTTCATTCTTTGTAGAGTAGCAAACCAATACCTATATCTGTATTTACCATTTGAGAAGGAGAGTAACTTGTTCTTTATTTCTTCTGTATCCTTTTGTATCTATAAAATTACAGTACAGTAAGTGGCCAGACAGGAACAGAAACTAAGACTGTCCAGCACTGGAAATGGCATGACCCTCTCCATTTAGGCATGGGGAAACACTGAATCAATAGATGGGCCAGTGAAGTTGCTGTCCCTCCACATCTTTTTCTGGGAGAAGAGTAACTTCAGATTTAGCTGTTCCACGGAAGGTAGCACTGTACTTTTTTAGTGGGACTCTGAATTGCCCTAGAAGTGAAAAACAGACTACTTACGTCATCTTATAGGATACCACAGTTTGGCTTGTAGGCAAAACTATGCAAACATTTCAAACAAAAGGCTATTAATCGGTAGCAAATGTTTATTGGTAGCTTTATCCTGGAGCAAGTTCCAACGTTTGCTGGTTGGTTTTTTCAGATGAACCTCTCATCATATAATCTTAGGGTTTGGAAGCAGTCATGTTTCATGCAGCTTTAGCTTCCTGTGCTTGAACTGTTTTGACTTGTAGAGAATAATGGATGATGCACCAATTCATCAATAGCAGGAAGTCTCTGAAATGGAGAAAACACAAGGAGCAGATAGATAGCACAAACATTGAAAGAAGAAGTAGAACTGACATGGCCAGATTTTTCTAAACAAAATGCTTTCTCTTTTTTGAAAAGAATTATGTGTCCCTATTTCCAGGCTTCTTACCCTTCTTTTTATGCAAAAGTGGGATTATAAATCCAACTAAATATTAATACACAAAGTGGGATTATAAATCCCACTAAATATTAATACACAAATTCTCTAAGAAAAGTTTAGTTTGAATGTTTACACCATATAAATATAGTTCATGTCTCCTTTTTGGTATTCTGCACTTATAATTGCATTTGAGTTACTTTCTTTGGTCTTTTTTTAGCATTATGTCCCCCATACAGGTTTTGGCATGTTGAAGTGTTTGTTTATAAATAGTGTTGATGTACTTTTCAGGGAAAAAAGGTCATATTTCAGTTCAAACAATTCTTAGACTATTAACACCTTTGCAGAGGTAAAAGGGGTGGGTCTATTTACTTCATCATTACTGACAAGGGACCACATGAACAGTCCTATATTGCAGGTGGAAGCTGTTTTGAATTTGGAAAGAATCCCATCTCTGAAATTTCTGGAACTGATACATAGCAAAGCTGGATAACAAAGCAAATGTATAATATGTTTAAATTCTAATGAAGAATAACTTAGGATCTTGGTACAACAAAAAATTTTGTACTAGTATTTTCTTTTAATTGACACTATGTGTCCATAGTAAACAGTATTTTAAAATTATTTTAGAATGGTAATATATATCTTGTGTAATATATTTTCATTTGAAGTTAAGCACATGAAACCACTACTTTGCTAAAATAAACATAAGCTATAAGAAACATAAGAAATACAGGTCATCAAAAAGGAACACTGTTGTACATTTGAAGAGTTTTTCTTTAAAATAAATCACCTTTCCTTGGTCCCTTCACAAGTTAAACTTCAGGGCATCCTACCACAGCATCTCACCTACCCTGAACAAGCTGCTCTCCATAAATTCAAGGTCATCATTTTCATACACACCCTCTTCATGCCTCTTGGTCAAGGCAGCCAAGACTTCTGTTAGCATTCACGACCTTCAGCTGTTTCGACCTTGTTTATGAATCCAGGTTCAGGGTAGTTAAAATTTCCCCAGAAGAACCAGGACCTGTGAAAGTAGAAGCTGTCTCAGGATGCTTAAAAAAGGCTTTGTCCAATTCCTCTTAGTACAAAAAAAGCAGTAAAATGAAAAACACCTAAAGAAATTCTAAATCTACTGTTGTATCATTCAGTGATAAAGTATCACTAAGGAAACCATTGTCACCACTGAGAATATACTCTGAAAATGTGGTCATTTAAACTGAACAAACATTAAAACGTTAGAGAGTGTGTGTGTGTGTGTGTGTGTATACACATATATATAGTCACTTGAGTAACCAATATTTTGTGGAAGGAGTGAACCATACTCAGCATTGACCTGAAAAATGCTTAATGACTCAATGACTTCCATGGAACTGCACGTTGGTTCTGAAAATAGTCTCTAGGATATTAAAGGGATGGCTGTAGCAAGCAATTCCCAATTCAGAAAGATATTGCAGGCAAAGAAAAGCATCGCTGATTTGAAGTTACTATGCTATGATTCAGAACCTTTTCTGTATGTATTTCAAATATTTCCTACTGCTGCATCATGTGAAGTAACCTCTAGGAAAGACTTTATTGAAAAAAAAAAATTTGCACTTACAAAATTGAGGAAAGTGTCTTTTCTTGTTTAAAAAAATGAAATGAATCATCACTCTTACAGACTTCTTTCCATCAGAGAAACTCAATGCTGTATACATTTTTGTTCTTGTTGTGGTGGTGAACTACTCCCAGTATCTGCAGAGAATATTTTCTTTAACCTCAGAGTGCTTGTAAAACCTGGAGAGCGAGGACATTGATAGATAAAGGTCTTTTGGAGGCTTGACATTCAGTTTGTGAGAAGCAGTGGAGAATGCAAGCAGACTGTTGCAAGGGAGGTCATGGAAGGAATTACTTGTTAGCCACAATGCTGAGAGCTGTCTCAGAATCAGAAAGTTTATTCTAGAGTCCTCATCAGGAGTAAGAACAGAAAATCATAGAAATGAGACCTTGGCAATTTTAGCTGATACACCTTTCTGGTCAAAAGAGAGCTATCATCCTGTGAAATATTTTTCTATTATTTACTTTCTGTTGCTTTTGCTGACTAATGTTACACAGGTGTGCAGTTTTAGAGCAAAATGTTGGTCATCATCAGCTAGAGTTAGGATCACATATTGCTTTTATTCTAATGCTGTGATTTTCAGACAACTATTACCTTGTTAAACTTTCATCTTTGGAAGCAAAAAGTTTCTGGGCGTCCTCTCAGTTTTCACAAACATTTCTGAGAAATGTTCAACCATACTTATCTGCCAGAAGAATAAGGGATATGTTTTTTACTGTGGGGGAAAGATAAATTCCTGTAACTCTTATTTGGAGAGTATGATAGAGTAAAGGTGAAATTTATAAGAGGAATATCTGCCAAGAGATTTCTTGCTCTTGTGACAAAAAAACCCTTAACATCTTATGTCAGCCAACATAAAATTTACCATAACTTTATGTGTAGAAATTAACCACTTCCAGTGAGATGGTGTGGTGTGAGTAACACTTGCATGAGCTCTGCCTGAAGTGCATGTTTAAATATGTTTTTGAATAGAAAATATTGTTCGTGTATGGTTGCAAAGAAAGTGTAGAATAATAGAATTAATTCTAGAACTGAATTTTTCAGGCACTGTCATAGAATCATAGAAAAGTTGGGGTTGGATGGGACTTTTGAAGGTCATCTAATCCACCCGCCCCCTGTAATGAGTGGGGACATCTTTAACTGGATCAGGTTGCTCAGAGCTCTGCCCAACCTGACCTTGAATGTTTCCAGAGGTGGGGCATCTACCCCCTCTCTGGGCAACTAGTGCCAGTGTTTCACCACCCTCATTGTAAAAAAAGTCTTCTTTCTATTTAGTCTGAATCTACCCTCTTTTAGTTTAAATCCATTACCCCTTGNCGCCCGGATGCATCACCCCAGTTCCCTCAGCCTCTCTTCAGAGGAGAGGTGTTCCATCCCTCTGATCATTTTGTGGCCCTCCTTTGGACTTGCTTCAACAGGTCCTTATCCTTCTTATGTTCAGGGTTCCAGAGCAGGATGAAATACTCCAGATGGGGTCTCACCAGAGTGGAGCAGAGGAGCAGAATCACCTGCCATGACCTGCTGGCCACGCTTCTTTTGATGCAGCCCAGGATACGTTTGGCTTTCTGGGCTGCGAGCGATCATTGTTGGCTCATGTCCAGCTTTTCATCCACCAGTGTCCCCAAGTCCTTTTCCAAAGGGATTCTCCCAATTCCTTCATACCCCAGCTTGTATTAATAATGAGGATGGTCCCCAGTCCCTTTCTTGCAGTCCATCCACTTGAGAGGTGTGGGATGAGAGGCTGCCAGTGAAGACTGAGGTAAAGTTATTGAGTACCTCAGCCTTCTCCTTGTCCGTTGTTACCAGTTTGCTAGTTTTCACCTTAGGGGGGTTTATAAACATATGCGTTTGAACAAAAGTTGTCATTAGACTAAATAATAGCAACCAAAAAATTGAAAAAAAAATTTTCTTACTTCAAGTTTAGAACAACTTAGGGCTGAAATCTGCAATTCAGAAAAAGACTTTGAGGAAAGCAGCTGGCACCATGTTGGACAGGATTTATGCCTGCTCATACTATTTGCAAACTCATGTTCTGCATTGCATTAGAAACAGCAAAGCATTTCAATTTAAAGTGCTAATTTAGCATCATTTTCCCCTGCAGGAAGGTTAACCCAAGTAGAGCCTTGTTTCTGAGCCAGCAGAATTGTAAGAAGTAAAAATCATACATGAAAGTAATTAGTTGTATTTGAGGGAAGAAATATGGATCCAAGTAAGGTAATGCTTAGCATTCTAGATTGATTAACTGGTTTTGTGCCTATTAATACATTCTCTTGCCATTCTGACATTCATTTTAACAAGAGATTTTGTGTCACTTACTAAAATGGATAGGGCACAAATGTGATTTTTCTGCAGGCCAGATATCCTAAGTACAGACTCTGTGAGAAAGGGAGGGAGGGTGCTAAGCTCTGCGTAACTCAGAGTTTTCTTCACAAGTATGTTACTTATTAAATATCTCATCTGACAAAAATCCGTTCAACTTCACTGCCATTTGCAAGCATAAAAACATCAGTGGGGCCAAATGTAGCAGTCAGATGTTGCATGTCATTTGCTCCATTTCCATATTTTCCTATTCAAACACAGTATGTCAACAAAAGAGAATAATTTTGGATTTGTCTTAGTGGGAACAGGAAATAAAAAAGGATTGTTTACATTGTGTTCTCAAAGGAAGACCACAGGGAATAAAGTATCAGAAGCTAATAAGAAGGACGGTTGCCTTATAGAAAAGGAAAACATGAACTTTTTTTTGATCTTGGCAGGAGCATAATTCTTAACAAAAATCAACCAATCTCACATGATTTGCTGCTGATATGCTAAGTTACTCTGTTTCAGATCAGGGACTGACAAACCTTTCTTGCTTTTTTGACTTTGATAGGTTAATCAGCTTCAGAATTTTTGATCATTTGTTTACAAGATCTAAGCTGAAAATAATGCTTTTTTTTAATGTCTTATTTGAAAGCCTTGGCCAGCAATTATAAAATGTATAGTAAATAGGACATAATTGTTAATATTTAGAGAATAGGGCTCCTAACTAATGAGATAGGGAGCTTGTAACCACCTTGACAAGTAATCCTTAACCATGTTAATTAATAGGGGGGATGTTATGCCCATGCAGATGAGAGGCTTATCAATCCTAATGCTAAGAAGATATCATCAGCTTAAGAAATGAACTTTCTATCTTTGTATATGTCTGTGAAGTCCTAAGTGATCTAAGAACAAGATCTTGAAAGTTACTGAAATTAATCTTTGATCCAGATAGAACCAAGACATAACACTATGAATTTAGAAACAGATTTATGCAAACAAAAAAGTCCATATGACACAAAAGAGTGAAAAATTTTAAGTGTTTTTTCTTAAAAGTACAGCTTTCACATCTCCTCTCCCTTAAAGCTGGAGATGACCTTTAATCTGTCTACCTTCTTCTTCCATAAATTTCAAACTGCAGCAAAGAGAAGATAGTCCTTTGCTTTGCCCACTTATCTAGTGAAGTCTACTGCAGCACAGGGTAATGTATTCAAGACTGTTTTAATTTTCAATAATGTACTTTATTAGGCTGAGCTTTGTTGGATATCTCTTCAAAGAACACTCTTCCAGAGATCCTATCTGCAGGACAGGCCCCCAGGAGTGACCAAGAAACCTATGAAGGTTGGGCTGTTACGGTTTTCTCTCAACCAACAAGATGACCAGTGAAATCCAAAGATCAGCGGTAGTGGCAAGAAGAGAACCTCTGAGAAAATTTTACTGTATGGCAAGGAGAAAAAAAGATTAAATAATCAACACAAGTTAAACCCCCTTAAAATCTGGATAGAAATATGATTAATATTCCTGCCGTTAATTAAAAGCTCTAACTCTGTAGTAAGAGGCTTCATAAAGGCTTTTGTAAAATTCAGCCCTACTGTATAAAGACTTGACTAGGTGTAACTACAAATACTGGAGCTGCTCTCATGCAGTAGGTTTGATTCATTTATCTCAGCCAGGAGGTGGGAAATTGAGGTGGGTAGTCCAGTCTCTGAAGATTGGTGATGTGCTCTGGAGAAACAGTTAGACACGGATCCTTTTGCAACCCATCCGTTGTTCCCAGTGCTTTATCTCCAACATGAGCCTTTCACACATGCACGAGTACACGCATGCAGACCTCCCTGCACATTCAGTGAGTGTCATTGCATGTATGTATGTACATATACACATACATTTTATACACAGACACACACATAAATACCACTTGTTTTATGGGCAAAACAACACTCAACACTCAATGAGCCTAAAAGCACATCTTTATTGGTTTCAGAGTTCAGACCTAAATTTAAGGTGAAGTGGGCTTCATTTTCACTTTAATTTTTGGTAATATTTCAAAGATAAAATGAACTGCTGTTAAGGAAAAAAGGTTATGACACCATCTTCTTGCTGTTAAGTAATGGTTTTCCTTGTCCTACATCATTTTATGGGGAAAATTTACAATTTTAATGATGGACCTGAGAACAACTCATAATAAATGGGCTGTAGATCCATACACTGGAAAATTCCTGGTGTATTGAGATCTGGGAGCTTGTTTTGTATCCTCAGAATAATAGTAAATCTGTTTATGCCTCCAGCTGCTTTCAGGTTGTCAGGTCATTCAGCAGCTAGGTCTTGCTTCTGTGTGACTGCAATGGTGAATTACAGCAGTCAGATACTTTACAAACGCTTGATCATAGCTTGTATCAAAAAAGTGAGTGAAGATGTATTTAATTTACTGCCATAGTCAGAGGAGGAGCCATTCTTCTGTGCCAGAAAAGGGCAGTGGTGAGGTAAGGAGCTTCAAAACACACTGGTGTGTCTCTGAGTGCATCAGGCTGGGAAATACCAGTGAGTCAGAAGACTTGTGGGAGGACTTAGGGCAGGTAAGCTTTTCTTCATGTGACTTTCTGGCTTCCCTGGAAACTTGTTGTCAGTCTTTTCACTCACTGTTAGAGGCTGCAATCCCTGCAGCATCCCAGGTTTGAAGGAGAAGATCTGTCTTCATGTACTGCCTACTCCCTGTACAAGACTGGTGGGCCCTCCTGATCTGTTACCATGTTTGGATCTACCACTTTGCTAAGGAGAGGAAGGAGCTCTGCCTTGCGCTCCTTGTGCTCCAGCTGGTATTTTGTATATGGCTGGAGCAGCAGGGTGTGCTCTTCCAGCTTGCCCGATGGTAGATGCTGGGCAATTGAAAAGCCTTTTGTCCTCCTGAACCTCATCTCTGACTCTCATTTTAACTGCTGAACCCCGCATCTGGCAGAAAAAGCAGTGAAGTGAGGCCAAGGGTAAGGAGGCAGCCATACACGTTTCAGTGCAGTGCTTGTGACTAACATCTGATGCTGTGTAGCTAATCAAAAAAATCCTCTGGGTTGAAGGAAAGCACTGTGAGCTGGCTACAGCTGTGGCATGTATCTCTGCTTGGAGATTGACAGATGCCTCCGTGGTATGACCCTATAACAGATTTCAAAATATCGTGCTAGGCAAAAACAGTGCTGTCAGCATATTTCTGCCTGAAGACAGCCAACAGGAAAGAGCAGGGGAGTAATATAATCAAGAACCTGAAATACTTTCCCTATGCAACCTTTCTTTCAAACACACACAGGTGCTGAAAGGAGGGAACATGCTCTTTTCTCTTATATGACAGTCTTGTATTACAGAGCTAAGGAAATTAGTTATTCCCCAGTTAAGGAAATTAAAGCCTCTTTAAGAGAGAGTGCCATAGCTGTGGATGCTGTCCGTATCACTTGCTGAAGATGTGCAACTGTATTCAAGGTGCGAAAGGAGGACTTTTTGTGAAGGTGGGAGCTAACTTTCAGTACACGATGAAGTTTATGGGTTTGTATCATGTCATAGTTTCACAATCAATTTTCTGTTGCCTTTAAATTCTGTGCCCCTCACTATTAGAAGTTGAGCAGCATCAACACTTTCCATTCCTATCCTTTCACTGATCTCTTTCTCAAGGAAGGCATAGCTGGCTGGTCAGGGTTTGTCCCTGACATCTGAGGGGTACAATGAATGCAGAGATTGGAGCAGTGCATGTCATTTATGAATATGGAACATTCTTGAGTGTGAAATAAATTCAGAACTGTCCACACCTATGGGATACACTTTCGGGTAGACTTATGGATTTGATACTGTGGAGATTTCGAAGTTCAAAAGTAAGATGGTGTTGGAGTTAGGTAGGAAAAGTCTGCAACTGAGCAAACCTTTTAGGATTATCTTGGTTCTAGGTGTCAAACCACTGCTATAATTGTGCTTTCAAATTCTCAACTACCTGATGGATACTGTCCTTTTGATTATGAATGGCAAAAACCCACAGAACATGAATAAGTATAAATCTATGATTAAAAAATGTACTTTTAAATTTAAACTTGTAGTTCACACGCATGTGTACTTATCAAGAGGTTAGAATTGGCAGGTATATCTGTAACCAACATCAGTTCTTGGCTTTGGACCATGATTAATTTATTGTAGTGACAGTAACTAACACAACAGAACTGCACTTGTTAAAGAGGTCACCATGGTAACATAACAACAACAGTAATAACAACAATAATCATAATAACAACAGTAAAGTGTTACTGCATTAGTTGAATCTTAAATACTCTCTACATTGTGTTTGCACTAAAATAGCTAATAAAATTCAAGATCCCTGACTTTATTGAAGTCTGCCTTGCTAAAGCTTCTACAGTATGTATACAAAGTAGGCATTGTACTATTTGTTACTTATTAGGTCCTGTGAGGAATTTGCATTTTTCAAGAGCAAGCCTTAAAGCACTGTCTGATAATTAGCTCACCATAATTAATTTTGAAATATATTGAAAACATAAACACTTCACCTTGTGTTCAGTTGATGGTCTTTTGCCTTGCTCCTCTGAATGATGCTGGCTGGTACTGGCAGCTGCCCAAGTATATTTGCATCTACTGTGGCATCAGTTATGTGGTATCCTGTATATTAATTTCTTTTGCACTATATACAACAAAATAAAAAGAAAAATAGACTTAGGCTGATGTTATGCATAGCCTTATCACTAACCTGTCTGAGGAATATTATAATGAAGATGCATAACTTCAAGTGATATGGGTATTTTATTTGTTCAGTTTGGATTGGATTCAGAGGGGATCGAGTGCACCCTTCATAAACTTACAGACAACACCAAGTTGTGCCTCTGTACTCAGCACTGCTGAGGCCATACCTCAAATACTGTGTTCAGTTTTTGTCCCCTCACTGTGAGAAAGACACTGAGGTACTGAAGAGTGTACAAAGAAGAGCAGCAAAACTGGTGAAGTTTCTAGAGCACAAGTCTTGTGAGGAGCAGCTGAGGGAACTAGGGTTGTTAAGTCTGGAGAAAAGGAGACTCAGGGGGGACCTTATCTCTTTCTACAACTACCTGAAAGTAGGTTGTAGTGAGTTGGGTGTCAGTCTCTTCTCCCAAGTAACAAGTGAGGAAACAAGAGGAAATGACCTCAAGTTGCACCAGGGGAGGTTTAGACTGCATATTAAGAAAATTCTTCACCAAAAGGGTTGTCAAGCATTGGAATAGGCTGCCCAAAGAAGTGGTTGAGTCACCATCCCTGGAGGTATTTAAAAGACATGTAGATGTGGCGCGTAGGGACATGGTTTTATTGTTGGACTTGGCAGTATTAGGTTCACAGTTGGACTCGGTGATCTTAAAGGTCTTTTCCAACCTAAATGATTCTGTGTTTCTATGATTCTATGATTGGTTTAGGAACTGATTGACACTTATCCAACCCTTTTGTGTGACAAGATGCAAAATTCATGTTATTGTATTTTGGGAGTTTTTTAATACTTTTTGGTTTTGAATAGACAGTATCTCTTGCTATTCCAAAACCTCTCCTTTCAGGTCAAATTTGATGATATCATATTTAAGTGTTTTATATGCTTTCCTACAGAGACTGCTCTTTTAATTTGTCTATTGGTATTCATTCTAGATTAAAGAGCTACTACAAAGGAGAACTGACACTACAAATTATATTGCTGTCAATAGCAATTGCTGTCTCCTAAAAGAGGAACTTTTAAACCTATTTCCTTTCTTCATTTGTTGTGCTTTCAATATGCACTTAAAACTCACTATTTTGTTTATAACAAGGTCTTAGGAGTCACAAGGTCATCTCAAAACAGCACTGGAAATCTAAAAGTTCTAAGTAGTAAAGACAAAAGAAAATTAAAAATTTTTCTCACGTATCAAATGAACTCCTGCTTAAACTCTCTGGGGAGAGGATAACAATGTTCTGATGTTTAAGGAATCAACACAAATAAAGGAAACACTCCAACACATGAAACCATCAAACCGTATACCACCAAGGAGTTTGGTCTTCTTCTTTTTCAATACTTCATTTGTTAATTATAGTGTATGGGCTGCCACATGTACAAAACAATCTCTGAAATATATAGATACATAAAAGCAAGATTTTGTTGCTGTCCTAAAACTGTACGAAATGAGTCAGAACCTACCTTGCTGACATCGACAGGCAGAACTTAGGATGCTCATGAATTGTTAGGAATGAATGGACCAATGCATGTGTGTAAAAGTTACTACCTCTGCTGATAAATACTGTTCTCCCTGTGCTCTCTGCCCTTTTTTATTTTTTTTTTGTGTTTTGAAGTCTGCTTTTTTTTCCAAACTAGCAGCAATATTTTTTGCAAAGGAAAGACAAGTATGTAATGGCAAAGGGAACAAGGAGGGCTAGGACTACTCCAATTTTCTTGGAAATGTGTGAAACTAGCTATAGGAGAGAACAAACTAAGGTTTAAGTAATTCTTTTCTTCAATTGTGTGGATAAATCCACAAGTGCTATCTCAAAAAGATTTTATTCTAGCAAAGTGAAAAAGTCATGAACTCATTTATAGTGAACACTTTCTCCCCCAGATTACAACAGTATCTTCTAAAGCAAGCTTTTCCTACTTGTCATATAATGACTTTTCTTTTTAAGGGCCAAAGTCCACCTGCTTCATTCATCAATCAGATTTACCTTATGATCAGCTGATACTTAAGAAAGTCCTATTTATTATTGGGGAGAAGCTATCTAGTGGGCTTCTAGGTTGATTTGGAGTGTAAAACGGTATCCCTACTATGCAGACTTTATGATACTGTTGTCTTATTTCAAAGGCTTATAAACTGTGTCTTAAATGAAGGGCCTAGGTGAGGGAGCGATATTCCCTCATGGGCAGCAGAATCAGCATTGTTCTGTTTTATGCAATATTACAAAATTTATATTTTACATAGAAACAAAGACTTCTGAGGTACTCGAGAAAGGAAAATCAGATGTTTAATCTAGTGTTTTCTGAAGAACATTTTCTGAAGAGTTCAGCTGGATTTAGGGTTGGTTGGCATGAAGTAAAATCTCTATACTGGGTCTCTAAGTTACCTAATTATACCCTGTTAATCCTCAATGGTGTTGCAATTCTATCTTTTTCTTCCTCATATTAAGATGCCTGTTAAAACTGAAAAACCTAAGCTGCCAATTGTTCCAAAGGTCAAGTCAGTCTACGTGCAACATTTAGGTTTCTGCAAAAATTGGTTTTGCAGAAGTAGAGGAAATGAGTAGCAAAAAGTCGTGGGTTTGTCTTTGCATTTTTTTAAAAAAGGTTGTACTGTTTGCCTGTTACCTGGAAGAGTCCACATATTAGCTTATTAGCTTACTAGAATCTGTGTCACAATTACACCACCAGTGTGGAAGATAAAATATGTTTAAGCAAACAATTTCCTTCTTCCTAGACCCACCCCCCTCCATATTGGTCTATATTTTGTGTCAAACAGCTCCAGATTTCAATTACAATCTACACAGAGCTCCAGAGTTAGTAGATTAATTCCTCTTTGTTTTAAAAAAGTCTTGTAAAAATCCTTTTGCTGATGAAAAGAGAAATGCTGAAACTTTATAGGAAAGACTGGTTTTAAAGTTTTTTTCCAGATATATTGAAAGTGTGTAGGCATACCATTTACATAAGTTTGCATGTTTTTTTTTTCATTTCTTATGACTGATTTTGACATTCAGTAGATTTTTGAATGATACTCCTTCAGCCTCCTTTGTGACTGCTTGACACTGGATGTCTATGGTATACATAAGTTACTTATCTCTTCTGAAATCAGCCTCTCTGACAGACAAACATTTAGCTTTGCTGTTTAAAAATAAGATATATATACCTTGGTTTTACACAATGAGAATTGTCTCTTTCCTTGAGCATTATCTAATATGGTAGCTGTGTGCTTCTCTAGTTGTTTAAAGACATATTTAGTTCAGATGACATTTTCTTGAAATATGTAGAGGCATGACATTTGTTAGAATGGAGTTTCAACAAGAAAAGGGTCTTATTTTTGTGTGTTTTCTTACGTAATCTCTTGTAGAATTTGACAAAGTAAATGAGTAGGTTTTCAAAACTTGGAAAAAAATTCTTCGATATATATTACTGTAGGACTTAGAATAACCTCTATGGGTTTGTGCAAATGCAAACAAAAATATAAGATTGCACATCCATTTATGAGTGTTCATAAGTTGAATTATGATCTTTCAGAAAACAGAAATGCTTAGTGTGTCTTTAGTTAAAAAGAGCTTTTTCCAAGGTGTGGGCTGGGGAGTGGAGAGGTAGTCTACATGTTTTTTTCTTATTTGATACCCTAAGTAAGCAAGGCCAGGAGGGCTTGCCCATTAACACTGTTATGCATGACCTTTACAGCACTATTTAGATACCTACAAAAGGGAACATGGTAAGATACCTTAAAAAATGAAATGCCTGCAATCTGATTTTTTTTTTTTCATCCTAGGTTGAATAAAGATCATGGTGTTAAACAACTTTAGGTAGAAAAAAACAACTCAGTCTAAATCAGTTTTTTTAAAAGGAGATTTTCAGCCTGAATTATTGAAAATGTTAGTGTATAATTTACATGACAAATTATATTTTATAATAGAGAGATCAAAGTTATGTAAAGTAACTGACTCATTAACTGAAAACTTTGGATTTTTGCTGGGTTGCTGGCCATGAGGATAAGTGATACGTAAAAGAATACATGCAATAGGACAATGCAGTAAAGGATCAAAGAAAGTAAGTGTGTGTTTGGGCCAACAGAAGATAAATAAATGTACAATTACACTGCAGGCATTTTTGACTTGTTTATCTACTTTATTAGTAACTCTGATGGACAGTAGGATGCTAGAGCTCTTGTATTGGAACCTGACCTTTAACAAAGTGGCAGAAACCTGATTTTGGTAGAAAAACTTAAACAAATAAACAATCAGAGAAATGTACAAAACTTTGTGCTCATTGCTCTCAATATTGCAGGAATGCAACTGTAGTCACACTGTAATCTGAGATAAGTAGCATTCCTCCCTAGTGAATGAAGGGAACTGAGCTTTTGTAGAAGAAATTGCAGACCAGCACACTGGAGGAGCTTGAAGTATCAAAAAAAAGAAAGGGGTAGACCAGATGGTTATTGTAGGTCTACTGAACTGACAGATACTTAATGGTTTTAAAAAGGTATTGGGAGTGTGGGTATACACAACATATTTTATCTCCTGATGTACTGTCCTGTAGTATGTGCCAGGCATGAGTATAGCTACACCGGGCAGGCCCAAAGCTGCCACAAAATTGGTTTTTGTACTTGTCTTTATCTTCCTAGAGTCATAGAATGGTTTGCATTGAATGGGACCTTAAAGATAATCTAGTTCCAGCCCCCCTGCCATGGGCAGGGACACCAACCACCAGACCAGGTTACTCAAAACCCCATCCAACCTGGCCTTGCACACTTCCAGGGATGGGGGATCCACAACTTCCCTGGGCAGCCTGTGCTAGTGTTTCACCACCCTTACAGTAAAGAATTTCTTCCTAATATCTGATCTAAGTCTACCCTCTTTCAGTTTAAAACTGCTATCCTTCATTCTATGACTATGCTCCCTGATAAAGACTCCCTCCCCATCTTTCTTGTGCACCCCTTTAGGTACTGGAATACTCCAATAAGATCTTCCTGGGGCCTTCTCTTCTCCAGGCTGCACAACCCCAACTCTCTCAGCCGGTCCTTATAGCATAGATGCTCCAGCCCTCTGACCATCTTCGTGGCCCTCC
>VYZM01018220.1:28525-45520 GCA_013398915.1 Dromas ardeola
CCTTCTGCAACTTGGGTGGTGTGGCTAGAGCCCTTGCCAGTGAAGACTAAAGCAAAAAAGTCATTGAGCGCCTCAGCCTTCTCCATATTCCAGGTAATCAGGTCTCCTGTTTCCTTCTGGAGTGGGTCTACATTTTCTCTAATCTTCCTTTTATCACTGATGTACCTATAGAAGCTTTTCTTGTTGCCCTTGACGCCCCTGGCTAGATTTAACTCTATCTGGGCTTTAGCTTTCCTAGCCTGATCCCTGACTGCTCTGACAATTTCTCTGTATTCCTCCCAGGCTACCTATCCTTGCATCCACCCTCTGCAGGCTTCCTTTTTGTGTTTGAGTTTGTCCAAGAGCTCCTTGTTCATCCATGCACGCCTCCTAGTACTTTTGCCTGACTTCCTCTTTGTTGGGATGCATCGCTCCTGAGCTTGGAGGAGGTGATCCTTGAATACTAACCAGCTTTCTTGGGCCCCTCTCTTCTCCAGGGCTTTATCCCACAGTACTCTACCAAGCAGATCCCTGCTTTGGCCATGCAGGCCAAAGTCTACTCTTCTGAAGTCCAGGTTAGTGAGCACGCTGTGCACCCTCCTTGCTGCCCTAAGGATCTTGAAATCCATCACTTCATGATCACTGCAGCCAAGGCTGCCCTTGAGTTTCACATTCCCCACTAGCTCCTCCTTGTTGGTAAGGACAAGGTCCAGCATGGCACCTCTTCATTTGCTCTTTTACCACTTGGAGAAGGAAGTTATCATCAACGGATTTAAGGAACTTGGATTGCTTATGCCCTGCTGTGTGTTCCCTGCAACAGATAAGTCCCCATGAGGACCACGGTCCGTGAACATGATGCCACTCCTATCTGTCTATAGAAAGCCTCATCTGATCAGTCTTCCTGGTCAGGTGGCCTGTAGCAGATTCCCACCGTAATGTCACCTTTCTCTGCCCTCCCTTTAATCCTGACCCATCTTTTGTCCTATGACTAGTTTTCTAGAACCTAATCTAGCTGGATGTTTTTATAATGTTATACAGAGAAGAGCCATCTTTCTAACAGTATTTAGAGAGCTAACATCTTTTTCACAGTATTTACGTCAAATACCCATATAATTGGCACTCTTAGAATTCCATAAGCTCGCCATACTTACTGAGGTATTGCACAAAAAATGGCGTACTTCAAAAAGTATTCTTTAACTGTGCTCATTTCTTAGGAGATTTTAAATGATTGAATGCCCACTTGGGTTTTTAGAGAGACAGGTAAAGGACAAATTCTCCAACTTATTTCACTGGCTGATTACTGCAGAGACGGTTCTTTTTCTGGTGACATTCTCAAAAAAAAAATGCTTATTGAAATGTGTAAGAAAGGACAGAATTACGTTATTTCAAAATGCTGCATTTTAAGGAGTCTCCATAATGTATGTATATTGATTAAGCCTTTAACATTTATGTATATTAAAAAGAAGATAACCTGGGTCCTGAAAAGGGCATAATACCAAAAATGTCTTTGATTATAGTATAGTGAATAGCATTGTGTTTCATTTTACTTTCTTCCCATGTGGTACTATTCAGGTTGTTGTGGCCCTCCAGAAATCTCTCCTTCACAATCAGTTGACCTTTCTTTGCTTTTTTTTTGCCTAATTTTTAAATCATGAAATTCTGACTGTACTGCAAGTCAGAAAAAGCCTACTGTTGTAGGTTTTTGATGCCTGTCAGTTATGAGGCTATTCAATATATATGAATATAGTTTAGGTACAAGGAAACGGTATTATCCTAAGTCCATTAGTTTACAGTCTTAGTGTAGAATGGCATGTTTCTTTCACTACTGGAGAACCTCTCCATTTATTTGCAAATTAATTCAGGTGAATCTTACATTAGACTTAACACCCAAGCTGTAAGGATTGCTTTCACTATGCTCCCTCAGAGCCAAGAAATGAGAACCAAGCTTTCTTTTTTTTTTCTCTTGAAAGGATTAAAAAAAAAAAAAGGAAAAAACTGAGCACAATGATCTATCAAGATTTAACTTTTAAGTTTATGTATGTACCTATTTATTTAAGTCTCTAAGTATTTTATTTATTTTAAGAGGTAAGTCTACATGTGCAGCGAGAGGCAGATGTATGTTGAATCTTATGTACCAAGACATCATATTGCATATTGGAACCAGCTGAACGTGACCCAGCTGGCTTTTATAAGGAAGGCACGTAGCTTCATTAAAAGGATTTAGTGTGCGTCTGGGATAACGTAGCCACGTGGCTTTCAGATCTGGATGTCATGCTGCTGGTTTTTTGCCAGTACCCACATAATCCAACAGGAAGTGTAAACATACAAAGAAACATATCAGTCCTATTCTTATGAAGCACATAATGAATGCAGTATCTCAGATTTACACATGTGCTAAGGTAAGTGACATGTATCTCCCTGAGGGATCTTTAAGTCTAACTGGTTCAAGCCATGGAACTTAATGGGATTCATCCATGGATCCTGAGGGAAATGGCAGATGAAGTTGCCAAGCCCCTGTCCATCATATTTGAGAAGTTGTGGCAGTCTGGTGAAGTTCCCACTGACTGGAAAAGGGGAAACACAACCCCCATTTTTATAAAGGGAAAAAAGGAAGACCCAGGGAACTACAGGCCAGTCAGTCTCACCTCTGTGCGCGGCAAGATTATGGAGCAAATCCTCCTGGAAACTCTGCTAAGGCTCATGGAAAATGAAGAGGAGGTGATTGGCAACAGCCAACATGGCTTCACTAAGGGCAAGTCAGGCCTGACGTATTTGGTGGCCTTTTATGAAAACATTACAGTGTCAGTGAATAAGGCTAGACATCATCTACCTGGAGTTGAGCAGACCATTTGACATGATCCTGCATGGCATCCTTGTCTCTAAATTGGAGAGACATGGATTTGACAGATGGATCAGTTGGTGGATAAGGAAATGGCTGGACAGTCGCACTCCAAGAGTTGCAGTCAATGGCTCTGTGACCAAGTGGTGATCAGTGATGAGTGTTGTTCTTCAGGGGTTGGTACTAGGACAGGTACTATTTAACATCTTCATTGGTGATATGGGTGTTGTGATTGAGTGCACCCTCAGCAAGTTTGCTGACGACACCAAGCTGCATCGTGTGGTCAATATGCTGGAGGGAGGGATACCATCCAGAGGGACCTGGACAGGCTTGAGAAGTGGGCTTGTGCAAATCTCATGAAGTTCAACATGCAGGGTCCTGTACGTGGATCAGGGCAATCCCATGCACAAATACAGACTGGATGGAGAATGGATTAAGAGCATCCCTACAGAGAAGGACTTGGGAGTACTGCTGGATGAAAAGCTGGACATGAGCCAACAATGTGCACTTGTAGCTCAGAATGCCAAACGTATCCTGGACTGCATCAAAAAAAAGCATGGCCAGCAGGTCAAGGGAGATGATTCTGCCCCTCTACTCTGCTCTCATGAGATTCCAGCTGAAGTACTGCATCCAGCTCTGGAGTACCCAACATAACAACGATATGGACCTGTTGGAGCAAGTCGAGAGGAGGTCGGAGGGCTGGAGCACCTCTCCTCTGAAGAGAGTCTGAGAGTCTGAGAGGTTGTTCAGGCTGGAGAAGTGAAGACTTTAGGAAGACCTTATAGCAGCTTTCCTGTACCTGAAGGTACAGGTCCAGTAAGAAAGCTGGAAAGGGACTTTTTACAAGGGCATATAGTGATAGGAAGAGGGGTAATGGTTTTAAACTGAAAGAGGGTAGATTTAGATTTGATATTAGGAAGAAATTCTTTACTGTGAGGATGGTGAGACACTGTTACAGGCTACCCGGGGAAGCTGTGGAGGCCCCATCCCTGGAAGTGTTCAAGGACAGGTTGGGGCTTCGAGCAACCTGGTCTAGTGGTTGGTGTCCCTGCCCATGGCAGGGAGTTGGAACTGGATGATCTTTAAGATCCCTTCCAACCTAAATCATTCTATGATTCTATGAATTATTTTTCAAGGTGATTTCAGTCACCTTTTATGATGTCTGCGTTTTCCATGCTTCAAGAACTATTCATTCTCACAATATATACAATACCAACTGCATTCCTTCATGAAAAACCAAGTATAGGACAGAATACAAGTTATTTGGTGAGGGGGATTTTTTAAAAAGGTCTTCAGTATTTGGAACAAGCCCCACTTCCTTTCCCAGCAGTAATTATTTCATAATTGACCCCCTAGGCTTAACTCCAAGTATGATTCAAATGTTTTAATATGAAAAGCACTAAAAGGATCTTGTATGACAGCCCAGGGCCAACTGGGGATTTCTCCTAAATGAGATTTTATTATTGTTTATTTGTGATGTGACAAGTGAGGCAGTAATTTTGTTATAGAGTTATTGAGAATATGTAGGGTTTAATTCATAAAACGTTTGTGCTTTCATTAAAATAATTTTCTTGTTGCATTTGTGAACTAAACCGCTCCTTCTGTACATATATGTGTGTGCGGCTTTTTATGGCAGTATTTTTAATAAGACCTTGTATATAGCATTGCTTTAATTGTGTGAAATAAACATGCCAAAAGAACATGTTTATCTTTGTGCAGTTTCTAAAATATGTCTCTATAATTAGCTTTTTTTTCCACCGGCTGTTGAAGTGACTGGAAAAGATCAAGAGGCTATATAACTGGAGAGTTCATGGAAATGAAAGAAAAATTTTATGAAAAGGGCAAACACTATCTGCTTAAAAGTATACTTCCCTTTCTGTTTCTAAGATTAGATAGATACAGTAAAAGAAAAAAAGGAAAGAATTTGGAGAAAGATTTGGCCAGAACTGAATGAAAAAAACAGCAAGAGAAATCTGTGTACTGTCATACCTGTAAATTTAACTCTGTTACACTCATTATAAGAATTATGTAAAATGAATATTTTTGCAAAATATTGAAACTAATGGTAATTAGAAGTTTAAGAGCCACAGGCATACGCCATTGGATTCTTAATTATAGGGGTTGAGCATAACTTTGTTGACTATAAAGGCTTTGTACCTGTGGAACAAAGATCTACAATACATCTTAAAATGTAACGTTACAAAAAATTACAGAATCCATTTAATCTTCCTAAATGATAAGAAGTGACAAACTTTCACAGGGGAAAGATATTCATTTCAGGTTGTTAAACCAAATTGGGATCAAAGTGGTTTATTTATTTATTAATGACAAGTAATGAACTAGCAGTGAGTGAGCTACACATTTGAGATCAGTGTCAGTAATGCAACACATAAACCACATCAGGAGCCCTTTAGAAAATGCTGATAAACACCCCCAAATATCTGAGCACCCCCCTGTAACTGATCCCAAGAAGTACAATACCGTGCAGCCCCCCTCCGTGGAAGCCCCTGGGTGATGGGGGCTCACCCCTCCTGGGATCCCTGGCTGTACACCCTCCACCACATGAGCTCCCAGCCAGCACCCCAGCATGGGTCTTTCTTGGTCCCTCAGCACTCAGACCCAGTGGGCAGTGGGAGCGGCTGCTCACAGCACCCCACAGGAGGGTGCGCTGCCTGGGCAGGCAGTGGTGGGTAGGCATCCAGGTGACTTCAGGCAGCATCACCCTGAGCTTTGACTGTGTCTGTTCCAATGCCAAGGCCCCTTCCACCACTGCAACCTCTCATGCTTCTCCTAGACTTCTTTTTATGTTGCTGAAAAAAAGTGTCTGTAATTTGTCCATGACTGTTTAATGTGCTTGATGATTCTCTTCCTCTTCAAGTGCCAAGTTTCGGGCAAATGCCCTCTCAAGTGGTTTTAGGTGCACCATTAACATATATTGTTACGTGAATGTTCCTATTTGAACTCATGCTATTATCCATGCCACCTTGACAGGGCTGGGCCTGGGAGGCACCCAGGTTCTGTCTAAGGCAATAGTAAGTAAGGAACAGAAAAGTATATGTCATGACTCATTTTCTATACCTCAGATTTGTAACTGCCGAAGAATGATAGCTAGGGTAAAACATAAAATTTCAAAAAAAGAAAAACAGATAAAAGAAAAAAAACCAACTGGCCTATGCTATAGTATCTTTCAACTGCTCATTTTGTTTTCTAAGGTAGTGTTATGGTTTAACCCAAGCCAGCCACTAGGACCACGCAGCCTCTCGCTCGCTCACCCCTGCTTCTGTTCCCAGGAAGGGGAATCAGAAGTGAGAGTAAATGAGGGTAAAATGAAAAAGCACATCATGGGTTGAGATAAAGACAGTTTGATAGAACAATAGCAGAAAAGGAAAACAATAACAAGAACAGTAATAATAATAATAATAATAATAGTAATAGTAATAACAATAATAATAATAGTAATAATAATAGAATATACAAGGCGCAAGTCACTCTCACCAGCTGGTGAATTTGTTGCCCAGCCCAACCCAAGCAGAGATCACGGAATTCCTCCCCCCAGCCAATCCCCGTTTATATACCAAGCATAACATCTAAGGTATGGAATATTCCGTTGGCCATTCCATCTTTCTGTCTATGCTCCTTCTCAGCTTCTATGGGAAGCTGAAAAAAGCCCTTGACTAGCATAAACATCACTTAGCAACAACTAAACCAATATGCATGCCAAATCTGAAAACACAGCAACCACTAGAAAGAAAATGAACTCTATCTCAGCTGAAACCAGGACAGGTAGCTTAATACCTACCCTTCAGTGTGAATTAACTGCATTCTGATGCCATTCTGTACCACAATGAACACAGGGAAGAGCCCCCTTCCTAAAGATGTGATGCTTGACCTTAGCTCCGTACAGACATAGATTTTGTCAGTCAGACATATTATGAACTCTTACAGTTCTGATCCTCTTGAAATATACAGGATCTTCACCATGGCTCATTTCAAATCATGTTAATCTTTTGGGTGACCTTGTTACTCAACAATATGCTTCTAAATTTCCAGTTACGGAAAAAAATATCTGTGGTTTTGTGTTGTATTGTTATGTTTTTGTTTGGTTTTTCTTTTTTTTTTTTTAAATCACACTTTTTTTGGAACATATGGAGGAGCCTTGTTTTCCTCCTTTTTAAAGTGCAATTTGGTCAACCACATACTTTGTTTTGGTGTGCAGAAAGGAGTAACGCAACTAACCTCTTTTACTACATTATCAATGTATTTGCATTTTCCTTCCTTGGGTAATAGTCTATATAAATTAATACTGATATTTATTATTTTAATTCTAAGGTTATGGCTTTTCTGCTTTCTGATCAAAATGACTTTGGTACAAAGTTAATTTGAGTTTTCAAAACCAATAAAAATTCCTGTGTTGTTTATTATGAGATTCAGGTTTGCACAAGAAATATAGCTAGTGTAAGAAAATAAAACCCTTTAGGTAACAAGGGTTTCTACACGCTTTATATGATAAGTTTTGCCTGCCTGTATTCCAACAGGATACCATCAAGTTGGAAATAAAAATCACTGAACACTGAGTAACTGAATTTCCCCCAATGTGTCACAGTGACAAAACCAGCTTCTGCTACATGAGTCTGGTCTACTGTGAGAATGTACAAATCAGTTGCTCTAGAAATGCCTCATTCATTACCTATAATATGAGAAACTCTAATGGATGAATCATGACTTTGACTTCACCACTTTCCCCTGTATCTGATTACAAGTCTCTTTGTGTCATGTTTTCATATAGTTTAAAAAGGTATAAGATACATTTAATCTTGAAGTAATTCTAATTCTGCCTGGGTTCCCTCAGTTATGCTAGAAGGAATTCAGGAGTCTGAAAGTATTTTTGGCATATGCGGAAGGAAATCGGATCAGCTGGGAGGGAGTCTGCTCTGGATCAATAGCTCATCACACTGGAGGCTGCAGGCTCGTCCATGATGCTTACCCAGCTGTGCTGAGGAGCACAAAAGGGCATCATAAACTTGCCATTATCAGCTTCTTTTCAAATGTAAAGGTGTTAGCTGGGGCAAGGAACTATGATGTTGGGGGGAACTTTTCATCTTCTAAGCTATGCATATAACAGCTAACTAGAATATTTGCTGTAATGGCAACTAGTTATTTATGTTATTATTACTACTTTAAGAAAGAAAAACACCTTAAGGTCAAGGGTGATATCTTGCTTAATAAGATGTAACATTAAAATATTAGTGCATATATGCAAAATAAATGTAGTGAAAATTTTCACTTTTTAGAACCTTGTTGATGTGAGGTTTTGGAAGTTTTAGTATCTGTATTGTAGTTGACAATGAATGTTAGGAATTTTGTGGAAGTGGAAAAGCAGAGCTTTCAGCAGCTCTCATCAAGTGTTAAAGAATGAATGTGTGTGGCATAATTACAGTAAAATAGAAACTGAAAAGCAAAGCCTGCTTGCTGTCATGCCATTTTTGAATAGCTATTATCTGAAGGCGATCTACAGTTATGAAAAAGGTTGTCCTGAAGAGTGGAAAAGCAGCTCAATGTCCAAGTGGAGACCAGTGATAGGCATTCCTCAGTGGTCAGTATCGGTACCGGTGCCGTTTATAGACAGTGAGATTGAGTGCACCCTCAGCGAGTTTGCCGACATCAAGCTGTGTGGTGCGGTCAACACACTGTAGGGAAGGGATGCCATCCAGAGGGACCTGGACAGATTTGAGTGGTGGGCTTGTGCAAACCTTGTGAAGTTCCACCAGGCCAAATGAAAGGTCCTGCACCTGGATTGGAGCAACTCCCAGTACTGGTTGCTCCAGTACTGGGAGTACTGGTGAATGAAAAGCTGTACATGAGCCTGCAATGTGTGCTTGCAGCCCAGAAAGCCAACTGCATCCTGGGCTGCATCAAAAGAAGCATGGACAGCAGGTTGAGGGAGGTGATTTTGCCCCTCTACTCTGCACTCATGAAATCCCATCTAGAATACTGTGTCCAGCTCTGGAGTCTTCAGCACTAGAAGGGCATGGACCTGTTGGAATGGGCCCAGAGGAGGGCCATGAAGATGATTGGAAGGCTGGAGCACCTCTCCTCTGAAGAGAGGCTGAGAGAGTTGGGGTTGTTCAGCCTGGAGAAGACACCTTATAATGGCCTTCCAGTATGTGAAGGGGGACTATAGGAGGGATCGGGAAGGACTGCTTATCAGGCAGTGGTGCAATAGGATGAGGGGTAACAGTTTTAAACCGAGAGAGGATAGATTTATATTAAATATTAGGAAGAAATTCTTTACTGTGGGGGTGGTGAGATACTGGAACAGGTTTCCCAGAGAAGTTGTGGATGCCCCATCCCTGGAAGTGTTCAAGGCCAAGTTGGATGGGGCTTTGAGCAACCTGGTCTGGTGGCTGGTATCCCTGCCTGTGGCAGGGGGGTTGGAAAAAGAAGATCTTTAAGGCCCCATTCAATGCAAACCATTCTCTCATGATTCTATGATATATGTGTGCACCTTCAAATAGGGACAGCATTCCATGCTTTGTGTTTTTGTATTTCATAGAAGAGTGGGAGAAATTTAAGTAAAGTGAAAAATAATAAGCCCTGGGCTGCTTTGCAATATGTGGTTCATATTTTAATCAAATTTCAGTTCCCTTCCTCACCTTTTCTCTCTTGGGAAAGTCCTATCAGCCACTAGAGAAGTAAGGATCACAGGAGAAGGAAGATGATGTAACGGCAGCCCTTTTTTACCAACGGAAGATTTGTTTACTGTATTTCATTCTCTTAGGCTTTTAGATTTAGCATGATAAGAAAAGATCAAATTCCTTCTGTATCAGATCATTGCTGTACTATGTCTTTCAGAAATTATTTGGACTGGGGATACTACAGCAGCCTTTTCAGAGAGATATTTATATTGCTTATGCCCTTATATCTCCTGTGTCCCTGCACCAATGACTAGATTTTTATCTCCTGTAAAGCACTACATGTGCTTGGCCAGACAAGAGGCTGTTATGAATGACAATTAATACCATTGAGAAAGAGAAGCTTTTTATAAATGAGGGTGGAGCCATGCTGTGCATCTTTGTGGTAACTCCTGAGACAGTATGGCATTTCAGGAGAATGCATATAAACAAAAAACTGGCGTGGGGCAAGCAGGCACATGCAGAAACCCACACAATCTCAAAGCTGCCAGACATTGTTAGTGGCTCACCTTTCCCCTGAAAGGAAGGAAAACCTTAGTCTATAGACTTGTGTAATGCAACGTTAACATTTATGGGGCTGATCCAAAGTTCTTTAAAGCTGAAGAGGATTTTTCCTCTTTAGACTTCAGTGAGATGTAGATTCGGCTTTATATGTAAGTGTTTAGGCAGTGTTTTTTGACTCACGGAAGTTAAATCCCTAATTTAACCATGATTTTCTTACCCCAGTTATTTGATTGGCCTCTCATGTTCTTGTACCTTCTTCTTTCTTTTGCCTTTCTGTTGGATAATTGCAATTCTACTTTGGCATAAACATGAAATTTAGAATGATAAAATTCACTATAATCAAGACATAGGCAGACAGGTAGTCCAAGACACTACCATGTCTTGTAACACTTGAAATTTTTCTTTCATAGTGTTTTAGGAAAGGCTGTCTCCTAATTTGCACTGAGATTTGCTGATAAGTTAAAAAATATTTTAAAATGTCCATGAGCTAAATTTTGATACATATTTTTCTCAGTGTTGTGGTCCCGTTGACTGTTACAAAATGGTACGTCACAGTATAAAGCATACTTCAGTTATTGGATTTTCTTATTTCATCTTATGGAAATGTTGCTGTTTCTGAAATCCTTTGTAACTGCTTCTGTAGAGCAAGGCTTTCCTTTAGGTTATCATTTCAAGACCTTTAGGTAGAAAAGCTGTCTTGGTGAGTGAAGGCTTAACATCATGTGGTCTATGAATACATCACAGCAAATAGAGTATGGAACACTGTCCTGGTTTGAGGTATAACAGAACCAATGTTCTGTCCAGTAATTTTACTTCTTATCTAGGCCTCTTCTAACTTTCTGAAATTAACAGCATATTGTCCAGAAAAATGTTTGTTCTCCGAGTGATAAGGCCTATGTTTACAGTTCATGCCAAGAAATGGTACGCAGAGAGATTCTTGCTTATACTTATTGCTATAACAACCAAGGTCAGCTAATTTTGTTATTTGCCCCACTGGAAGGTTGGAAACAGAAAAGTGTAGAGGGGTCCCACCTGCAGGGAGGAGCAGACAGGACAGGTGACCCAAAACTGACCAACAAGGGTATTCCATCCCATCTGCCCCATGCTCAGTATAAAAGCTGAGGGATCAAAGGGTCACTCTTTTTTCTTCAGTGGCTGATATCCGAGGAGGGCCCTGTGTGTTCATCTGCCTTTGATCCCGAACCGTGAGTTCCTGACTCCAGCTCTGGAAGCCAGTTCCCATCCATTGCTGAGTCCAGTCTGGGACTTCCCCAGTGCCTGCTGGTGACGTCATCCTAGGTGCTTGATACGGTTTTGTAGATATTGTATCTATTTCATTATTTCCTTTTTATTTTATTATTAATATTTCATTAAAGTAGTTTAACTCCTTCTAAACTCGTAATTCTCTTTATCTCTCCTCCTCCTCTCCTTGGAGCGAGAGGTGGGGGAGAACATCGGTTGTCCATCATTGGCCAATCCAGCTTAAAGCATGACAAACACTTTGCTGCTACATGATGTTTATAACTGCTCAGATTGGGGGGAATAACACTGAAAGTTAATAGGAGAGAAACATTGGCAATAGGGCAGCTGGATGATACATCTTAAAAGCTACCTGATAAAATGCACTGAGTGTCATCGTAAACCAATATTTTCTAGGGCCCATTACTGAGACTCGAAGATATGTTGGAGCACAAACAAGTTAACTTCAATGAGCAGTATCCATTTCGTTAACCTCTCCTAGGAGTTTTATAGCAGCTCTGCGAAATGGTGTGTTAGCATGCAGGAATCTTCTGGCTAGAAGAAAAGCCATAAATAGTTATCATCAGACAGTCAGTTTGGAGGAAGGTTACAGGAAAGTTTTGTTTGTTAACAGCAGGAAGAAATAATGCTGACAAATGACATATTAGGAGACAAAGACAAAGCATATAGCAAAGCAAGGTAAGGGAGACCTAATAATGAAAGTAATAGAGTCAATCTGTTTCATCACGCCTTTCTTTGATAACTTTTTCTTCTGCTGGTGCTTCACCTGTGTTCTCCTGAGAAACAAAATAAGCAGTTATTTTTCTCTTGTCTTCTAAAGAAAAAACAAAGCAAACACTATGTTATTTTCTTCTATCCTTATTATTTTCTTTGCAACCGGGTTATAGTTGTGGGAAAAATCTGTGGGTTTCTTCTTTTCAATATACATGACAATATACTCTCAATGTCATCAGACATTTGCTCTTTAAAAGTTGTCCTTTGCCCTCATAATTTCTGGATTGCATTTTGCCGTACTGTCCTGAAGACAATAAATTCTTGAGGAACATCGCACAGAAACAAGCATGACATAGCTTCGGTAGCAGAAATTCAGCAACCTGTCTAGTGACTGTCTGTACAGATGCTGTTGGCAGCACTGAAGAAAAGTTGTAGTTTATGGTTATGCTAGAACACAAACTTAATAACCATGCTATGTGCTTTTTCCTATTTATTTTACTTGGGCTTAACTTGTGTTTTTTGGACTGGACTCATTAGGATACTTTCTCTTGAAATAAGAAGCTGGTATTTTCTGCTAGGAGCTACACCAACAGAAAAAGTGTTTGTGAAGTGTCATTTAAGCAGGGGCTATGCTATGAGTTTCCCTTTCCCCAGAAGGAAAAGCAGTACATCACTGTACTTCCTTAGGAGCAGCCTAGGGAATTACTAAATCACAGAGGAGATGCATCAAGCTTGTTGTTTCCCATTTTTTTCTGACATGTGTGAGAGAAAGAGAAAATGCATGTACTTTTCCTTTACAAACTGAAAAATAGCTCCCTAGTTCTTCTGCCTTAGTGCCTTTGTTGCAAATATAAGCTGTTGCAATAAGCTGTTGCAATAAGTTGCAAATTGTGTCAAGGTTTGCTAGTACTTGCTTCAACATGCTTGTCACAGCAGCAGTGGTTAGTGCTACTGTGATAGCTTTGTGGAGCGGATTGAGCACCTGAGTACTGTCTCGTGGGACTCAGAAATAGTCTGCAGCTATATTTCCTGTATTTCCTATATTTCCTGGAGCCTAAACGCATTGTTATCACTCTGTAGATGCACCTTGAATTTATTTATAGCTTCATAGGAATTGCTGAGAGTGTTTTGACTTCTAATACAAGTGTCTTTCAGGGCTATAAAAGATCATCCTGCAGCTTGCACTCATGGTCCAGCACAAACAGTATTGTCAGAGGAAGGATCAGGGACAGCACTCACCCATATTGTCCAGATTTTCCACTCAACATTTCACTCGATAGTCAAATAACAATGAAAAAATAAGGGATTTTTTATTTCACTTTTTATTTCTGTTGTTATCAGCATGCACCCACCATGCACAGACAGAAATACATTTCTACTGGTGGGACTGGAGGAAGCTTTCAGGGGTGGCTGCACAGGCTCCATACAGCTCTCAGCAAAATCAAGGAGGGAAAACTTTACATTACCTTGGATCTCCTGTGCTCTGAGGTAGGCAGGGGCTCTATACATGTCTTTGCCCAAGGTAAGGTGGCTTCCAGTAGGTTTAGCTTGAATGTTGCCTGCAAATATGACTTGTCATTTCCCAGCCCAGACATCAGAGGTCAAACTGACATGCCCCTCACAACTGGTGGACACTTGCATTTGAATGTTTGGTAGTACTGATACAAGATCATATTGCTAGTAAGCCATTGGGGTGTGGGCATTTTCACTTTCAAGCAGTAGTAACAGGAGGGTTTTTCTACTTTTGCCACCATTTATCACCAGACACTCTGGTCTCCCTCATGGTCCAGCATTTTCCCTTGAGGCACTTCATCCCTTGACAGAAACTTCAGCACAGGGTGATGCTGGAAGGAAAGGTAAATTTGTCTTTTTCTTTGAACATAGCTTATTGATGTTAGCCCAACAGCTCCTTGAAATTGCTAACACCTTGGTGTCTCTAGTTCTTATCTGAGGGGGAAAAAAGGCTGCTGTGCTATGTAAACCTGGCTGTACCATGCAGCATGATAAGATTGAGGAAAAGCCTTCCATCATATGTGTGCCAAATATTGCTAGCATCGTTTACACACTACAGAATGCAGTGCTAGCAGAGTATAGACAGAGTGCCTATCACTGTAACTCACAACTTGCAAAGCATGGTAAAATAGAATTACTAATGCAGCTAACAGTCTTGAAGGGAAGAGTCCTTTCCTGACGTGGCAGTTTTTTGGTACTGCTTTCTGCTCTCTTTGCAATCCTGGGACAGAATTAAAGTCTTACTAAGTGGATGAAATAAAGGATGGCATTAATTAAAAAAAAAACCACAACAAACGTAAAACCCTAAAAAAATAGTAAATGCACCAGTAACGGAATTCCTGCGCCATGCTAACAACAGCAAGATACCTACCTACCTATAATTTAACTTCTCAGTTTGTCGGAGATTTTTTTGGCACATATTCCCATCCATATGTGTTCTTGTTTACTATACCATTTGCAAACCCTGTAACATACAGATGGTACAAAACAAAGTGAAGAAAAACCAATAGATTCCTATTAGTTTATTTTCTTTAATTCTAATTCTACTTTTATTACAAAATACATTTTGTTTCTGTCTAGAAATAGTTTAGACATCAGAAGAATACTTAACAACTAGTAGATTGCAGCCTGAGTGCTAAAGTAATTCTATATAATAGCCTCTCAATTTGATGAAAATTCGTTGCCAGATTGTTTAATCAAAAATTTGTCTTTGTGCAATTAATTTCTTATTAAAATACCAATAGTTTCTCCTGGATTTGTAGAAATCCTAAAGAAAACCTTCAATAAAGTACAACCACTGCAATATCAGGAGTTCATTGCAGAAAAACGTCAGCCCATTCCACTTAATTTTACAAGGGATGGATTGTTACATTTCAGGTGAAGTTAATGGCACATGTGTCAGGAGCATTCTGCAGGTAGTACGCATATCTGACAGAAAATACAAATGCAGTTTCAGAAAATACAAATGTACTTTGAAGCTTATTGTCAGAGTGTTTGCAGCTGTGAGCTCCTTATAAAGGGTGATCTTTATGTTTCTCAATAATCTTAGTCATACTATTAAGATGACGATCAAACTTGTGACGCAGAAAGCCAGTGCATTTTTAAATTACATGCCTTTGGTAATTTACACTGACCTCCTATGTATCATGTGAATTATAACGAAAAAAACACAAATTGCTGCACCTACAAAAACTTTGATGACCAGACTGGATAATGACGAGTTCTCACAGAGTCATTGTTCTGTTGCATACAAAATATGATACACAAGACAGCTGAGAATACACATTTTTAAAACAATCAATATAGATCAAAAAATAATGCAGTGTTATATGCTGGACCATTCACCTTTCTGTGTGGACCGTTTACACATTCTTTGTGGTGGAAAACAGATGCAAACACAAGAATGCAGAATATCTATGAAGATTAAGAAGCATAAAATGAAATTGAAAGAAATACCACATCCAAAGTTGAAATATGATGAGCAGAGAAGGAGATGCCAAAAACATTGTAATCTAAAGCCCCAGATGTTTTTTAAAGAGCTTGAAATGTTTTCTTATGCTCTTGTGCTTCATGTAGAGACTTCAGAAGCTCTAACTGCTGCATAAGCAGTGAAATACGTTCCCTATTTTGTACTAGTAATTATAAAAGCACTACCAATGTGGTCCAGAGGGAATAATACACCACCTATTTAAGAACTCTTAAGCATTGCCTAATATTGGACTCAAAATCCAAAGCTTAGAGTTAGATAGTAGTTTACTTCCTAGTGAAGGAAGCAGTTGTCACTATTGTAATCTGGGAGACAACAATCACTTTTTTCTTCAATTGGTCTGGGGAATTACAAACACTGGGAAAGATTCCTGTTTTGAAGGAAGTTCTCAACGGGATAATGCATGCCCTCATTTCTTAGTTTATTGACTAAAACACCTTTTCTTGACTCCTCCAGAAATGGTGCTCAATAAAAAGGGTGTGTTTTTTTTTCTAAACCTGCCTGAATATGAATCATGTATTGAAGTTTCGTGAACAATAAATTTTTTTTAAAGGAATATAAAGCATACTGCCATTACAAATATTTCCAAAAGAACTGTTTCCAAACCTTAAATTTAGATTTAGTACACCTGTTTATTGAGTTCTTGAGGGTATGTATATTGCGAAGTGTGAACCAATCCAACAAGTATACCATAAACTGTATCTACAGAAGATTCCCACGTTCCTGTCTGTATTGAGTATGTTTGTAACTGACACTGCCAGTGCGTTTTTAGAGTGATAGTCTGGAACAAGGATCAACATGTAAGGTCAAGGTACTAGCTGAAATTGAAGTCCCTCTTACTCACAGCTAAATAAAAGGCAATTACATATTTGACACTAAATACAAAGATTAAGAGTGGCTAGTTCCTGCTGTAACTTCATCACATTTCCAAACATCATGCAATGCAAAGTTATAATTTTTTAGTTTTAATTTCACTGATAGCGTGAGTGTACATACATACACGCATATACACATAACTGCCAATAGTGTTTGGAAACAGTGTGAGTGTACATACATACACGCATATACACATAACTGCCAATACTGTTTGGAAAACATTTTTGCCTAACTAATGCTTCGTATCACAGAATCACAGAATGGTTCGTGTTGGAAGGGACCTTAAAGATTATTTAGTTCCAAGCCCCCTGCCATGGGCAGGGACACCTCCCACTAGACCAGGTTACTCAAAACCCCATCCAATCTGGCCTTGAACACTTCCAGGGTTGGGGCATCCACAGCTTTCCTGGGCGACCTGTTCCAGTGCCTTATCACCCTTACGGTAAAGAATTTCTTCCTAATATCCAACCTAAATCTACCCTCTTTCAGTTTGAAACTGTTACCCCTCATCCTATCATTACACTCCCTGATAAAGGGTCCCTACCCATTCTTCCTGTAGGCCCCCTTTAGGTAGTGGAAGGCTGCTATAAAGTCTCCCCAGAGCCTTCTCTTCTCCAGGCTGAACAACCCCA
>VYZM01018223.1:0-89083 GCA_013398915.1 Dromas ardeola
GTCTGCCTGTAAGATCAAAAGAGAATAATAATCTGAAGGCCGTATCAGCTTCCTGGTTATATCCTAGAGCCCCACTTGGCTAGAAAGCTGGCATCATTCTCCCTTTGCTAAAGAGTCTTTCCAATGGAAGAGAGGAATATTACTTCAGAATAATAATTTTTTGGTTGAGATGACCATTAAAATACACTTTCATTACAATTTTTATTCTGTCTGCATAGGGAATGAGAACATCATTGATTTGGGGATTTCTGTCTTCAAAGGAAAGATAGCAGTGTTGATGAAGAGATATAAATGCCAAGGATAACCAGGCGCGGTTATAATTAACATCTCCAGTATGTCTATTCTCATTTCTTTCTGATCAGTGTTACAGCTTTAAATATTAGCAGAACTCAGCCTTAAATTTACAGCTTCAAGGCTCAAAAAGACACAGCTTCTCCTAAATTGTATCAGAGCTTAAAATACGATTATAAATCATGTATTTAATTACATTGCAATCTCTTTGTATACACAGAATATTCCAGTTTGCATAATCAATAGAAAAGATAGAGAAAGCATCAGGATCAACTTCGAAATCTCAAATACACCACTTAATTTGCCCAACACAAGCAGCAAAGCCAAAACAGTGTTCCTCAAATGTCAGCTACAGCAATGAACTTCTGGAGAACCATTTTACCCTCAGAACACATTTCACTTGAATTTGGCAAGTTCTAGTTAAGAGAGAAATGAGAGGAAATGCTCTGTTTGCAGGATTTATGAAGAAGAATGGGGTGGCACCATGTCCTCTAAACACAGAATGAGACCCTGTTGTTTGCTTCTGCATCTGCAAGCACAGGACACAAAGATAATCTTTACCCTGGTGATCGTAGAGGTTTTCCCAAGAGGTTGTGGAGTCTCTGTCCATGGAGATATTTGAAACCTAACCAGACACAGTCCTGTGCAATCTGCTCTAGCTGGCCCTGCTTGAGCTGGGGGTTGGACTAGAAGATCTCCAGAGGTCCGTTCCTATTTCATCCATTCTGTGACTCTGTGATGTTATGAACAGTTACCCCAGTACAACATAGAAAACAACCGTTTAAAATAATTTAATGGATTATATTTGTATCACCAAATTGCTGCTTGTTTCACCATGACAGATGTGATGGGTGTGCCTCACCCACTTCGTTGAAGGACTAGACCTCTTCTGTTAAACCACACGCTTGGAGTCGATGTGTCCACGTGTAGTTGTACAGCTGCCATACAATATAAGCACACTCATGCCTGGTACTTACGGTTTAGGTGACAAACTAAACCATAATTCAACAATCAGCAACAGATTAAAACGAACCCAACCACGACATCTTCAGTGCCCATACCTGAGGAGAACATACATGAGAGAGCATGGAGCATATGTCTCATGCTCTAAAAGCACCTGTCTTGCACCAACATATAAGAAAAAAAAAACTAGGAATCAGTTCTAAGAGAATAAGACCAAGAAAGCAGTCTTAAATACCCTTAAGAAGTTTTTTAGGAAAGTTTAAATATACGGATGGGGTAATTCTAGGGAGATCTGCAAAGACAAATTTCGCAGAACTGGAAGGAGATTTGCAGAATATTGCCTTACCAGGGCAAGCAGTTATTCTAGTACAAACAGGTAGGATGAAGCGAGACAAAGAAATAAAAGTTAAATAACAAAAGAATTAACCTTAATTTACCCTAATTAACCTAGAGATAAATTAGTCTCTGCCACTATATTCTGCCATCACATTATGGTTTTTATAAGTTATTTTTATCGGCCAATCCATCTTCACTTCGACTTTCTTTCTTAAGTCCTCATTACTATTCCACAGCTCAATAGGCTTTTTTTTCACTGGACATGTTAAATGGTGGAAAAATAAAATGGATCAATACAGTGACTCAATTAATTCCTCATCTTAAATTCTAATAAAATCAATTTGGAGAAGTGGCGTATCGTTAAGCTTACATCATAATGCAGTAATTAGAAACAACTTTCATCTTGCCAATTCCTTTGAAGATTTTAATGGCAATCAATTAAACATGCCTTGCTTCTCCATTAAAGACTTTGAAAATGGAAATTGGATGAGAAGTTAAAGATAAGCTGGCTGATTAGACAATCTTACCACCCACCCCCATTTCAGATATGCCCCCCAAAATGTGCAAATTCACCATTAAAAAGTTGACATAAGCTAAATCCCCTTCCCATAGTAACCAACAGTAAGTTTTCAGTTAATATAACATGTTTTAATAGGCAGAGTGGTGCAGCGTTTTGTGATTTACATATTTACCGAGTAGAAATTCTGGTGTGGCTCACTGTGATCAAATCTTTTTTTAGATTTACACCCAGTCGCTTTTAGGAGTTTAGCTGCATTTGTATTAAAAAGATGTAATTTAAGATTCACTGTCTACTATCTAAATTAAAAAGTCTCTGCAGATCTTAAAGAGAAGTGGATTTTTTTTATATGCTCTTTCATTAATAGAAATAATTGGAGCTTAGTGATGATCCCCTATAATATGTGCTGCATCTCTCTGAAATCAGAGAAATCCAACTTTCTTGATTGTTTGTGCTTTACCTTATTAAACTACAGCAGCATCTTTCTGACACTGGAATGGCAGCACTGCACATGCTGCTCCTCTTCGTGTCCCAGCAGGGCTGCGTGGACCATACATCTCCACACCACCCCCTCTGTCTTATCACTCCATCCTGCCAGAACCAGCACTTGGGGTTTTTTTTCAGCTTTGCCAGTTGCTCACATCTTGTATATTAAAACTTGTGCAAGAAACCATCATAAGCAGATCAGAAATATTGCCATTGAAATAATCATGGGATAATAGGTCTTTTCGATTACTTCCACAAGCTGAATACCATTTATTCTGCAGGTCTCTACACTGTCTGTTCTTGTTATTTTTATTCATTCATTGAACTGTATGTCCTTTCTACAGTCAAAGAAAGGAAAGGAGCAAGTAAAAAAACTCTTCCAAGAACTGAACAACTTGTTCTTTAGCCCATGTCATCGAATTTTACAGATAAAACTATTTCTGGATGTGTCAGTAAAAGAAACTTCATTGTGCCCACATTTGCAGTCAGTCTGAGTATCGACAAAAATATGAAATGTTATAATTAGAGTTCATCGTTATAATTAGAGTTAATAACATTTTCTTTCATTATAAGTTAGCTTTTTTGTTGAAAATGTAAAATAAACTTTTGTCTAACAATTTTAAAAATTCTTTCTTGAACATCTTATCAAATATTAGTATGTGAAAATTCTATTTTTAAGTTTTCTGAACTTTCTTACATTTTGAACAGAAAGTGAAGAAAAAGTTAGAAAACAAGGAAAACAGGAAAATTTTATTTTTTAATAAACAACACCTTCAGAGAAAGCAGATTAAAAATTGCAGATTAAAAATTGCAGATTAAAAGCAGAAAAAAAGCGACTTGCTGTTTCTGACAATGATAAAAATGCAGGCACCATCTAAGGTCGGCGAAATTAATCCCCTCTCGGGTCCTCAATCCTATCAATGTCACAAGAAAACTTGTTCAGAGCCAAAAGAAGTCCAGAGACAAAGACTCAAGAGCCCAAAGACTTCAGCAGAGTTGAGGCAAGATGGTCTAGTGGGAGGTGTCCCTGCCCATGGCAGGGGGGTTGGAACAAGATGATCTTTAAGGTCCCTTCCAACCCAACTATTCTAAGATTCTATGATAAGATACCCACAACAGGAGCAGGTAGAAGCCGTAACTGAGGATGAGCCAGTGGATGTGTGGGTTAGAGTTGGATTTATGAAAATCAGTGCAGAGGTTTTCCTGGCTGCACTATATTACAACTCTCAGTTCATTGTTCAGAAAATGGTATTGTCATCAACTTAACCTGGACTTTATTTGGATTGTATCAATACCCATAGTTTTCCCACTGAAAGATCAAAGAGTGGAAAAATTACCTTTTCTATTGCTGGAGCAGTGGTCTTCGCACCCAAGAGAATATTGTATTTTTACTACGTAATATTGCTCCAGACATGCGCAGGTTTAAAGGAGAGCATGTTGCACAAGGGTGGTATAGATACCTGACAAACTAATTCCACGTGAGTGCCAACGTCCAGACTTCTCTTGACCTTGAACAAGTTTTCTTGTGACATTGATAGGGAGGCATTGCACCCACAGGAAGGCAACGAAATGCAAATTAGAGGGAACTCTAATTTGGAAACCAGCTGCTAGCTGGAAGATGAAGCCTAAGTACCCACCAGTGGAAGAGATTGGATTATCCACCAATGGAAGAGTTCAGCCTTATGGAATTGAGGCATTTTCAAAATAGAAAATGTGGGACATACTATGTGACTCCCAGACATTCCCCAGAAAGCCTTTTCAGCTGCATCCTCCTGGACACTGTTTATGCCACAGCTATGTTAAATAAAAATGCAGTGGCACTGGTAATTATAGTCTATTACAACTCCTACATAACTCTAGAAAGAAAGAGCACTGCTTTAAAAATGACCACTCCCGTGGCAGGTCCATCTCTGAGTTAGTGTTTTCAAGACAGAGGATAGATAGCTGTTTGCTCAGAAACTTCTGGAAAAATCAATTAGACTGGGTTAGCAACTGAAATTGGTTCAATTAACCCTGGTCCACAATCTGCATTCAGAGGATCGGCAATGCCAGGGTGTATTTGTCAGCTGTGAAGGCACTGAGAAACTATTTGCAGAAGTCGGAGCACAAATCAGGTGCTGGATGTACAGCCCCCAGCCTTCACAAACAGCTTTCTGGTTGATCACTAAATACAATTTAAACTTGTCCAGAGCACTGAGCTGGGTGTGACTTCCCTCTTGAAACAACTTTGTATGTCCTTTCTTAAAGCTATGCCCAGCTAATGCTTTTTTCAGCACAGCACAACACCTCAGCCATGTGAAAAGAGTTGAGATAGCCCAGCTGTCTCCTGTCCTCCAGCATGATAAAGCTGTTTAAGAAGTGACACCAATTGACTGCTTTGGCATCGCGATGTGCCGTGACTTCTCCTCCCTGCTCAGCAGCAATAACCCTCTGAGATGCCGGGGGTTAGCACGCATCAAATTTGTGGTTGCTTTTCAGCACCGACATCAAGGCTTGGCATCAAGTGCAAAGCATATTAACATGTTAATGGATGATGTCTGTCACCCCTGCAACATTTGCAGTGATTTCCAAGAGGCTTGAGGAGACCAAACAACACAGTAGGGAGGCAGCTTTTCTCGTGCCAGCCACTTCACATATGAAGTCCATTGCATTTTGTTGAATGCTGTGATTGCCCACATCCCTCTTCCAGAGTTAGCTAATGAACAGATTCAACAGATATATCTTGCCGTCAGGAGCAGAATGGGAGAGATGGAAAATCCCAAGCAAACAAGAATAATGTGGCACTTCAGACAACAAACAAGGGGATTTGCTGGCCTTGAGGATTCACACAGAACACTGCGTTGGCAGTTTATCTGGACACCAGCTAACACTGATGGGAAGGAAGTGCCAGGTAAAAAATACTGTGCATTTTCAAAGAAAAGAATTGGAGACCTGACACTGTGGTTCGTGCATCTATCCAAGAAGTGTGATCTAAGTGACCTTAATGGTGACATGAGTCATTACAGACACTATGAGAGAAGGCAAGATAAGGCTGATTCAAAACATTAAGCCATAAATATCTGAGCAATGCTTACCTTTCAAATATCCACCATGGGATACTCACCAGACCAGAATTTCATGCCAGCATCCCTTAAGGATTTTGTAATGGGGCTCCTGGGCTATTGGCTGTCCTTTTGTTATGCTCTGGAGAGAAATCAAGCATGAAGGAAAGATTATTCGAAACTAAAAAGAAATACCAGTATTTCTTGCTGTGTGCTTTAAATTCCCACTGAGTATCAGAGTACAATGCAAGTACACTGCAACTCTGTAGCTTTCCCAAATGGGTGTCTGAGATCTCACTAGTGAAGAAGTGCAACAGGTCTTGTACCGTTCATAAGCAGTGCAAGGCACCTCAAATTTTGAAACAGAAGTTTCACAGGCAATTAATTGTCTAATGTTTATAAATCCCACAGGTGTTGTTTTACACCATTAAGCTAAAGGCATATGACAGTCTCTGCTTAGAAGATGAATTTTCATCTATGCAATGACCACACAAAAGTCTTTATTGAAAAAAAAAAAAGGTCTTTTAGTGTGATTCCATCTTCAGTTAAATATATGAAGCTCTTAAAGAAGACCACATCACATAAGCACATTGTCCACTTCTAGCCGCGGCTAGATACTGGTCTTTTTGAAGAAGCAACCATAGAGGAAAAACAGAGAATGGAAAACATCTCAAGAAAACAAAAAATTGAATGGATTTCTTGAGAGAGAAATGCAAAATTGTTAAAGCATTTAACTTTACAAAGCAATTAGGAAAAGAAAGCAAAAACCTACAGAAATGATTAAAGCATTAACAGAGCAACTGCAAAATTTCCATCGGCAGAGAGGCTTAGGGAAAGGTTAGACTGGCATGGTTTCAGTCCAAGGCAATACCCTCTTGAGGAAATGGCTTGACTAGAACTCATTTCTAGCCCAGCATTTCTACGGCATTCCCTTCTACGTCAATTAAAATAGGTGAAGCCACACAATGAAAATTTTGCACGCCTGATTTCCAGCAGAGCAAGGACTTTCTCCATGTCAGAACTGCAGGAGGCAGCAGAGGATGTTTTCTGTGGCTCCATGCACTGTAAAGAACATTGCCCAGATCCAACAAGCCATTTCGAGCAGGATGACAGTCAACTCCACAGCCTGGACAGGGCACTGTAACTTAGCCCTCCAGTCATCCAAACCTCATCTTCCATAACCATGAACTTGTGCATAAGATGCCACAGAGTCACATTTATATAAGAAAAGGTGTTGCATGCAGGCAGTAAAGTGAGATTTTCGCTCTTCTGCCTGAGTATGAGTCTAGGTATAAAGATCAGATTTATTTTGGTTTGGTTTTTTTAAACAAAACAAATAATGTCTTTCGTGTTATTTTCTGCATATGGAGGCATTCTGAAAGGGAATGACTTAGATAAAAGTTATCCAGAAGGTACTGAACTTTAAAAATATTAAATATCATAAATTACTTTAATTTATGTCTCCCATACTGATATTCTGTGAGCAGCGTGCCTTCTGCTGTCTTTTCCCTGGCCCAGAATCTATGCTGTAGTTAAGAAGGGGCTTTATAGGTGTCCCTTTGGCCGGGTTTACTGTGTTAGAACTTGATCTGAGAGGCTTACACTCAAAACCAGGGGTGTAATGAACTTCAGGTGGTTAATCAGGTCCTGGAATTAAAAGCCAATATTGTGTTCAAGTTCCTTTTTCTCATCAGTGGTGGCGTGTATGTGTCCCACCTCATCTATAACATAGCTTATTTAGAAAATAAACTGTCTTAAACAACAGTTCATTAATATCGTCAAATTCTTTTAGTTTTTATGAAGGCATGTTTGTGTATGATTTACCTGCTTATGAAGCCTTGGTAGACTTGCACAAGGATTTGGCTGAGGCTAAGCAGAACAAATGGCTTTACTTGTCCCTGATAGGCAGTTTTCCTCCTTTACTCTCACACCTTCTCCTCGCTTACCGGTTTTAGATGCTGCTGCACATTCCTTATCCCCAAGGCTGAGAGCTCTGCTATTATTTATTCATACAGATCCCCACAAAATGGAGCCCTGGTCCTTTCATGAGAATCCCTGGTGCTGCAGCAATGCAAATTCATCATTCAGGGCCCAAGAGCTCCCCTCCTGCTGGGTAGCTTTGCTGTTGGCCACTCTGCCGTTAGCATTCATAATTTCCAGGAGTGATTTAGTACAGCAGTAAAAGCTTGGGAATGAGAAGCAGGCACAGAAGAAGCTCTGATGTGCGGAGGGGCAACTTGCTGCACAACAGTGTTTTCAATGAGCATCTCAGCTGAGAGCTCTGCTCACTCATCATCAAAACCCAGAGTCGCCTTCAGAGCCCGGTTTCCTACTAACCTTTGATGGGCTGAGGACTGGCCCAACCTCTGTGGCAGTCACCTTTTTCCTCAGAGAAAAAGACATACAACTGGGAAAGAAAGCCCCAAGAGTGGGAAGTGGTCCACTTCCATCACAATGCAAACATCTGTGAAGTTTCTGCCCATGGGGCTACGACGTGCCTTTGACCCTGGTGTCAATCAAGACTCCAGAAGAAATCTCCGTAGTTCTCCCAAAACTGCAAGGCCTCAAGGAGAGTAGCAATAGAGTTTGAAGTATGAAGGAATAGAGTTCCTGCCTTCTCCTTCCTGCTGTCACTACGTTGGTGCATGCTCTCCTGCAGCTAGCGCACAGTGTTTCGGAAACAGGATGGGAAGCTGATGTTGACTTCTTTCGTAATTATTTATATATCACTCCAAGCATACAGATCAGTGAAAATATAGATTTTTGTCAGCACCTACTTCACAAACTGAAACAGCCACAGGAACTTCACTGTTTCCCGAGATGAGAGAGAAGTCTCATTGTGCATGCTGAGTCTGTGCATTTCAATTACTCGTCATCGAAAACATCTTATCATGTCTTTACTAAAGAATCAACATCTCCCCTTGCCTGATCCCAAATTTCCCTCTCCTTTCCTTAATCAGTACTGTTGGCAGAAATATTCTTGATTTTCTCCATGAGTCCTGATATTGATTTGAATCAAGTGCTGCTGTCTGAGGAGGAGCTGAATTTGGAGAATGAAAATCAGTACCAGATAGAAACTACCTCCCTTTTCTACCCAACATGGAAATGAAAGAGATTGAAACAGTGAAGGAATCGGGAGAACGAAGTTTGTATTTTTCTATAGTGCAGAGACTAAAACCCCATGCAGTTTCCAGAAGGCATTCAATCTCATCTTTCTAACCATCTTTGCCAGAAAAAAAGTTCTACTTAAATTAGAGAGATGCAATTATGCTAAATTGTGCAGAGGTAAATGAGACTCATTCATGCATGAGGGTCTTAGAAGAAGAAAATGGGGCAGATTTTGTGGTTTCCATGGAATTAGTCTTCCTGTCAATCAATTTGATCTGAAAAGCTGGGCTGAGCAGTCTTTCTGGATTTTATTATTATATCATCAGGAAATTGCAGTGACTTGAGAGGCTATCCACAAGCCAAAAACACTTTTACAAATCTCAGACATTTTTGCAGCCTTTCAACAAAATTTAGGGATTAAAAGTGCCTGCCTTTTGGTGTGCTATACATTTTCTGAGTTTTGTTGTAAATGCCGCCCAACTGATGAACTGAGTTGCTTTTATTTATTTTTGTCTTCAAGAGCTGTCAGAAGTCCTGGCTTTTTACCACCATCACTACCTGCGGTTTCTTTGAGAGTTAATAGGTAGAAAAGTGAAGACATCTTATATGCGACTAGCTGCTAGAGGTCCAGGAAGAGAAATAAAACGCTAATGGATCCCTTGAGACGCAGAATATGAGAAATAGTGCTGTACCACAGCAAGCAGAAGAAAACCCCATAAAGGGAAGAGAAGTTGTAAAATGACCAAATGCATGTATGGCAATAAAGAACTATTGAAGGCAACGCTGGTAGGGCGCTAGAGATTGGGACTAGATGAGGAGGCAAAGAAGGATGAAGGAGTGGAAAGGTCATTTTTCTGAGTGCTCGCCTCTCTTTTCTATGTTGTTATTTTCTTCAAATGAATCTCTATGTAAACAAAAAGATCCTTGAATTATTTATTTGGGGGAGGAGGGGGTTCTACTCTGTGCATGCATAAGCACACGTACTCAAGCACAAAAGCATGGATTAACACTTTCATTCCAGGCTGTATTGGGGCATCAGAAGAAGGTAACCAAGTGGGGAAACAGCATGAGGAGGTCCTGGCAGCAGAAGATCACATAACCTTTCTCTGGACAGAGCAATAACACAGGTAAGTCTGTTTGTGGCAAGTGCCTAGGAAAGCCAAGGGAAGGGCTGAGCAAAATATCTACCTTTCAGGTTTTCACGGAGCTGGAAGTCAATTGAAATAACCTGTCAGTGTTAGTTTACATACTTCCAGGAATGAAAAAATTGCTGAATTTGTGAGGGCTGGAATGCCTAGAGGAGCTGTGAGAGATCTGAAATCTCAGCAAACACAAGCACAGGTCAATCCTCCCAGCTCAGCTCTGGGACTTGCCTCTGGAGAATAGCCTGGGAGAGGTGGCAAGTCATTTATACTCCGTGATTTCCTCTGCCAACCAGCACTTCATAGCCCAGGAAGGACTGCTGTTTTATGGACAGGAAAGCACAACACAGGTATCAGAACAAGGTTGTATCTTAGAAAGAAATTGGCTGGTGGCCTAGAGATATACCAGGCATCTCCCAGTCCAATCCTCATCAAATCTCAAATGGAAGTCAGGGCAGATTTTCTCTACTTGTAATTACAACTGGTCCCTTTTATTGACTCATTGTCTGCATGTGGCTCGGCTCAGACTGATAATGTGGGCTCTCCCCTGTCTATCCTCCGCGCTTTATGTGTCATAGGCTTTTCCTGGTCTTTGAAGCCACTAAATCTAAGCAGAAACTGTTGTTTTGCAAGCTCTGTTGTGTCTATTAACGCTCTGCAGGCTCACAGCTTCCAGACTCCCCTGAACCCTTGTCACAGAAACAAATAACACTCCCCGTGACTTTCATCCGTGGCATTTTGCAAAGGAAAGCAAATGTTTTGCATAAAAACAGACATTTTGTCCCTGGAAACCTGAAAAGGGGAAAAACTGTCTAATTAAGAGTGGGGTGAAGCTATGTTCATTCATTTTTTAAGTTTAATGAAGTCCATGGGAATGAGGAGCTACAGAAACGCAAAGTGTTGTCATAACTGAATGTAAAACCACCAGGAAAACAGAGAGATGAGACACAGGTTCAAATTACTGCAGCTCCACAAGCTATGGGTCACTCACTGGCACAAAATTAAGAAAGTTTAAGTTGACATGATTCACCTCTCATTTACAACAAGCCAAAAGAAGGTGCTGTGACCGATCACGTAGCCAATGAAGGGTGAACTCACTTTGCCGTGGTAACTCCACTTTCTGATGGAGCCTCCTAGATGATAATGTTAGAAAATTATTTAAAATACTGACACAATGAAAATTGGTCCTGTTGTGACTTCCTCACAGTCATAGAAGAAAAGGTAACAACATCAGACAGATAACCCAAGCCCACTGCCTACTTTTTTTCCTCTCTTAAGGACCATGCTGATACCCAACAGAAAAATTTGATGCAAACCAACCTGCCTAAATACTGCTAGTACTTCAGACCCTATTCACCTAAGCTGTTTTATTTTCCTGACAAACTGCAAATGCTTTCTGCCTTCCTCAGCGTCTTAATGCATTGCATATTTGTTGCAGCAGAGTTTCTGTGGGATAGGTCCATTTGGTTGGTTGTACAACTGAGATCAGAGATTGTTTTAGATGAATAGAGCCTGTCACTTTTAAAGTAACAGCTGTTACTCACAAAATTGGACATTTTCCAGCTAACCACTGTAATGAATGGAAGAGTAAATAGAGTCCATTTAGCAGAGGCAAGAAACTCAGCGCTGCTAGAGAGCCACGACTGCTACAGGTGACAGCTGTCCTCTGAGCGGGAAGTAAGGTCAGGTAGCAGAAGTCTCCTCCCATCTGCTTCTTCTTCAACAGTAATTGTCAACCTTATGCTTCACATTGGAGATTGCCTCAGGTAAATCAAGCCTTGATGTTCCTTGTCTGAAGTAAGCTCACAGAAATAAGAGCATAGATTTTTGCAAGCTGTTTATCCAAGCAGCCAGGAACTGGAGAAGCTCACCCAGGGAAAGGTGTAAACCCTCACTAGAAGAGCTTTCAAAAATCGACTAAATGAACTGCTATAAGGTGACAGCTCTGTTTGTTAACCTTTCCTTGGAACAAGGAGGCAGCTTCAACACCCCCTGTGTCCTGTGACATCAACTGACCTGCTAAAAAATGTAGATATATTGAAATGGTAAATAAATCTGAGGGGCTGAGGGGAGACCTCATTAATGATTACAAGTATCTAAAGGGTGGGATTAAGGAGGATGGAGCCAGGCTCTTTTCAGTGGCTCCCAGTGACAGGACTAGGGGCAATGGGCACAAGTTAGAACATAGGAAGTTCCGATCAAACATGAGGAAAAACTTCTTTATGGTGAGGGTGACAGAGCAGTGGAACAGGCTGCCCAGGGAGGGTGTGGAGTCCCCTTCTCTGGAGACTTTCAAGACCCGTCTGGATGCAGTCCTGAGTGATGTGCTCTAGGCAATCCTGCTTTAGCAGGGGAGTTGGACTAGATGATCTCTAGAGGTCCCTTCCAACTCTGAAGATTCCATGATTCCATGAAATCAATGGGCCAGTTTTATTCTTCTCTGAGGAGCTTATGTTCAAAGGTTACATATTAGCTGAGACACAGTGATTTGGTGTCACATTAACTCTTGTAAACATAACAGTTAATATAAATACTAATATGGATATCTGCCTCTACAGTGGTCTTGCTGGGAAAAATCCATTTACCTACACTTATGTATCTCATGCCACAAGATACTTGAGCCATCTGGGGCTGTCAGACAGGATTAAAGATTTCTGCAATGCCAGTACCCTTCCGATAAGGTAGGGGCAGTTTAAGGCTTGCCAAAATATCCCAGAGCATTTACAATCACAGGAGGTATTTTTTATTCAGCCACTAAAGATTACCCTCAAGGCGGCCCAAGTGGCAAGCTAAGCAAAGGCAACAGACATTGAAGTGACAAACATGGACAACTACTTTAGGTTGACAAAGTCGTGCTCCTACTTTACAAGCTAGCTCCCACTGACTGAAAAAGCATCTAAGTGACATGCTTTTACATGTCAAAATTTAAGAAGGCCACGTGCAGTCATATAAATTCTACCCTATACACAAAAAGGCAACACAATTTCCCTTGATCTAAACCAATACAAAGAGCCAGCAGCTCGCCCTTGGAGAGTTACACTGGGTGGAAGAGTTTGCAGCCTACAGGAGAACTCATTCCAGTCAAGTTTCCTACAGGGATGTCTTACTGGTCCAAGTCTTGCCACTGGAATCATCACTGGGACAACACCTCTGTGAATGAGAGATACAGCATGATAATAGAAGATTTTCTGTAAGTCCTGAGACATTTATTTTGATTTGTGAAGAGCCCTACACACCCTGTGGTCCCCTCTCTTGGCTTGGCTGCTTCACAGTTCTGAATTGTCTGCTGTGACCACTATGTAGAAGTGCTTTACCCTACATCCTATATTGCAAGATGTGATGAAGGGCCCAGGAATGTCCTTCGCAAGTCTTACTGTATTTATTCCCCCTGTGCTTTTGTTAGTGACGTTTACTAATAAATCTGTGCTAAGACTTATAGCCAGGATGTGTCTTGAACTTAACAACTAGGAAGCTAACAAATTTTGGAGGAAAGTGTATGTGAGAGAGAGAAAGCATTTTTTGCCTCCTGAAGGAGCTATCAGCTAGAATAGAAATGAATAGAAAAGAATCAAATAGAAAATAATTGAATCTAATCGAATCAAATGAATAGAATAGAATAGAATAGAATAGAATAGAATAGAATAGAATAGAATAGAATAGAATAGAATATTTCACTTGGAAGGGACTTACAGCGATCATCTAGTCAAAGCTGGTTAATAAAACTGGTTAACACAAAATGTCATATTAGTTTCGGTCCAATAACCCCATATCATAGATGAGGAAGTGAGAGTCAACAGCATGTCCAAAAGTGACACGATCAAACAACTGAAGGAGTCTATAAGTCAATGGCTGTAACCGGTTCTTTTTTAGAGAGATTCCAATGTACAAACCAGAGCCCACACAAGGAAAAAAGGTTAATTCTGTTTTATTGTGAAGCCTTGCTACAGCGAAAGAAAAAGCAGTTAATTCAGCTTTATTGCGAAGCCTTGCTAAGCAGTTCCCAAATGTTACAAAAGTTACTTAAAGAGAGTCTTACTAACCTGGAGATCATAGCAGCAGCGCCGAGCAGCAGAATAACAAGCAGCCACACGAGTATGGCAGAGGGAAGGCAGGCACAGCGCTTTCTCAGGGTGTCCCCTGGATCTTCAAAGTGCGCTCATGTCTCTCTCTCCTCTCCGGCCTGAAACAGCCCCCTTATATCCTGCACCGGATTGAGTGGAAAAGTACAGGCCAGAGTCGCTGCACACGTGGCCAGCGCATGCAGCGAGTCTCACCAGACTCATGATCCAGCTTTGCTAACAGCAGCTGTCTGATACGTGACTACATTGCTATACTGCCTTCTTGTTATCTTCTTCTTCAAAGGTCAGGTTCTCAGGGAGAAGCACATAGTTTCTGCAACAACAGTACTGGGTTCCTTCTTTTGTTTTTTTCCTCGGCACGTATACTGGGTTTGGTTCAACTAGTAATTTTCCATCGTGTCTCACACGGACCATCCTCTATTATCCCTTACACAATGGCTCAACTACAGACCCATCACTAAAGCAGGTCTAACAAAACCTTCCTGCGACCGTATCTTTTTTATTCTTCATGAAGAGCTTCCTATATCCCAGAATAGCAGTGCCTACTACAGAGCCTGTTCCTGGGCAGAAACTTGTCCCATACTGGATTTCCAAAACTTCAGGTACCCGTATGTCCTGTTAAAGATTGCACATAAGAAGAAATATTCATGAGTTCCATTTTAAAAGGACACACCAGCCTCAAGCCTCAATGTTCAGGTCTGGGTTTTGTTTTTAAAAGAATTGACTGAAAGGCAGCATCAGTGGAGAGGGGAGTGCTCATGCATGTCTTTGGATTTTATTTCTCAATCAATGCAGAGCCAAAAAAGCCTAGTTATTCTCATACCTACCACATATAGAAATCTAAGTGAATCCAAGTCCAGCAAATGGGTAGAATTTCATCGTCTAATAGTTGGTATCTCTTCTACTGAATAGTAAGGCTTTACCAAAAGGTCCCTAAGATCAGATATTAACTTCAAAAAGGTTGATGGTGACAGAATTCGCTCACAGGCAGGCACTGAGATAGGCATCTCAGAAGGCTGCTTGCATCTGATCTTGAAAGCACTCTCTGGCAAACAAACCCCTTTCTCTCTTTGCGTGGGGGTTCGTTTGACTGCCTCCCAGAAGAGGTCAGAACTGATGTGTGAAGGGTGCACCCGCATCATATATCCAAAGCATGACATACTTCTTCAGCTCACTGCATGCAAGTGCCTGAGCACTCTTCCGCTCACAGAGCAGATTCCCTTTTGCCACACACAAAAGCATTATTAGCTGAAACTCAGCCCTGTATGAAACACAATGAAATGGATTCCCAGGTCTCTTTTTTCTTCTCCTTTCTCAGTGACTGAACTATCCTACCAGCTAATTTAGAGGGAAAACACACTGCAAATGAAGGGAGCAAAACAAATTATTTTCCTTTCACTTCAGACCACTTCCCATTTCTCAATTTAAAACGCATCCAGGATGCACCGCAAGTTGGAGCTCTCAGTGTGATCTTGGAGCCACATTTGCTGGGGAAGGCTGCAAAAAGATGAACCCTCACCAAAACTCTCGCTCTACCACCAACACCTCCACGATCAGCAACCAGCTTGTCACTTGCTGAGAATGTGTTGGCTTTAAGTCTTTTCTTTTCCACTGACCTACCAAACTCTTCGGAGGTCTTTATATCAAGTAATAGGCAGTGTCCTATCAGGTAAAGTATGAGTGGCTGTAAGAGCTCCAGAGCCATGAGGAATCACCATACTACAGGTGGACATTCCTGTTTTATTGCATATGGCAGTAAAGGGTTGTCTCTGATGCACCACCACAGAGCTGTCAGTTTCACAAGTCAACACACCTTGGCCACTGCTTCTGCTGCCAGGTAAAGGAAAATGAGGCAATATCCTGTTGGAAATGGCCATGGCAGCATGGTGGCTCTGTTACGCAACAAAGAGAGACAGCAAGGAGAAATCTGCCCTTCTTGCTGCCATTATCTTGTTCATTCCTGTGCCATAATGATGAGCAACAAATCCACACTAGTGTCCAGACAGTCATTCCTGTTTCACTGTGTGATGATAAGCAGCTTGGTGGAAGAGTGAGGAATGGGAGCAGCGTGGGTGGGAAATGAGGGAGGAGGATTTGGAGAGAGGAAGAATGCTAATGTGCAGCTGGAGGGGAATGCGGTCAGAATAAAACAATGATGGGGAGAAAAAACAAAGGGGGAGGAAACAAAATGCATATGCTTTCATTATTTAACCAAAGAATTCTGGGGACACTGATAGTAGTATTGGCTGGTCCTCGTCAGGTCAGTGTCCAGCAGGAACTGGACCCTTTCATAAAGACCACCAGCAGCGTTACCATCTGTGCTGTTTCCATTGAATATGTAACGAGAAATTTAAACTGTTTTAAAATTGTTATCTGTGGGTCTCAATAATGACTTGAGCACACAGGTGGGAGCTGTGGGGACAGAGTGGACACTGGGTGTGCTCCATCCATCCCTACTTCCATGCCTTCATCTTTCCGCCCCTCCATCCCTTCATTCCTCTATCCCTCTACCCCTTAATCCCTCCTGGCTTCCCCAAGGTCACTACAGAAGAAAGCAATAGTGACAACTCTTGGCTGGGCATGCCCTTCTGTTGTGACCTGGTGGAGGAACCATTCCTTAGTCTCATCAGATACTTCTCCCACTGTTGTACTTTATTCTGTAGTGGAGACAATAAGGCAGAGAAAGAGAGTAAGAACAGGACATAGGTTTCCAATCAACCCATGGAGCAAGTTCAAAACAAACCCAAGGAGATTCATCGTGAAGCTGGGGAGGTCTTTGCCACAGGATGTTGTAGGTCATAGAATCATAGAATCATAGAATCATAGGGTTGGAAGGGACCTCTGGAGATCATCTAGTCCAACCCCCCTGCCAGAGCAGGGTCACCTTAGAGCAGGTTGCACAGGAACGCGTCCAGGCGGGTTTTGAATGTCTCCAGAGACGGAGACTCCACCACCTCTCTGGGCAGCCTGTGCCAGTGCTCTGCCACCCTCAAAGTAAAGAAGTTCCTCCTCATGTTTAGGTGGAACTTCCTATATATAGGTGCTGAAAAGTGGTGAATGTTCATGGGCACGTTCATGCCAAAAGAGTCACTGATTTTACAAAATACAGAGGTTAAGAAATTTCTGAACACCAGATACCAGTAATTCAGGGAAATATACGGTTACCTTGTTCTTATACCTGGTGTCACCCTGGACCCCTGTCAGAAACAGGACACTAGGCTACACAGCCAATACAGCCTTTCTGATGTCCTTCTGTTAGCCCAGGACCTGCTACATCCTTCATGTAAGCAATATCCGCCCCCGCTCCTTTCAGTGCACGCACAAACACACAACCTTTCACTCCAAAAGACAGCTTTTGGTCTTTCAGTATGTCCCTCCTCTTCCCACCAATATGATCCCAACCCTCAGGCCCCTCTTTCCAATAGTAACCCAGTATTCAGCTTCCAGCATCATTTTAATCACTCAAAGGCTCCAGGGACTACAACACCAGACCCAAGTAAGTCCCAGTAATGCCCTAGTCCCTTCTGCCTCAGGCCTCCCATCGAGAATCTCAGATTCACAAAGTCAGGTCTGGGAGATGGCAGGGAAGTGTGAAAGCAAGGAGACATGGTTTGGGAAGGGAAGAGTAAGCTAAATAAATCTATGAAATCAACAAGATGTCTTATCTTCTGCTACTTCAAAGTCTGGGTTGCTTTTTTCTCCTAGCTTACGCTTTTTTTTCCTAGTTGCCAGTGCCAACACATACTCTCAAGAAGATGCTTTTAAAGCTTTGCTTGCTTTGTAAAATGCTATTTTTGTTGTGAGGTGTAATGAGTACCTAAGAAATCTCTTGTAGCCCTGTCAAAGACAGAAATCTATCAAAAGAAGATGTCTTTTCTTAGGAAACAGCATGAGCTCAGTCCAAAACAGGTCTATGATACAAAATGACTTCCAACAAGTTGGACTATCTTTGTCTCAGAAGCTGTTTGCCTTATCTTGTGTAACAAGAGGCCTTATCTTGTGTAACAGGGAATAAGTGCAGCATTTACAGGTTGGTTTAAGGCATCTTGTTTAACGGTTTACTAACTATTGGAGCTTTACTTGCCCACAGGCTTTCCCCCTGCTTCTTCCTCAAACAACCATGTCGTCAGGCAATATACGTGCTGGGATTGACCAAATGCCATCGACACATTTCTTGTGCCAGAAGGGAGGTGAAATACCCACCCAGCTACCCACACTAACATGGCTAATTTGATCATTGCCATCCTGGCGCTGCAGCACGTTCCTGCAGGCTTGTAAGAAATTGTTCGCTCTGATGGCAAACATTACCACAGCAGCAACTACTCCCTTTCAAGCAGCATTGCTGGGCATGGATCTTTTTTTCCCAAAAATGGCTTTTTAATAGGTCTCTGAGATCCTGAAATGCAGTCAGGGATGTGTGTGTTGGGAGGGGATGGGGGGCAAGCAGCCACCCTGATTAATAGGACAATGATGAATTGTGTGTGTGACCCCAGCCATCACTTATGCCTTTTCCAGCTCAAATCTGAGATCTGCCTCAGCAGAGCAGCCATCCGGGCAGGGCACCGGCAAGTCACAAGGCTCTGAAAGATGAACTTTTATGTGCAGAAACAATGGTTATTTTTAATCTGCCTCACATTTCAGGGCTCTGTGCTGCTTTTCCTGCAGCAGGGAGAGGGAGGTCAGACCCTGCTGGGTATCTGCTGGCTGCGGTAAGATCACACACGCAGGTCCACGCTCAGAATATTTACTAAACAGGACAAGAGTGAAGAGAGACAGTACATGACATGCAGATCAAATATCAGCCACAGAGGTTGCAGAGGTTATCACAAGCTCTACGACGTGTTCAAAAGCTTCCTGGCAAGCTCTGACTACAGACTCGTCCTTGTTCTGCATCCAGCTCTTTGGCCACACAGAGTGGGCTACACTGGAAAGGTAAGAAGGACACAGATTTGGGTACTGATTTGCCGCTGGCTGGACCACATCCACATTAACTTGAAGCAATTGTGTCCCCTTTCAAGTAGCTCTTTCCCAGACAATGTCTAAATATCTTTTGAGGAGTAGCACAGGACAAGGACAGCTCCCAATGGGCAGAACGAATCACCCGTTTCAGGCAAGAGTGTTTAATTATACACATGCCAATTTGCTATCTGTCCTCCGGAAAAAAGAATGGACTTTGACCCTTATTTACCCATGAAACATTGCCATAGAAACTAGACTCTAGACCCAGTTGAATTTATTTTAGGATGACTATTATAGCCCAGTGGTATTTCACAGAGAAAAGTCACAAAAGATACCAAAAAAAAGACACAAAAAAAAAAAAACAAACCACCAAAAACCCCCAGATCTTCTTTGTCCATAGACTTAGACTACACCACTAAAGTCAAAGAGGAACCAGCAGGGATGATGGCCTGGAGCACTGCAGCTTTGGTTCCTTCCAGTGACAACTATTGGTGATATGCCTCAAAACTGTGTCAGCTTACCTGGGTATTTCTATGGTTTCCCATCACCCCAGCACTTGAGAAAGATGCTCGGACTCAACCACATATTGCAGGACTACATTTCTCTGCGGCCATCTCATTATACACACAGTGACGCTATGACCACAGCATGTTTGTAATTAGGGTATATATGTTATTTTCTGTGTACAGCACCTGGACTGAATTTACCTGTCCCACCAGCTCACTATCTGCACAGTTTTCACCCTGGGACAGTTTTCTGTCCACACCTTCCTCTGCTGCCTTCTGGAATTGTACCCATTCAAGCAAAGTGTGTAGGTCTGTACTATTGGCAATAGGAGACCAAGGCAATGATTCCTAAAAAATCATAGGTAGGATAAAACTAAAATTCCAGACACTTTGGTCCAGAGTTATACTTTTAGGCCCTTTAGCCTTCACTTTGGTGCAGAGTTATACTTTTAGGCCCTTTAGCCTTTCCCCAGATAGATCCAAGTATTGTCATTGCATCCACCTCCTGCTCTTTCAACCTTGTTCCTTGTTGGACTACCACAGCTATTGACCCCAATTCTTATTTCTTCTTCTGGGCTGCTCAGCCCCACTCCTAGCTCCTGCTCTCAGCACCTTCAGCTCCTCGTCCTGATCCTCAATGGACCCGTGGCTCTGGCTCCTGCCTTGCCCTTCAGACTGCTGCATCCCACCACTTCACCATGTCCTCGCCTTGGCTTCGGTACCCCAGCCTTGCTTCTGCTGTAGCTCCAGGCCCATGCCCTGATCAACACCTCCTCCCACAGATATCCCGTGTTTGCCTTCCATGCACCTTGTGCTGGTTAAGAAAGCAGGGTAAAAACAATTTAGGATAAGGGCTGTTTGCAAATTACAGGCTTTGCATTTGGCTAGTTGCTGAGGCAGGATATCACTGCTTTCCAGAGAGAAACAAAATCTGACTTTTTTGGCTTTCTGCATTTATTTTCACTGAAATTTTAATTTTCCAAATGAACTCCAGCCAGGTTGAGCTCATGGCTCCTATAGGGCTTTGAGCCCAGGAGGGAACATAGATTTTAGTACTGCCTCCGCTGCACTGCAGTGGCTGGAATTAGATTATTGACTTCTTCATGTGGAAGGCTCTGGGATTTGCAAAGTATAACTTCTTCATCAAGAACAGTCACTTATATGAACTAATTAGAGCTTTAGGACATGGAATTCCAACATGCAAACAAAAAAATGCTTCTTGGGAAAGGGTTAATGACTCTGAGAAGGGCAGTCCTGGGCTCCAGCCTTTGCTGGAGGACTGCCGTGCCTGAGGGCAGTACACAAAGAATACCAAGGGAATGGGAATATTGCCTTTGTTGACAAAAATCCTGACATGTGACTTCTTTGTCAAGGCAGAGGTTTCTTCTGAACTGATCGATAGTTTCCTGCTCTGGCCTTCTCTTATGTGTGAAGAAGGGCTTTGCACTACTGCTGTAATTTTTATGAGACGAGTTATCTCTCATAAAAGGTAGAGAGACAAGTTATTTCTCATAGAAGTTGTCATGAAGCCTGGTGAGTCAGGAAGGACACTTCTATCCAGCCAAGTGATTTTCAAGCTAGGGAGCACAAAGAGTTTGCAGTAAAACAAGTCCATTGGCACTTTCTTCCTTTGGCACCTCTGTGTTTTGTTGGCTTCTTCACATGCATTCAGACATATGCATCTGCCTGACAATATGCAGAGAGCACACATTTCAGTGGGATGAAACACAAAAGTTTCTGCAAGACTGGGATGTGCATTAGTAGGAATTTTAGGGTTTCAGATGGCAATGTTCATCTAATAAATTAGACATAGTATACATTTCTAACTGGTGTTTAACTTTTGATCAAGTTTCCTAAAGAGAAGAAAAATGTACATTAATAAAAGAGTCTGGAGCTCTACAGGACATAAAGGGAAGCTTCGAAGACATGAAATCAAGTCCACAAACATGATTTCAGAGAGAGAAGTAAATAATGAATACATTTTCCCTCCATGAGTAAGCAAACAGATGGGAAGTGATGCAGAAGCTTCAAAAGGGAAAATCATGGAGCTGTGTTCCAAAGAATAAAGCTGCAAGACCCATTCAGATGTGTCCTGCTGGCTCATCAAACAGAGACAATCCAACAAACCGGGTGAAATCCTGCTTTGTTAGACAGAGCTTTGGGTTTTTTCCCTTACTCTTTTATCCTCTGGTGTTTCTTGTTTTCTTGCAGGAGCAGAAGGAGCCCAGGTGACCTCTCCCCAACTCCTTTACATATCAAAGCTGTAGAGCTGAATGTGCTCTAAAATGAGCTGGGTTTACCAAGCAGCATTCACCCCGATGCTCGATGCTCGGAACTCCTCTGAAGTTTGCCAGACACTGTAAGTGACCATTGCTCTTCATGCAACAGTCACAAAATATCTATGAGCAGAGCCTTCACCAGCATAATTTGCTAGTTTGCAGCATCTGAGGACCTGCTTGGGCCTTGGGCCTTGACTGCTCCCTCGCACTTGAGGAAGCAGTGGCACTTCAGGCTGAGGGAATTGGGGGTGTTCAGCCTGGACAAAAGGAGGCTGAAGGGAGACCTTCTCGCTCGCTACAACTACCTGAAAGGAGGGTGTAGAGAGGTGGGGGTCGGTCTCTTCACCCAACTAAGTGAGTGGGTGGGCAAGAGGAAATGGCCTCAAGTTGCACCAGGGGAGGTTTAGTTTGGGTATTTGGAAAACCTTCTTCACTGAAAAGGTTGTCAAGCATTGAAATAGGTTGCCCAGGGAAGTGGTTGAATCACCGTCCCTGGAGGTATTTAAAAGATGTGTAGGCATGGTGCTGAATGACATGGTTTAATGGTGGACTTGGCACTGTTAGGTTGATGGTTGGACTTGATGATTTTAAAGGTCTTTTCTAACCAAAATGATTCTATGATTCCATGATTCTGTGATGGGCTGTGCCATCCTGGGAGGTGTGAGCAGCCACCTCTGCAGCTTCCTGACTGGTTCAACCAAAAGACACTTCAGTCTCCTCTGCCTAAAGTAGAAAGCAACAGACATTCACCAAGCTAAGCAAATACCATCAGTAGTGTCCTCTTCAAAAAAGAAAACTCAAACAAGAAAGCATATGCTGTGCCAATGCTGTCTGTCCAAACTTTTTTTGCCCTCATCCATTTATTTTCTTAGCTTGCATGTGCACAGACACTCTTTCCCTCTGGTCATAATTTCAAGGTGATCTTGCGGCCTTCAACAGGCCCATAGTTTGTAATGTGGAAACTTCAGAGCAAAAACTTTTCCAAAACATCTCAGATTCTCTCAACAAGTAAATGGAGGTTTTTTCCAGAGCAAGCAGTGTTTCAGCCCAGGCATAATGCTCTTAAATGCTGGTGAAACAGCCTGACGTGCAGCCTATGTGCTCAAGATCCTGCTCACACAACTCTAGTTTCCAGGTTGATCAGGCATTAAACTAACACAGCCTCATATTTTAGCCTTCTTCAGTCTTGGTAGCTTGACTGGCTCAGCACTTGCCTGGGGAACCATGAATTTGAGCTTCCAGGCACATTCCTTGCATAGAAACTCCCTCTCAACCCTCAGGCCGATCTTCTGAGACCATCCAGTAGCAGCCAGTTACTATTTCTGGTAATTTCTGAAGCAAATTGTAGCGTTCTCAAATTTCTAATTCTAAGAATGAATTTCTATAAAGGGCATATCTCAAAGCAAATTCTCAATAGAAAATGTTTCTTTAGGAGATCTACTCCTTCCACATAACACCAGGCAGGGACAAGATCGTCTTACGCCTAAGAATGTTTTCAGTACATTGAACGCACAATAACTATTGATTTTCATGCACAAATAGAAGACTAAATATGACAGAGGTGATTTCACTGTTTTGAAAATTCCAGGAAGGAAGGAGGAAAAATAAATAAATACAAACCAACCAGTGTGCATTTTGTCAGACGAAATCAGTAAGAAACGATATTTTCTTTCTGAGAGTATAAAAGTGTATTAAATAGAGTGAAAAGTTTTGTTTGTTTGTTTTTTAAAAAGAAGGAAACAATAAATGCACACTTGTGCCCACTGATAGTCACTCTCTGGGTAAATGTGATTGACAGCTTTTTCCAGTTATGGATAACAGACTGAAAAAAAAAAAAATTAGGGGAAGTATAACAGGCATTTTAAATGAAAAAAAAAAAAAAACTAAGAAGCCTGAGAGCAGGAACATCAGCAACATTTGTCTTTCTGAGTGGCAGAAATTCTTCAGAAGGTCAGTAGCACCAGGAAGAGAGCCACACAAAGTGTACCGTGGCAGCCATGTGCAATCCCTCTGCTTTTTTGCATTTCAGATTGTATTTGTCTGGTTTAAAAACAAACAAACAAACAAACACAAAACATTTAATATCCCCAAAAGGCAAAAAAGGACTGGGATTTGAATGACATAGATGGGATTTGAATGAGATCTCCATGTCAGACTATGTGAAATCTGCCTTGGGGTGGGAAAGCTGGAGACACTAAACAAAGGAAAAATGCAAAAAAGGGCATGTCAGAGGAAAACTCCTTGGAGATCTTCAGCAAAACACCACATAACTCAGAAAACAAGAAAAGATGAACTCTGGCTTTCATTATGCTTTCACCAAAGAGCTAGCCTGCTTCTTCACAACCTCCAGGGAAAGCTTTGGCCCCACTGGCTGTGTTAGCCCAACACTGAACCCATGATCCAGGCCTTCAGTGCATCAGTACTTTTAACATTCATGTCCAGGAGACAGATTAAAATGGCAATAACCATCACAAAAGCCTCAGCAGTGGGCTGCAAATCTCTCATTTAGTTCTCTCAAGCTGGTTTCTCACTTGTGGAAAAGAAAAACACAAAGCAAAATGAAAACCCCACTCCATTCCTTGTCCCATGACACCCAGGGCCACAAAGGTTTGCTGTTCCCCCATCACTCTGAGCACTAATCTCTTTAGCTACCTATTTGAAAATACACTTCATGCTGCCCTAAAGGTCTCTAGCACACTCTAGCACACAACAGTAAGTGCTACTTGTAGATGACATTCCATGACATAGGGTACAAAATGATTTGGAAGACTGCTTTGCAGAGATCTAATTTCATCCTGATAGGTAGGAATGTGCATGGGAAGGGATTCAAAGAAGTCAAAGCATGGGAGGAGAGCAAGGAAGGTGAGAAGAAGCTGCTAAGCAGATACCAGCAGCACAGTCAAACAAGTTGTTTGAGAAAGAAACAGTCCAGGCACTTTCTTCCTTGAACCGTTCTCATACCAGGGCAACAGCCTTAATCACAGAATCATAGAATCATAGAGTAGTTTTGGTTGGAAGGGACCTTTAAAGGTCATCTAGTCCAACCCCCCTGCAATGAGCAGGGACATCTTCAACTAGATCAGGTTGCTCAAAGCCCCATCCAACCTGGCCTGGAATGTAACCAGGGATGGTCCATCTACCACCTCCCTGGACAACCTGGGCCAGTGTTTCACCACTCTCATTGTAAAAAAATTTCTTCCTTATATCTAGTCTGTATCTCCCCTCTTTTAATTGAAAACCATTACCCCTCGTCCAATTGCAACAGGTCCTGCTAAAGAGCTCCTCCCCATCTTCCCTGTAGGCCCCCTTTAAGTACTGAAAGGCTGCAATAAGGTCTCCCCAGAGCCTTCTCTTCTCCTGGCTGAACACATGCAACTCTCTCAGCCTGTCCTCACAGCAGAGGTGCTCCATCCCTCGGATCGTCTTCATGGCCTCCTCTGGACTCGCTCCAACAGGTCCAATGTCCTTTTTATGTTGGGGGCTCCAGAACTGGATGCAGCACTGCAGGTGGGGTCTCACCAGAGTGGAACAGTGGGACAGAAATCCCAAGAGGTGCTACACCATGTTTCGGATTTTAGTGAAATCATATAGCCACACATTTCCTATGGACAATGCAAAAATGTTAATCCACTGAGCCACAGTAATAGTGGGGCTCAGAATTACCCTGGGCAACATTATCTGCTGGTGTAACCCAGCATCAGAGTCAACAAAGTCAACAACTCATGCTCTTCAGGAGGAGTTAGGTGAGAGATTGCCGGGGAGTTAGTCCTGCATGAAGATGGGCCAAAAGTAAGCCCAGTAATGCTGATTTCATACGCATTTTCAGGAAAAATGCAGTAGCTGCAAGTTCTGAGCCTAAAGCAAAGGCTTCCTAGCCCTGAGTTTAATTATAAAGCAACTTCTTGAGTTGGACTTTGGTCTGGTGAGCAGGGGCAGTAGTTGTCTTGCAGGAGATACATTTATTTTCCAAGATGCACAATGAGTGGGCAGTACCCACTATCATTCTGCTCCATCTGCAGCCACAAGGAGAGAAAAAAGCACTGCACATTACTGGTGTAATTGCAACACATTGTCGCCCAGTGTCCAGAAATTCCAAGCAATTGAACTGTCTGACCAATGCAAGATGTGCCCATGCCCTATCACAGGAACACAGGCTTGAAGAGGGATGGCTACAGCTAGTTGCTTTCTCCCTGGGGCAACCGTGCTGTGTACTCCTTGTCATAGCCCTACCATATGCCTATTTAGGGCGGATAATCATGTTTTTTCCCAGAAATACACTGCATTGTTTCTCCCTTGTCTGGCAGCTTCAGCAAAGCACTGAGGAGGCAGCTTGAATGAATGCGCATCACATAAATTCTTGAAAGAAAAGGTTATGCAAATATTTCATTTCCACAGCAGCAGGCTTTGACCTCAGGGCAACCTCTGTGGCTGTGTTGTCTCAGCTGAAGGCTTTCAAGTATGCTCAGATCTGGCATGTGAGATTAATAGCCATGTAAAGGGGTTAGGTTTTGTGCTGAAATATAGTTGAAAGGCATCACAGTACTTCCTCTGACTCAGGAGGAGAGGAGTCTTGCTATACAGCTCCAGTTTGGCCAGTGAGATGATTTCATAGAAGCATAGAATGGCTTAGGTTGGAAGGCACCTTAAAGATTACTTAGTTCCAACCCCCCTGCCCTGGGCAGGGACACCTCCCGCTAGACCAGGTTGCTCAAAGCCCCGTCCAGCCTGGCCTTGAACACCTCCAGGGATGGGGCAGCCACAGCTTCTCTGGGCAACCTGGGCCAGTGTCTCACCAGCCTCACAGTCAAGAATTTCTTCCTGATATCTAATCTAAATCTACCCTTTTCCAGTTTGAAGCCATTACCCCTTGTCCTATCACTACATGCCCTTCTAAATATTCCCTTTCCAACTTTCCTGGGAGGGGCTGTTTGCAAGGGCATGTAGCGATAGGACGAGGGGCAATGGTCTTAAACTAGAGCAGGGTAGGTTTAGATGAGACATTAGGAAGAAGTTCCTTACAATGAGGGTGGTGAGACACTGGAAGAGGTTGCCCAGAGAGGTGGTGGAGGCCCCGTGCCTGGAGACATTCAAGGCCAGGCTTGATGAGGCCCTGAGCAACCTGATCTAGTTAAAGATGTCCCTGCTCACTGCAGGGGGGGTTGCACTAGATGGCCTTTAAAGGTCCCTTCCAACCCAACACATTCTATGATTCTATGATTCCTGTAGGTCCCTTCAGATACTGGAAAGCTGCTCTAAGGTCTCCCCGGAGCCTTCTCTTCTCCAGGCTGAACAACCCCAACTCTCTCAGCCTGTCCTCACAGCAGAGGGGCTCCAGCCCTCTGATCATCTTCGTGGCCTCCTCTGGACGTGCTCCAACAGGTCCATGTCCTTCCCACGATGAGGGCTCCAGAGCTGAACTCATTATTCCAGGTGGTGTCACACAAGAGCAGAGTAGAGGGGCAGTCAGTTTCTTTGGGATTAAAAGTTCAGGTTCTGTCTGCAGCTCCTCCAAGGCACTGTGGTACCCTGTTCCCAATACACTGATGTCTAAGGGGAGCAACTATATTTGTGTAATCAGACTCCTTGGCTCATCCTCAACATAGCTCCTCAGCTGCTAATTTCTGATGCAAATTCATTACTTGTGCTGGAACAAGAGCGCTGTCATCACCTCTCATCTCTGGGATTTTCTGGGGGATTTTTCCAGAGTTGTGCTGAGTGCCATGTGACTGCCAGAAAATGGTCTGAAATAACTAATGTCTTTCACAGCAGGTCAGCCCTAGACCCATATATTAAACCCTAAGGGGTAAGAAAAGTGTCGAGCAAGACCTAGTATAATTTGCGAACAGTTATTTGGCTCAGGGCCAGCACACAGCGATAATTTTCTAGCATTAGGGACTTCCTCTGGCAGAACTCTGATCTTTACTTTTAATGGCTTTTGATGGATTTTCCCCCCCTTTTAATTTAGCCACTGCTGTTTTACTTCACTCAGACTTCTGGCATTCTCATTGACCTACGGCAAGAAATTCAAAATGTACATAAAAAGCCTACGCAAAGAAATGAAAGAAAAATCATTTTTAATGTGCAAACACTGAGATCTCTCCCTCTGTCCCTTTATTCACCTGATTTACTGTAGACTTCTGTTATTCAGCTTGAGAAAGACTCTTCTTTTCTGTATCCCTCACTGTGGAGGTTACATCCTTGGAGACCACTGTCCTCAGATCCAGCCTCTCCCGGCCATTTAGCTTTCCTCTCCAGCTCTTCTTTCTCTGTTTCCTATTCAGGTGACAGTCTTGCTGTTCCTCTTAATTAAAACAAGCAAGCATTTGGAGAGGCAAATGCCTCTCTCCATGTGTTATCTCCAGCACTTGACTAACTAAATAACAACTTGTTGCCTCAGCAAAGGGCAACTCCTTCATCTTTCACAACTAAGTGCATCTTTCAACGTGAAGTGCACCTCCTGCTCATCCTTATGTTTTATATATCCTTACGTATGCAGGTATCTGTACAAGCAACTACATGCAAGCAACTACACGGGATAAGAGTATTGCTCATTATGGTGTGAGAGTTTTGTGTTTAGGAATGATTGCTGATGAAATTTGGGACAAGAATAGGTCATGGTTGACCTACAAAAGCTTTCTTCTATGAAGCAGTATTTTTTGTTATCCTTACTGCCCTTCCCTACACCTTCTGCAGTGCATCCTTCTTTAAGAAGTGTACACACAGTTTCCAGAATCATAACAAAATTAAAGTTAAAGGGGACCTCAAGAAGTCCTCTTGCCCAAATCCCTGCTCAGAAAAGGGCTTTGAGATTAGATGCGAATGCTCGGGGCCTTGTCCTGTCAATTTTTTTAATATCTCCAAGGATGGAAACTCTACAGCCTTTTTGGGTGGTGTTCGAATTAGCATTGATAGCAAGGAAATTTTGGCAATAGATATTCATCCCAGTCTTCTCTAACCATTGGATTACCACATTCTGGAACAAATTTTGGACGAGAACCTGCCAGCCTGGACTTGACCAGCACTGTATCTCTTTTCTTTGTGTCTTATTATCAATATCTCAAACTAGTTCTTCCCAAGAGTTTTGGCACCAGGGACTGTGCCCATAGTCACTTCTTGTTTAGATCCAATTTCAGAACATTTACTGTGGCCTCATGGGCAACAACCTGGAAATCACTTCCTTCAGCTTTTCTGCCCATTGATGCAAACTTTTTTTTGGTACCATGGAAGAGAAAAGTCAATGGATCAAACCAGCCATCTGAAGACACTTCATACAGTTCTTTCTATCTGGAATAACTGGGGAAAATGGAGAAAGTTCTGATACCTTCTTGCTTGGTTTTTTGGGTTTTTTTTTAATCCTTCTTTATCAAGACTTGAAAAATATCCTGTTTTCAGGTTTCCAGATGGCCCCAGCTCTATGATTATTTATTGTGTGGACATGAGGAGGCTGGTTGGCAGTAAACAAAGGTCCACAAATTTTCAAAGGAATTCATACCACTTGTTGAAAAACTAATTAAGTATCATACAGACTAGTTGCATGCTACAGTGATTGCAAATGCTTTGTGTCTCAAGTGCTATCTTAGCACAGACATCAACTTTATAATTTTAATTTCCTTACACTCACCCTCTCTTCAGTTCCGCCCGAGTGATTTATTTGGGCTTTTCAAGTGGTATAAATTAGCATAAATTGAAATGTCAATATCAGGCAAGAGAAAAAAAAAAATCAAAACCCCCCTAAAAACTCAAAACCTAATCACTGTTGGGGAAACTATGTGTCTTTTTTCAGTTTCCTGAAGAGTCCTTATTTTATCTAAGGCAGCATTACCACTTCAAAATGCTATGATCTCAAGTAGTTTAGTTAGTCTCACAAAGCAGAAGGAACTACAGTTCATGGCTTAGAAGACTCTAACTGGTTTGTCATTCCCAGTTTCCCACTCTTATAGTTCAGGAGTGGATAAATCTCAGTACTTCTACAGCCAGGATAGATGACAACACATGGCACAGAGCCTCACTGGGTGACACAGTGTCCTGAGTGCAGATGATGAGCTATGACCAACCCAGCAACCTCACATCAGGAGCTGAGCAACCGCATTTAAGACTTGGTCAATCACAGGATCAACTAAGAAACAGACATTATTCCAATTTAGTAGCACTGCAGCCTGCCTGCTGGTTTCCAAGTCTCATCCCAGAGGAAGGGAGGAGAATATGTCTCTATTTGCAGCTTATGCAGAAGAATTTCATGCAGTCCTAAAGGACTGGCTACTGCTTTCATGTCATATGGAGTATGTTCAGATGGTATCATAGAATCGTAGAATTATCTAGGTTGGAAAGGACCTTAGAATCATAGAATCATAGAATCATCTAGGTTGGAAGGGACCTTTCAGATCGTCTAGTCCAACCATCAACCTAACTCTGACAAAAACCATCACTAACCATATCTCTAAGCACTATGTCTAGTCCAACCATCAACCAAACACTGCCAAAACCACCACTAAACCATGTCCCTAAGCACCATGTCTACCGGACAGAAGCGGAATATAGGAAATTACCTCTCTTATGAGCAGCTCATTGCTCTGAGAACAGACAAGAGGCAGGGCACTGGAGAAAACCAAGAGAAAAAGAGGATCCCCAACACAATAAGCTTTCCAGCTAAGGTGACGTGGATTAGACATACAGACGGCAGTGATGTGCTAGATGACACTGTTTTACAAGAGGCTTTTTAAAAACCATGGGGCAGTAAGTCAGTGCCATTTCTACTTCATCTTACCTCTTTTCTGGTCTTTAAGAAAACCTCCATTTATCCTCAGCATCCGTGACATGAAATCAAATCCAGGAGCAACCATTTGAGAAGTCGTAAGCACAGCGTTGAGAAGGAAAAGTACTTTAACTGTAATTATATTTGCAAGGGAAGAAGGATGGCTGGCTGTCTTTACTGTTCATCAAATATCCTAGCATTGTTTGACCAAAAGTGCTAAATAAGAGCCATGTGTCACAATGTGTGATCATAGCTGTATTAATGAACTACAACTAGGAGCATCCAGGAAACAAATGAAGTGTTTGGAATCAGTTTTCATTTCAAAGTGCAATCACTTCAAATCAGCTGCAGCACTTTGCACATAGCTTTTGCAGCCTGGATGCTGTCGACAGATTTTTCCCACAGCTGTAACTCGCTCACTTGGACCTCATGATCTTCCTGCCCACAATTCGTTAAGCCCACCTATCGTCCTTCATTAAGTCCTTAGACCATAAACTCCCATGCCCTTGCACACAGGGGCTGTAAGCGCTAATCTTTGATTATATACCCTCTAGCTTTTCTCTCTTGCTGTTATTCCATGCCAAAGTGAGGAGCAGGTTTCCAGAGGTAGCAGGAATCAAACATTTCAGAGCTGGGGACTCCATTATTTCAATACCGCAGGTGCATTATTGCCCCTCGAGGCTCATTACTTCCTTCGCCTTCAAGGAAATCGGAGACCTTGAAAGGATCAATAAGTACATTATTACTCTTGTTCAATTACATTCCTGCCTGATTCTGAGCCCTCTGAAGGAAGCCATTCATTGGATTCAGCTTTCACGAGCTGATTGCTACACAGCCAGGCAGCTTAGCTCTGAGGTGGTGCCAGCCGTCCCCTCCTTCTTCAAGGTACACTGCCAACAAGGGTAATCAGAACACCTCATTATCTGAAAGGCAGCAATGAATATATTAGGGACAAGGTGCAAAGATGGTAAAACTGCTGAATATCCTTTTTGACAACCTATGAGCTCAACTGTAGAATTGCAGCAGTGTTTAGGGCAAGAGAGATTTCATTGCGTATTAGTTGCTTTGTTCGATACAAAGTTCTCTACCTAGCTCTTTTTAGAAAGGGATGGATTCCTGTTTCCTAAGACACACTGTTAAACATCTTTGCATGTATGCCCTGTTTTTATGCCATAACAAAGAGAGACAAATCTGGAGACAGCTGTGTTGGATTCTGCGCCTATTCAAGTAAAATTTCTCAAAATAAAAATTAAAAAAAAAAACAAAACCACAAAAACCTGCTCATTTTCCAAACTTACTGCACAAAGGGGAAAGCCATCTCCCCAACCTACTTGTCTGCATGTTAGTGACACTAAGCCCAAAGCTGACATTCTGATCTCAGTCAAATTGGCATCAACCCGTTTGTTTTCCATCACTGCCCCGTTAACTTCCAGTTTGCAGCTGCAATACTATAACCCCTTGCGATCCCTTCTACCATTAGTGCAGGCACTTGAAGCAAGGTGGTGACAAGATTTAGCTTCATTTTTCTTTCGGAAAAAGAGACTTTATGATGATCTGGAAGCTCTTGCCCTGCCAGAAGCTTTCTGCTGGAGGAAGTTTCTTAATCATACAAAGATCTAGGTATTAGTTTCAACCTGAAAGTCCACAAAGTTTGAAATGGAAATGAGATGCTTATTCTAACAGAGGACAATTAACTATTGGAGTTTATTATGATGGGATGAAGGAAAAACCTCCACTGTTTGAGTCCCTTATTCAAAGTTGGATATCCTTTTAAAAAGAGTGGTGATAAATCATTAAGCAGCGATATGAATGAGATTATCGAACCATGCGGAGTGTCTACCTAAGACACCTTTCTCCGCACCTGAGCCTTGGCATCTGTTTATTCTTTTGGTGGATCTAATGTTAAGAGCACTAATCCATCAAACTGACCTTTACAGATAAGTGAATCCTCACAAGGTTTTGCTTAAAACAAAATTAATTGTATGGTATCAGTGCCAATCTGCAGGCTTTTAACAAGACTTCTACAGGCAGCCATGAGTTTTTCCTCTAAGGAAAAATTCAGAGATCAGCAGGATATAGTCAAGCTGCAGCACAGAAAGGAACAAATCCTGCCAGTGTCATGTTATCACCTCCAGTTCATTCTTCTGTCAATCTTTTCCCACTCTGGGTTTTCTTCACTGTCAGGAGACCAGAGTTTCATTTCAGCATCTCAGGGAGAAATGACCTAAGAATCTCTTTGTTGGACAGACAAAGGGAGAAGTCCCACTTCAAGCAAAGAAAGCTTTGGAGGGATTTTCTAAAGCATCCATATGAACTGGGATGAAACTGCCACTGACATTCAAGGAGTTACTTTCCCATTCTCTTCCTTTTCAGATATACTTACCCAAGATATGATCTTCAGAATAACACAGGCAAATGGAATTACTCTTCACCCCCTAGGATCATACAGGTATTTACAGCCCATGTACTTCGGGGTATGGCAAGGACCTGAGGCAATGGAAATGCCCTTGATCTCTCCTGCTTTCTTCTTGTAGAATGTCATAAATCCCTAGAGTTTCGGCACTAAAAGTATTAAATTTGTAAGAAGATGTTGGGAAATGTTTGGAAGTGGAAGGATCTAGACCAAATACTCTTACTCCATTTCTGCACTGGCTTTCTACTACATGGGTGGATCAACTGCTGGACCCAATGACTTTAGTGGACATCTACTGGCCTATGTAAAGCGAAAATCTAAGAATGCGTAATGCAACAACATGTGAGCAGTTTGCTGAGTGGGGAAAAAAAAAAAAAAACAACACAAAAAACACACCAAAACCTTCCTCAGGATGTTGCAAATGACACAGATCAGCAATTCCAGTAGCAGGTGTGTCTTTCTCAGCATTTTTTCCACCGCTTCTCCTTGCAAGTTCGATATTTCCTCAGCCGCGCTGTATTTCTTGGTTCCCAGAGACACGTTGCTGCGTGTCAGACAAAGGGCTGTTTCAAGCTGTATCCTGCCCTGCTGCAGGAAAAATCCTGACACCAGTTTCAGCTAACCTAAATTTCCTTTGAGATATCTCTTCCCCTGGGTGTTCAGTTTAGTAACTATGTGCTTTTTCTGGACGATCTTATGTTTTACAAATAGCAAAAATTACCTGTTAGTAGAGAATGAACAAGGAGAAGGCTACTCGAGACTGCGTGAGAATTGCAGCTTTTAGCTAACACAGTTAAAATTTACAGATGGTGCTTTGAAGGAATGACTTGGAACAGGGCCTATCTTCCCTCTGCACAAAAAAGACCCATTGCAGCGTAGGAGCAACACTCGATAAATGTGTTAATTAATCAACTTTCTCTAGGAAGATATCAGAGAGAATGGTTCCCAGACAATTTGGCTGGACAACTGTTTCTAAGATGTAAGAATCGGATGTGATTGACTGGGTTAAAGAAGCAAAGGGGCACAGACACACATGGCTCCCGTAAACCATGGCCTAGATTTACCCTTCCCATTTCAAAACACTGCTCTAAAATACCTCTCTGCGGCAGATTCATTTGATGGGGAGAGATTTATGGAAGCGCTTTCCCACAGCACACACCCATTTCACTCCAAAGCAGCTCCAGTTCTGAGCAGTAATAAAAAGTAAATTAAATTTATTAAATCCCTTGATCCTACCTTTAAGGATTGCCAGTAACAGCATTTCCATAAAAGGAAATGTCTCTCTCAGCTCCAAATCTTTCCATTTCTGTTGGAATTTAAAGAGGGAAATAATTTCTTAAGAAAAGATTTCTGCCAATGATTGATGTTCATGTTAGGCATGGTTAATATTTAATATAATGTTGAACACACCATGCTCTATTTCAAATTCTTCGAAGACTAGGTGCTGGATGAATATCATGTGAGTGAGATTTCAGTTTACTGACTGCTCATTGCCACTGCTCCAGAGACTGTGAACTTTCAAATCGCTTTGTGTTTTGGGGGGATTCTTAGACGGATTCCTATTAGAGGAGAAGTGATGTTGGAGGAGATAAATTCTCTCTCGGAAGCAGAAGGAGTCAAGGTGCCAGTCACACACAACACACAAACCCTTCACATTGGCTTTACAGTACTCCTTTGCCATTTGTCTACAGCCTTGGAAGGATTCTAGAAAACCCGCACAGGCCCAGAACAGAGCTCCTGCTGTCCTACCCCAGGGTATGGCGAGCACAGGGTAATTAAGGAGCATTATAAGGACAAGTCATAGAGAAAAATGTTCTTCTCTGAAATACCCTCCCATCATCTGCTTTGGTGACTACGCTGATTTTAGGAACTTCCCTACTTGGATAGGACCCAAGTCGCTGTTGATGTGCCCCATAGAATCATAGAATCATAGAATGTGTTGGGTTGGAAGGGACCTTTAAAGGTCATCTAGTCAAACCCCTGCAGTAAGCAGGGACATCAACTAGATCAGGTTGCTCAGATCTAGTTCATATGTTCAGTAACAGAAAATCCAAGAAACTAATGTGCTTGCTGGATAAGCGTGTCCAGCATAACAATCCTATGGGAAGCAGCAGATACCAGTTGAAGGACAGGACACAGGAAAGGTGTTTTCTTTGTCATTGTTCTCTGCTCTGTGCCAAGACATCATCAGTCCCTCATTTCACCAGTTCATCACTTTCCATGACAACTAGATCTATTTATGAATAGCCAGAAAATAAGCCCAAGTCAAACCACTGGTTTCTTCCTTTAGCAGTTTGAAACTGTTGTGGATCCTCATCTCTTGCAAGTGGAAACAGGCAGGGGGGTTGGACTAGATGATCTCCAAAAGTCCTTTCCAACCCTGACCAGTCTGTGATTCTGTGACTCTCAGTGATCACCCCCGTGTAGGTCCTCGTCTCTTCCAAGTGGAGGGAGGACTGTGAGGTTGCATTGTCACAGTGACATGTTCACCACCCAGCGAAGCAGCTTGCAGGAGCTATGCACGGTACTAATTATAAAGTTCTAGTAGAATCTTTGGCCAGTTTGGATTTATAGCATCCCACCTTTCCACTGAAAAAATCTGATAAGACCATCTCCCACCAGTGCTTTCTGCTCATTCCTGGTATCACAAAACAGATTCTGCTTTTAGACTCTCATCATCGTCTTTAAAGTCCTTAGAAAAATGAATCGAACCTCCTCAGCAAGCCCATTTTTCTACTGCAAAGTTGAAATAGCTGTAGTTAACAGAGATGTAAGGGCTGAGACTTTGCCAGGATGATGGATGGTTATTGACTCTAGAATTCCCTGAAAGTAGTTGTATGGTGCAATACATGTCCAGCAACGGCAGTACATTTACCAACAGTGATGGAAAGAGGCTTACACTCCAAATTTATCCGGGAAACCCACTGTCATCACAGACAAATTAATTCAGATCAAAAGAAGGCAAAGGAAGAGGAGCAGACTGTCAACAACAGTCCTTCATCCTCTCTGCGTTGCCACAACACTGTGATGATGAATGAAAGGGTTATTAACAACAGATATAGAAGCAGAAAACCTGTCTCCAGTTCTGAAATTTTACCTATTTTTAAATTAAATCACTCAGTAGCATACAATCACCTCCAAATAAAGAGAAGTGCTAGCTTTTGGACACTTATAGAGGAATATGCACAAACCCTTATATAAGAATAGATATATAAACACAACACCCAGCTGTGGGATTTTTTGTTTGTTTATTTTCTTGTTTGGTTTTGGACAGAGTCTTTATTGGAATTTGACCAGAAATCATTGTAGACATGCCAGCATTTGTGAAAAAAAGTTATAAATCTTTTTCAGGTCTTTTACAAACTAAAGCCTGGCCTGTTAGGCAGTGTCTGGTGTTTACACACAGTGGTACTGACTTAGCTGTGACTCCAGAAGAAGATCACTGCAGGGGCTGAAAGGCTGAAACTGCCATGGATTTACTGAGGGAAAAGCCCTTAGATCATTTACCTCTGAAGATGTATTTGCTGTACACAAGGGAATATCAAGAGTATTGTAATATAACTATGGTCCTAACCCATTTAATGTCTGACTAAGCAAGAAGAAGATTTTAAAAAAAGCTTTTCAAAATTAAAGGGTATTAGACAAAACCTTAGTTTTAACAGCCTCCCTCTTTTCATTTACCTGCTTTGATCTTCAGGTATAAAGAGTTTCTGCTTTAAAATAATTTGTGCTGGTTTTGTGGGAAGATGACAGAATTGTTGAGGTTAGCAGGGAAATCACGTACTCCAAACCTCTGATCAAAACTTTCTTATGTTTAAATGGAATTTCCTGTTTTTCATCTTCTGGCAGTTGTGTCTTGTCCTGACACTGGACACCACAGATAAGTATCTGGGTTTGTCTGCTTTACCTCCTCACATCAGGTATTTATACATGTGGATAAGATCCCCCTGAGCCTTCTCTTCTCCAGTCTGAACAGTCCCACCTCTCTCAGCCTGTCCTCGTATGTCAGAAGCTCCGTTCCTTTATACTTCTACAGTATGACCATATTTAGATAACTGTGAGTTGCTACCACTGAATCCTGACCCCACCTGCTTGAAGACAAGCCCAATGTCCTGGTTTGAGGACATTGTCCAAACCACAGCACCTAAGAGCCTGCTTGAAGACAAGCCTAAGAGCCGCCTAGGGAGGAAGAGAAGATAGAAAGAAAACAATGCAGCTTCATTCTTTAAGTTTTTCTCCTTGGTATCTTCACTGTTGGGGAACTGCAAGCACAACACATGGTTTTTGAAGACATTAAGAAAGCACATTGCATACCAGAAAAGGGAAGGCACCTTAGACTATAGAACCATAGAAGATCTCAAATTGGAAGGGACTCACATGGATTATCGAGTCCGATGACTAACCCAAGCTTTTAGAGGCCGTGGTCAACAGGGATAAGATGGAACGGATGAGACTGAAGGAGCAGTAAGGCAGGCACTCTGCAGAGTGTCTCCAGTAACAGAGTGGTACAGCCGATAGGGTTCAGGCAAGGACCAGCCATTGAAAGCACTTTTGAAGTACTGCTGGGGGTCAGTATGACAGCAAGATAAATTAAAAACTGTGTAAAGTAACAGGGCTTACGCATTAAGGACTTCCTCCATGAGTAATGGCAGCAGACATGAGCTTGCTACTGCATAATAGCTTTATAACACAAAAGCTCATTTCCCCCGGATGTCCGCTTTTTTCACAAAACCAGACGTGTTTTTACCTCTTGACCTAGCTGTCTTTCCTTCAACACTGAGAAAAAAAAGTCCACAGTCAATATAGATCCGGCATCCCCTCTGGAAAGCATGGAGATAAATTTGCAAAACAATGCGGTGGAATCTTATACTACTGAAATATATGTCCCATCTCCAGGACTGGCAGATGAAATGCTTTCATAGCATTCAGTGGTCTGAATGCTTCATTTTCCCCCCTTTTTCTTTTTTTTAATAAACGCCCATATTTCCCCTGGACTGCCAGATTATCTTCAGGTGGGTGCATATCATTGGTCTACACATTTTTTCTCATTAGCAACTCAACACTCAGACTGATGTCTGTAGTGAGTTAACCTTGGATGGACACCAGGTGCCCACCAAGCCACTCTATCACTCCTCTCCTCAGCAAGGCAGGAGGGGGAGAAAACAAGATAGGGGAAAAAAAACCCTCTTGGGTCAACATAAAGGCAGTTTAATAAAGAAAAAGCAAAGGCTGTGCACAGAAGCAAAGGAAAACAAAAGATTTTATTCTCTACTTCCCATCAGCAGGCAATGTTCAGCCACCTCCCGGGAAGAAGGACTTCAGTATGCGTAGCGGTTGCTCCAGAAGACAAATGTCGTAAATAATGAATGCCCCCCCATCATTCATCCTCCTTTCTTTTAGCTTTTATTGCTGAGCAGACATAATATGGTACGGAATATCCCTTTTGTTAGTTTGGGTCAGCTACCAATACAAAGCACAGCATTATGAGGGCTGCTACAGGGAAAATTAACTCTGCCTCAGTCAGACTCAAAACGCTGCCAAACTTCCCTGTCCTCTAGTTGAGAAAAAAAAAAGCCTCTGCCATTTAGATATGGAGGGTTCCTTTTTCTTTTCGGCATATCTATGACTTTTTTTCTCCACAATTTCCAAAAGAATTAGAAATAACCTGAAGTATAATATATGAAATAAGGTGGATAAGGTACAACGTCTCTTACGGGGAATCTAAGCTGATGTCCTTGTGCCAGAGGATTCTTGCACACAACCTATTGCTGGTGACTATAGTTGCCATGGATTTAGGAAAAGTTCTGTGTTTAATGAAGCTGAAAACAGTTTCTTGGAGGAAACTTGATTCTCCAGGCATCGGTGCCTGAATTTTAACACCAAAATGCATTTCTTTTTTCTGTACAATAACTTTGGAGTTATTACTTCAGAGAAATATTGAGAGAAACTCCTGGTTTTGTGTCCATTTCCTTGAAGACGAGTTAAGGTGAAAACAGAGCAAGTTTCTGGCCATCTGTTTTCTGATCACCTTCCTACTTGTACAGCCATCATCTCGTCTTTAATAATCACAAATAATTTTGAAGAGGTGGCCTGGTAGAAAAGCATCCTGCATCATTCCTATGGTTTTTATTAACAGACAGAGCTAAGATACCTTGCGATCATTTATGCCTGTTATTCAGCTGAACAAAAACATTGACTAACACAACAATATTTGTCTTCTTTTGGATCCCTGGTTCAAAATGATAGCAAAAATACATCAAAACACAATGTGAGGGTACGAGATATGCGTTACTGCAATTACACATGGCAGCCACGTTAATTAGTCATCTCAGCATAATTGGTGGAGAGGTGAGATTATAAATTTAAACTGCCTGTGTCACAACTGTAAAAAGCCAGAATAAAAGCCAAAAAGACTTGTGGGAAAGAGATAATATTTTAACTATCTCTATTTTGGAAACATTCATCAATTGTGAAATGCCATAGGAGTTAAGAAAACATTTTATCTACTAAAACTGATTGAGTGTTTTTAATCTGTAGAGAGGAAATTCTTGCCTGTTGCTATTTTTTGTTTCTTCAGAAAAATTTTGTCTCCAGAGACTATACCAGGACTCAAGCCCTCTTGAACCATTGCTACTAGCCATAAGCTTGAATATTTTGTTTTGTTTGTTAAGGAATAAACTTGTTATTTTGTCCCAGTTAGTTAAATTAACTCTGTTTTCTGCGCTGATCCCCCAAGCCCAGCAGAAAACAAAATATCAGCACTCATTTATTAGAGAAAAAACATCAGAACTGGAAGATGGATTTTGCTGGGGTTTTAGCAAGAAATTTTTTTTGCGTTTGCTGAAATAAAAGGAAGCCAACTGACTTACCTACACCCTCCCTTTTGGTTGCTTTGCAGAAATATCACTTTATGAATGGTTTAAGAACATTTGCCTTCATCATGGCTCCAGGATGAACAACATAACCTGCCACAGATTGATTCCATTTTCCTGTAAGCATGCATCACCCCTTGACAGCTCCAAAGTTTTGAATTTTTAAACTATGATTTTGGAAAATGTGAACAATTTGGTTTCATTTTCTGGGTACACACCAAAACCATGGCTTTCAAGAGCTTATTAAAGGAAGAGGAGTAATAGGGGTTGTACCAATTTTGTCCTTCTCTGCCTGCCAAACCCCTGGGTTTTTTCTCCACCATCTCTCCTTTACTACAGCCAAAGAAGGGAGCATGTCCCCACACACGACCTGAGACATTGTACAGGCCTTCTGCCTCTTTTGCTGTGGAGAACAGGGTATCTGCTACCACTGAGAGAGGGCTCAGGGCTGTGGTGGTTCCCCGGAACAGATTCCAATTTCTTAGTGCTGTGGTGGGGCAGTAGGTCCAGCTCTCCAGAGCTTTCCATCACAAATAGAGCACCTCTCCTATGGAGACGGGCTGAGAGAGTTAAGGTTGTTCAGCCTGGAGAAGACAAGGCTCCTGGGAGACCTTAGAGCCCCTTCCAGTACCTAAAGGGGCTACAGGAAAGATGGGGAGGGACTTTTGATCAGGGCATGTAGCGATAGGAAGAGGGGTAACAGTTTTAAATTGAAAGAGGGGAGATTTAGATTAGATATCAGGAAGAAATTCTTGACTGTGAGGGTGGTGAGACACTGGAACAGGCTGCCGAGGGAAGCTGTGGCTGCCCCATCCCTGGAGGTGTTCAAGGCCAGGCTGGATGGGGCTTTGAGCAGCCTGGTCTAGTGGGAGGTGTCCCTGCCCAGGGCAGGGGGGTTGGAACTAGATGATCTTTAAGGTCCCTTCCAACCCAAACCATTATACAATTCTATGATTCTATGACTCTAAATCTCCATCCTGTTGTGCAATGGTCTTCTTGTTCCTCTTTTCCCACAGTAGGAGCAGCTCAGCTCCAGCCCCTGATCGATTCTGCCTCTTACTAAGAAGCCTTGAATAGTCTTTGATGCCAGAAATGGTAGAGAGACTAAGACACTGTCAAAACCGATAAAAAGCTCCCCATACCCTCCTCTTTTGGAAGACCACAGAGGGAATGTAATTACCAATTCTACCACATGTTTGCAAACACTGGAAAGGAAGGGGTCTGTCTGTCAAGGCATCTGGGAGGACTCAGTAAGTCAAAGAGCAGTAGAGGGCTTTCCCTCAGACCAGGGCAGGTCTGCAGCCTTCAGTAGCAGAAGGAAGTCTGCCAAAGGGAGGGTGGATCTATGCAACACTGCCTTGACATGTGCAAACCCCATTTCCAGCAGCCAGTCTCTGCACACTCACCTTTACCTCTCTCCTGCACATCTCGGGGCTCTGCTTGCCTTGAGCTTTAAAGCTGAGATCTATGCAACTCTTAACAGAGTGAAAAAATAGTTTAGAATTGGCCATTTCAGTTTGAACTTCTTGCTGTTGGGGAAGCAGGGACCTAGAGGGGAATTCATCCATGGTGATGTTGTTATTTTGGTTAAGATAAAACGTGTTCCAAATCTGAATGTAGAAAAGTATTATAAAGTAACTGTTGCCTACCTCTTCCTCCTCACAGAGATGCTGGGACACTATTTCTCCCTAAGTGGAGTGAAAGCTGCAGAGAAATGTATTTTTGCAGGAAACACAGCTCCAATGAGTGCCACTAAAGACAGCCACTGCTCTCCAGTCTAAAGACTCTCCTGCTCTCAATCCCTAAACATCTAATCTGTTCATCTAATGGCTTTTTGGAGCAACAGGGTTGATTTATCCTTGCCCCAGAGTGAGCTGGCCTATTACAAAGATTTATCCTACCTTCTCGTTTCAGGACGCCGAGTTGCCCTTTCAAGATCAAGTGCTCATGTCACATAAAAACCAGACCTGCTGGGACACAAAGGGCAGAAGGCCAACAGAGAACACTAGCAATGTCCCCTGGGATCACGGCAGCTTGTGCTTAGCTGATTCTCCTAGGAAAAAGAACTCACGTTTCCTAGAGCAAAGGAACCAAAATAGTACATCTACCAAGAAGATGCGTGGTAAGGAGACATACTGGTGTGTGAAATCCCCCTACATCCAAAGGGGGATTTTAGGGACCCTCAAGTGCCATGGACAAAGGCAGAAAGGGGTAAGAGACAGGATTGCAATAAAGATTTGATAAAGAAGTTCTCAGGCACCCATGGACAAAAATCTTGCTCCAGATAGTCAATGTGTAAATTGAACCTCTCAGTCCATACAGGGTCACAGCATGAGTTGAACAAGTAGGAACTCTTTATTAGGGAGTGTAGCGATAGGAAGAGGGGGAACGGTTTTAAACTGGAAGAGGGGAGATCTAGATTAGATATTAGGAAGAAATTCTTGACTGTGAGGGGGGTGAGACACTGGCCCAGGTTGCCCAGAGAAGCTGTGCCTGCCCCATCCCTGGAGGTGTTCAAGGCCAGGCTGGATGGGGCTTTGAGCAACCTGGTCTGGTGGGAGGTGTCCCTGCCCAGGGCAGGGGGGTTGGAACTAGATGATTCTAACCCAAACTGTTCTATGATTCTATGATTCTATGAATATGAGGGTGAGTTTGTTTTTGTTTTCTGGGTGTTTTTTTTGCAGTATTTTGTGCTGCACACAAAAAACATGCAGAGATGCTGACTATGCCACAGGCTGGACTTGTGAGAATTTAACTGATAGAACTATTCCTCACAGAAATTTCAAATAGTTCAGGCCCTTTAGGCTCATATTGGCTATGGTTGGAGAAGAACACACAGAAGTTATTCTGGAAAATTTTGTGCTAGGGTTAAAAAAAAAACAAAACACTGAACACTGGTCCTTCTTTGTTTGCTGTAGTGAAAATTTTTCTTTGCTATTCCATAAAAGTAAGCAGACTTCTGTGATTCCACCTTAAAGATATTCAGAGAGAATGGTACCCCAGAAATTGTCTCCTGAGACAACATCTAACCATTTCAGTAGGAAGTTCATATAAATAACATGTTTCAATGAACAGCACTCATTTATTGTTGCTTTCAGTGGTAAGGTCGGGAGGGGGGACAACATTAACATTATCCTAAGATAATATTCTTGAAAACCTCTATAAAACACCAAACTCTCACAAGTCAGCTGATCACCTTGGCCTGGAAGAGCCAAGATTTAGTTGTGTCTTCTGGCCAGTTTTATTCATAATCATACCCAATTTAAATTTTTCTCCTCCTATAAATTCCAAGTCATAAAAATTCCTCTTGCTCTCCCTTATTTTGTCTTGTTGGTCTAGAAAAGGGATACTTTACAAAACACTCCGTGCCTGTGTATTTACATATAGCTTAACATAATGAGCCACTAATCTTATTTGAGGCCTCCAAGCAGTATTGAAATGTAGATTGTTATTAATAATGATAGCACTTACATATTACTGTTGCAGAAATGGCAGTCCTTCCCTCCCTGCTTGCAAATGCTGTATGTTAGCTGAATTTCAAATGAGTATGTCAGGAAAACAATATCAACTACAGCAGAAACTCCCTGCTTTACTAGACATGTTCCTTCTTTGAATGAATTCTGGTGGTGCAGATTCCTAAACCAAAAAAGAAAAAAAAAAAGACAACATTGCATGTTGGAAACTTCAGACCAGGGTCACAGCTGAATTGAGCTGATGTAAATCAGGCAAGATAAGACTCCATCAAGCCTGATAAATCAGAGAATACCTTTGCTGTCTCTTCATCTTCACCGCTAAGTGATGGAAAGGTTGTTCATGAAGGTCCTTGATCCCAAGAGTCAGGACACGCAGCACGGGCAGCTGAGCTGGGAGAGCTGCCGTGGCCCCCTTCCCAAAGTTGTCCAACTCTGTTGGCCACAAAGATGCTACTCTTCAGGTATGCCATCTTTACAGTAAGCTAGGAACATTTATCACACAACAGTTTTCCACTTGTAAACAACTTTTCGTGGAAACGGAGGCATTGTGCTGAAACATGTTGATTTTGGTGGAAGATCTGACAGGAAAATTAGAGAAACAGGGATTGTTTTGACTTTCTCATTTCACTCTGATGTTGAAATGTTTTGTTTCAGTAAAGCAGAGACGTTTCGTTTTGACTTTCTTACTCTGTTTTATTTCACCCTAATTTTATAGAATCATAGAATTGTTTACATTTGAAAAGGCCTTTAAGATCATCGAGTCCAACTGCTAACCCAACACTGCCACGTCCACCACTAAACCATGTCCCTAAGAACAACACCTGCACAATCTACGATCCTTTCAATTCTGTGTTTATGTATTTGCCTGTTATCGTAACAGTTCCTTGGGCCATCTGAAAAAATGCTGAGATGAAAGAAAATTAGTATATTTCATATTTTCTCTGAATAGTATTGATTACTTCACAACATAACGTTTGTACAGTCACTGATGGTTTTGATGGCTTTTTTTTTCTTTTCATTTCACTGAAGTTTCATTTTGCCGCAAAAGCAATTTTCAAAATGGCAGCTTTTCCCACAGAAGGGAACATGTATTTACTGTCGAAACTAATGTGCTACACTAACAGTGTCTAATCACGTTCAGCTGCCAGGACAATTAATTTGTCCACTGACTGGCCATAGCTGTCCTTTCTCCTGCTGATCTACAGGGCCTCATTGTACAACCTTCCCCTTGCATTGGAATAAGTCATCTGGCCTGTTTGCTGGGAAAATAAGGTGCTTTTTCTCTGCAGTGTCCACAGAAGGCAGTTTTTGACTCCTAATTCAATGTGATGGAAAACCATGGCAGCAATCAGGTTAATTTTCACGTTAATCCTTGCAAGAGTGTGCAGGCAATCTACAAATACCTCCAGAGGGTTGAGCAGGCTGGTTCTGAAACCTCCTCACGGGGTTAGCGGATGGTGGCAGTGTACCTCCACCAGTCTTACCCCCAGAGTGCTACCTCATGTCAGCATTTGGCCCAAACAAATCTCAGTAATTAGAGCTAGAGAAGATCTGTACATCCAGTGCCGTGGGAATGGGATCTTTGCTGATGGTTTGCCTTTGGTACCTGATTCCTGGAAGTCAGGAGATGCAGCCTAAGTCTCTACCTGGAAGTCTAACAACTAAATTCTAAGCCCAATGCCAGGTCTGTGTGTAACACTGTGTCCCACGCTATAGCCCATGTGAACACAGACCCGGGAATCCCTCTGTTAGTTTCTACCACTGTCCCAGTGCAATAAACCCCCCTCCTATTCTGCGTAGCCCAGCTGCTGCTTTCCAATGCTCTGGAGTGTGATTTCAGGATGCTCTGGTATCCATCTTGATCTTTCCTGTGCTTTCAGATGTATAACTGTTTCTCCCCGCTTAACTCTTAATATTCTTCATACACACCATGCATGAAAACTCGGCTGTTTTATTCGGGAGCAGTTGTCTCTGGCCATACTTCTGCCAAATAAAACACCAGCAGCATAATGATGCTGTTGCATAGCTTCAGTTTTAATGCTTTGACAAGGTTTTTATTACTCCAGATTTTGACTAACATATTCGTATTTCTAGATGCTTTCCTTGTTCTCACTTTTATTTCCACCTCTGTACTGCTGTTATCTATTATTACCAGGTTGCCACAGTAACTGCATTCCTCAACACTCCTTATTTGGTCCACACCAATTGTTATATGGACTGTGTTTGTTCCCACTGTTGCCAAGATCTTGGTCTATTTTTTTTGTTGAAACTTTCGCCCTTATCTTCTACCCTTTATCAGCAATTTGGAAGCTTTTGGCTGCATGTCATGGGGCAAGAAAGAAGAGAGGTACCTCCTTCTCCAAGGCTCCGTATTCTCGTTTGTCATTGGAAATATTGCTGTTTTCTGAGGAAGTCGGCTCTTATACATCATTCTCTGCAGGTCATCGAGGTTGCCATGTCTCTGGCCATCCTCTAAGAAGCAGGGAGGCTCCGTCTTCAGCCTGGTGCAGATCACCTCTCTCCGCAGGACCGCTCTGAGTGTGAGCTACAGCAAATCACCCACCCCAGCAACTTTGTCCGGTCTGCGTCAGCATCCCCACAAGCAGCACTGGACAACCCCAAATCCCACTCCACACCAGTGCACCCTTCCTGAAACAGTTAAATGAACTCCTGCGAGCTCTGCAATGGAATCTCCTTCTCTCTCAATCTCTATGTTTTGCTGCCCTCTCCTGCTCAGCTAGGAAACCTCTCCAACCTTTCAAATCAGGGACTGCAGAGCCCCCTGGAGATTTAGGCTTCCTCATATGTATGACAGGTCTTGTCGGAGCAGAGCCTCCCTGATGGGAGGAAAGCGGCAGAGGCAGCAGGCAGGTACAGGGGATTAGTTGAGACCAGGATTAACGCTTCCCAACTACCTGCTCTGGGGAAAAAAACAAACTTGTGGAGCAAATACTCTGCAGAAGAAGCAGTAATGAAATGCTTCTTTAGCTTGACCCTAGCTGAAGAACCAATGGGGGCATTTCCCAATGCCCATGTTTGTCCTCATGGCAGGGAACATGTTTCTCTCCCCTTTTCACCCATCTTCCTCTTTTCCTTTAATTCGTGGGAGCCCATGGTGTGGCGGTGGGGAGGAGGACAGGGACATGCTGTCCGCATTGCAGCCACTGCTGCGGCGGACCCCACAAGCTCACACTTTGGAGCTCCCAACCAGCTTTGACGATGTGCACCGCTCCCTGAGCAACAGCAGCGGCAAGGTCAGTGACTGCAACCACCTGAAAGGGCAAAGGACAGAACTGCCACCCCCTTCAATCAGACCCTGCGCCCGGGAAACACATACCTGCCAGTGTACATGTCTCAGCAGTGTTATTGCCTACCAAAGCGGCGTTTAGTCTCCATTTCAGATGTGACTGGAGTGATTTCACTGTGCTTTTACTGATTTGTTGATTAATGACCCTGCTGTGTTGCAGAACAAAATCCTTAGGGTTGAAATAGAAACCCAGCACAAAGGGCAAGAACTGCTACGCTGCTGCCAAAGCATCAGGAATGGAGCCATTTCCTCCCATTAAAAACTATCAGAGGTAAGAGGAGATTGGGGCTAGGTTTAGTGGATTTGCTCATTTTGTCCCTGAAGGGAAGGCAAATGGTTTCCTCCAACCCATTCCTTGCGATCGGGTGTTAGGACAACACATGGGAATGCAGGCAACTGAGTCATCTTCTCTCCTTCCTTCAATGCTCTTGATTGATGCTTCTGTTGTACACATCACTGAACCCATGGCTTATTTTAGACACCAAACTCTTTTCCCTACGTACCTGAAAACAGATTGGAAAAAATTTATACATTGCAGTATATGATTTTACATTCACAATTTCCTTGTGTGATTCATAACTCTATGGAGCCATGGTAAAAATGCCAAGCAAGATACCACTGACAGCAAAAGCTGGAATTAAACTATTTTATTAAATAACATTCTCCTTCATGAGTATTAGTTTAAATTTTTGGAACAGCTAACTTGACTAAACAGTCAATGAAGATATCTACACCTCGCTCTGAAAAAGGATCAACTAAACTTGTAACTGGTAACACTGAAGGTGTATATCCAACTTCCATTAAGAAGATCAAACAAGGAAAGGTTGCTATCCTACTTGGAATGTAATAACTAGCTGATTAACAGAGCCATGGTGTGATGCGTGTTCCACACATGCAGAGAGGAGAGACTAAGGCCAGGGTAGTACTCTAGATGCTGCACAAACAAGGAGATGGGCGCGAATGTGAAGATAAAAACGTCATGGAGAAAAAAGCTGAAGGAAGACAATCTTGACAAGCCATCTAATGCAATACTTATTGATAGAAGAGTTGACTGAGCAAGAAAGAATGATACCAGCCGTTACAGGATGAAAATAAAAACATGGTAAGAGTTGGCTGAAAGCTCTGTTCAAAGCATAAATGGAGGAATATAGAGCAGAAAGAGGGATATATTCAAGACAGAGATGGTGGACAAGCTACCCACACACTCAGTGGGACATGCTGCAGATGAGCTGGAGCAGTCAGTATCCTGGAGAGGACATTGTAGAGCCTGCCACCAGGCTCCAACCAGGGAAAGACTGACTTCGTTGAATAAACAGATTAGTCCAAATCTTTCCCAAGAACACAGTACTTTATGATGATGTCGATATCTGGAGTTTCTAGTGCTGAGGAACTCCCTGTAAAAAAAAAAATTAAAAAAGCACTAAAAAAAAAAAAGAAACACGTAAAAGCTGACATCAGGCAGAAAGTGCATAAATGAGTGGGAAAACTACTGACAAAAAACTTTTTTGTTTTAAATTCAGATATTAACTTTACACTGAAATGTTGAGCCACAGGAGAATGGAATCATCTGAGCCTGTAAAATCAAAATAGGCCACATTATTAGACAGCACCCTTAAAATAAGTTTTGATGTTCATTTAATTACATCCCCTTGGCTGAGTGAGGAAAACCGAACCTTGCCTTATTATTACCCTTTCACATTTTTATGAAGGTCTTTGATTGGGTTGAGTAGATGGTCTTAATGGATCTGTCAAACAATAGGATAATCCAAATTTAAATGAAAAAGCTGTCTCTCCCAAAGGCACCTTTTTTTGATAAATGGCTCTTTCATTTAGGTACAAGCCTAGCAAGGCATTGAGTCATGTGTTCAAAATATAATGGCTTACATAATTAACACAGAGTTAACATGGGAAAGGTGTAATGTACTTAAGAAAATTCTCTTTATTCCCAAGAAGGAAAAGAAGGCTGGGATACAGGATTAATATTTACTGCCAGCTCTACAGCAACTACATCCACACTCAGTATAAATTATTAGTTAAATTCCACTGCCTTCCACTAAGGTGGGGGTGCAGGGAACTTAGGACAATAGATCATTTAGAGTTGCCTAAAAATGTAACCCTATTGGAAGAAAATTCCTTGATAAGCTTATCGAAATTATTACCAGAATGAGTAATTTCTTCCAACACAGTTAGAAGTTGAGCATAAAATCAATCAAATCAGTGAAAGCAGAAAGGAGCATTTGTCAAAGCAGTATTACAAGCAAGGAGGCATATTAGAGCAAAAGTGCAGAAAACTGCACTTTTTCTGCTCAGAAAAGCTATAATTTGGCAAAGAACTTCAGCATGTGCCTAAATTATAAAGTATATTACATATGATGGAAACCAAGCAGTGAGGTTATTATTCCCCGGAATGGTGTAACTTAATTTCCTCCATTTGGCAATTAACAGAGCATGGGAAAAAATACCTTAGAAATTTAAGAATAAATATATCCAGAGAAGTGACAATATGAGTCTGATTGTTACAAGAATTTTGGCTATGATGTCCAAACATCACAAATCTTGTACCACTATGTCTGTTACTGATTCACCTGCAATTGAACATGCTACAGATCTGCCAATATACCAGAGTGCCTCAGGCCTTTTTGGAAACCCATTCTACATGAGAAACGAGAAAATCCAGCCTTCTGTTATTTATGATTTAAAGCAGAGTCTCTAGAGCTTTGTCAAGACTGAGAAATGTTCGTGCTTCAGGGCATGTGTCAACCTCCAACTAATAGAGGTCAGGAGGAACACCTCCTTGCTGGCAGATTACCCCATGGTGGCAGGACCACCTGTAGCATCTCCAGGTATGTGCCATGGGCTACTGTCAAAGACAATTAGATGACCATGTCTGGTAATTCCTCTCTCCTTGATCACCAGGGGCATCTCCACGGGGACATCAAAGTATATTGGTGATGGAACAGCAGCTCGAGGTAGAATCCCTGTGATGGTCCTTGTTTCTTCCTCAGCCAAATGCAACCCATCCGGAGGCTTGAGTGCCTCCGTGCAGTGGATGTTGGCTTTCAGGTTAAACCTGAAGGGTGACACGCAACATAGCTGTACACTGGAAATTGCAACTAGAACTGGAAATGTGGGGAGGTCACCGTAACGGAGAGAGATACTCAGTGAAAGCAATGTGCTTTCAGCCAGAAGAGAAGTGAAAAAAGGAGATCTGGGTTGTATACAGTGTCGCTCTTCGTCTTTTCAAGTCAGCACTGGAGTAGCCTTATGACTGCCAAGAGTGTTATGCAGAGATCTTTGGACTCAGGTCTCACTGGATATGTCCCTAGATCTTCCCCAGATGCGTAAACATCAGTTCAATCCCAAGCTATTTTGCAATAAACCTCTCCAAAACAACCCCTAGTTGTCCATGGGTAGTTTTCACACCAAAATCCTTGCTGAGTGAGCAACATCGGCGAGATCTCACCAGGTTCAGCGCTCCCTGCCTTACAGTGTGTTCAAACAGGTTCCCAGCTGGCTTTGCCTCCTCCACAGTGCAGAGCCCAACGCCATGTGAAAGCCTCTGGAGGAGGCGAGTCTTGACCACCATGGAGGAGTAACGGCCATAACCAATGAGGGGAACAGGGAAAAGGACAAAAGGATGACAGCAAATAGTTGAGAAAACACAAGACATAGTGTGATGAAATCCCAGACTTCATAAATCCGCTTCGTTGAGCATATTATTCTCACTCAGCAGAGTCCCACTGTAGAGCACACATTTCCCAGTTACAGCTCAGCACTGCAGTCCCTTTCCACAGAGTGCTGCCGTCCCATCTCACCTGCAGCAATGATGGACAAATACAGCAAAGCTGAATTCTGCAGGGCCAAAATTTCTCCTGGAATGGTTACAGCTATGCTATGCACCAGTCTGTCCCAGCAGAGCTGCGTGGAGCTTTGACAGAGGAAATCTGGGCCCAGTCCTCGAGAGTTCATGAACCTTTCAGTAAAACTGGCTCCCGTTCCAAAAAATCCTGGGCTGACGTCCAAGAAAAACTCCAGCTCCAAGAACATCCTGACTTGCCATGGCTCTTCTGCATCCATCGCCCCAGCTCACGCCAAAAAATGTTAGATGCTCTTTTCATCTTTAACTTCACGCACAGAAAGTGGTAAGGGATCTTGCTACCAGGAAAACAAACTAAAGCAGAGAGGCCAGGTGTCTACTAAAAGCAGCTAGAAGGATCCTTTCTCCCCTCTAGTAGCTGGGATAATAAGTGGGTATTAAGTCACACAAAATTACAGCTGCATTCCCATGGAATTATACACTATATCCACATCTGTGCTTGCACTGAACATCGAGGAAGAGGGAAGAAGCTGTTACGCTTTTCTTCCTGCTCTGCAAGCAGAAGGGCATTTGACTTTTCGTATTTGTCAGCTTACTCTGGGAAAGTGACTTTCAAACACATGGCATGAACCCAGGGAGCCGCAAATAGAAAAAGGGATCTGGTGGTGTGTGCCCTTGCAGGCCATAGCTGTGCGCAGGCATTGCTAGATCAGGCACAGCCAGCCCACGGTGGCTGGGCTTCATCTGCTGCCCACGCAGACCAGGAATGGCTCCCGTGTTGCGTCCCTGGCCAAACTGCCAGGACCTCTTTGGGTATCTGACCCCCTTCGTCACTCTAGGAGACAAGCAGGGAGGAGGGACAACCCAACCTCTCCACGTGCCTGCTGGGACTCTGTCATGTAGCCCTGCCAATGCCACCTTGATGTCACTCTGTTGTGTGGTGGACTTTTCCTGGAGCAGTTCCAACTCTCCAGATATGTGTGAAATATCCACATTTTTCTTTACCGTGAGGGTGATGAGACATTGGAACAGGTTGCCCAGGGAGGCTGTGGATGCCCAGCCCCTGGATGTGTTCAAGACCAGGCTGGATGAGGCTTTGGGCAACCTGATCTAGCGGGAGGTGCCCCTGCCCAGGGCAGGTGGGTTGGAACTGGGTGATCTTTAAGGTCCCTTCCAACCTAAGCCATTCTATGATTTTTCAACCCACAGACACACGGAGTGTCTGGTATGCTGCTGGTAGGAGCAGGAAGGTTTCTACCCTTGAAACCTTGGGTGTGCACCCGAAGTCTGGAGTGTCCTTCCATCCGTGACTCTTTCACGAAGAGGTGAGGTGTACTCAGGGGACTTAGACACCCATCATGCAGCAGTCAAGGGCAGAGTGATGCCAGGGTTGGAACTTCTTTCAACCGCAAAGCACAGTGAGGAGGTCAGGGATTTACAAAGCACTGGTAGATCAAAGAAACAAACTATGCGGATTTTTTCAGTTAGTCAGACAGGGTTAGACAGGGCTAGACAAGCATGCTGCTATCTTTTGCACTGTGTTCCTGGCTATTGCATGCTCAATGAAGGGCGAAACTCTGCCCCTGATGTATGCACTAAGTAGGTAGAACAGCACTGGAAGAGCTCAGCACAACATCACTACATAGCCTATACCACTGATGTTGATTTTCCTTTAAATCAAGAAGAAACAGGAGAAATCTCTGTTTCTGCCACTGCCACCTCCAGGAATTTCCAATCATCCACGCAGAGAAGCTTGTTATCATCACTTTGCAAATTATAAAGGAAGCAAAAATCCTCCTGCTGATTTGACATGCAATGCCAGCCCTCTGAGGAGCAGGTTCGGGTCTTCGTGCCACCTCCTATTCCCTCTACAGCTCTTAGAAAGTTGCTTGATTTCTCTGTGTCCTTCAGATCTGCCTCTATAAAATGAGGTTAGTGCTGATGCCCCAGAAAGCTGTTGTAGGGGGAAAGGTCTTCACTTATCTCTCGTACCACACAGAAGGAACCAAGAGAGAGTTTAAGGAGAGGAGAAGGGGTTTATTTTCAGTGCTGCTTCATAATTGAATAAGCTGCTATTTGCCAGTAATGGGGGGAAAACACTCAAGTGTCTGTGAGTGGGGTGAAAGAGAAGAATTCCTCTAATTTACATCTCATTGTCGCTAACTGAGATAAATATGCTTTATCATTCTTATCGTATTACTGTGAATGGTGGCCAAACTGTGCAACACCAGTCTGTCCTGGTATGGATTGATGGCATACATGCTTAGCACTGGCAGGACAAATGATTAATGAGACCTTCCTTAATATATTTTAGCTACAGTTATCACCTAATACTTAAACTAATGAGTAGCTAAAGCCTGGAAGTTTCACCTGTTAGTTTCATGAAAAAAGCTTTCTCCCTCCAGCCTCCCATCCAGTCCCACTTACAAACTCCAGTTCTGCTGCAGAGTTACACGATAATGGTACTGGGAGGGGTTTAAGCCTGTTTACAGCCCTGACACCAGGATATTCACAGGAGTCTACGCAAACTGCAAGATGAAGAGCAGGTCTGACCATGAACATGATCTGCCCACGTCTACAATGGAGGGGGTTAGACTGCCTGCAGCCCAGCCTCAAAGCAGACACACCATGATTGCAGAAAGCCAAGCTCAGGTACCTTCCCACAGACTGCACTTTGCCCGTGCTTCATCTGCCCACACTGCATGAGTAGGGACCTCACATTCTCCTCAACCCACGTCAGACGATTTGTATCTCAGCATTCATGTAAGCGACGCAAACAGTGATCAAGGCTGGACCCACATCCATGCTGAACTAGCCAAGTGAGCAGACCCTTGATGACTTCGTGTGGTTCTGGATCAGGGTCTTTCAAAACCAGCCTTGAATAAAAGAAAACCTAGAGCCTTCCCAGTCACCTGGCATCACAGGTAGCGCTCAGATTTAGGATATCCACATGTAAGTGTTGGCACGTACCTGTGGGCTGGCGTCTGAGCTCCCATTAAAATCAATGGAGACTATGGGCAGCACGCAGTTGCTTAAACAAAGGTCTCTAGTGCCTTTTTAGACACCCTAGACAATCTTATCTGGTTCCAACTACAGCTTCAGCCAGTCACAGCTCTCCTGTATGGCCTCTGTTCTCTCTACCAACACAGTCCGGGTACCATGGGCTATGTCAAATGGCACTGGAAGCCCATAAAAACCAAGTCCTTTCACTGATGAACAGTGACATCTGAGCCCTGAGAATGATTCACTCTTATGCAGATGCCTTTGAGCTATCAATCCAGGAAGAGGTTAGTCACTCATAAGTCCTGTGTCATTTCTACCTGGCCCATAGAGATTTTTGGATGCCATCGAGCTTCTCAGATAGCACTGGGCATCTGTGTTTGGCAAATTAATCTTACCTTAGCGCTGTCATTTGCACTAGCAAAAAAATAACATAAAATGCTTCCAGAAGGATTCATACCCAGTGTCAATGTAAATGATCTCATGAGATGTAATGCAGTTGGTAAACAAATTCATCCTTTTGGGTCAGTTATTGTTCTTTTCTCTGAGCAAAATTCCTACCTGACATTTTAAGCTTGCAAGTCTGCACTAAATAATAGCATCTCACTTAACTCATTTTACATTTATATTGCCTCTTGCATGTATTTGCTGCATAGGATGCTAACTGCGCTCCTTGCCAATAAGCCGTCCAGAGAAGCAGAACAACATTAATGATCAGGAAAAACAAAAGCTAGTCAATAATAACCTCAGTGGTAATTTCATGATGAAAAATTCACTCGCGCCCTTATTTGTGCCTGGGAGCTCTCGTTGTTCTTATTATGAATCCTCAGGCATGAAAAGTAGATGCGATTTCTAATTTAAATAGACTTTGTGTCACCCTCCAAAAATGAATCTTCCTGAAATTATTAAGCAGGGCTTTAACACTGCATTTTGAAGAGTGCTGCATATTTTGAATAAAGTTGTAGGTGCATAATTGAATGATGGAGACAAGCACCACTGCCCTTCAGGGGACAGAAATGGGACCCCATAACCATGCCTCATAGCCTTCACACAGACACATGCTAACACAGAGTGGATCGAGGATCTGTGCTTCTGGAGCAAAAGCTCAGGGATTTCTCCAAGCAATCCCAAGAGGTCATCATGGCAGCAAGCTGCTGACCTAGAAAGGACTGAAGGGATGCCAATGACAGTGATGCTTGGTGGGACGTGGTGCAGTGTAGATCATGCCACCTCCTGAACGTCTGGACATCTGAAAAAGAGAGTGACACCCATAAACCTAGACACTTCCAACAAACTGGTAGCATTGACAGTTAGACATGAGCTTCACTACTTCAATGAATAAATGGAGTTTGCTTAACTGTTGCAATTTATCCAAAGGCATTTCTTTCCCTGAAAGTACATATCAAACCCTGCTACAGAGCTCACATGGACATGCATCGTGGCACCCTTTAGACACCACAAAGCAATGTGGTGCCTCTCTCACTGATCAGAGAATCAATAAGGCACCAACAGCCACGTTCAAAGGACTGCAACACCCTTAGATATGGCATAAAATATGAACTAGTTTGATCACTTGATAAGGTTAAAGCAGGAAATAATATATTTATTTGAAGATAGACTTGCATCACTGGACTAGAGTTACAGGAAACTATGATGTTAGATTTTATTACAGTTTTGCAGAACAAAGATCTTCCTTAGCTGTAGCAGTATCTCAGATAGCTTCTGCCTCTTCTCCTCTCCTAAGTGAGGTGGAATCTCTATCCATGGATTCTTCATTGTCTACACTGGGTAAACCAATTTAAGTGTCAAATATAAGTTTTAAAAGTGTCTTTTACATCTTTCCTGGGCCCTGCCCTTCAGCAAGAAGGAAAGACGTGTGGTATGAAGGCTTCTAGATCATTTAAAATTAGCGTTGCCCAGCCTTGCTCACCTCCTCCTCATGGTCATTTCCTTCCTATTTCCTATCACCAGTGCTTCATTTGCGCTTGACTTAGCACATGTCTGGCCTCAAGCTCCTTGTGTCTGCTACAGCTGCCTAAAAACACATTTGTAAAACTCCTGAATGTTATAAGAACTATTAAACAGAATTTCTTGCTAGAGTCATAATTATCTTCTCTCTGTGACAATACCGTCACATAGTACGCATGAGGAGCAGGGCGATTAAACTCAGTTATACTCCACACCTCATGCACAATGAGTGGGAGCTCTTTCTACAATGGTTGTCTTATTAATTGTCCCTCGAGTGTAAAACGATGATGCTGTTCATGTCAGTTTCTGCACATCAGACACTCTGTGGCAGCTCTGCATCACTCATTGATTTTTCTGCCAGCAGAGGTGGCATTAGCATGAAAGCAGATCACATTCAGCAAAACCCACCCTGATGAGCTCTTCTGGAGACCAGCATCACTTTCCCAAAGAGCAGGTCCCTCCCAAATTGACTGAGTTCTTCTGGAGACCGGCATCACCTTCCCAAAGAGCAGGTCCCTCCAAACTGGCCATGCTCAGCATGAGATCCCCCCCAGTGTTGCTCACAGGGCTGCAGCCACCTCTGGGTCACACACCCTATGGTGCCACCACACCTCCCTCCTCTTGCTTGACCATCAACGGCTCCTCGGGTGCAGCAGTCAGCTACACTCGAGGGTCACAAACCGGGGACATGCCAGCAGTAGGGAGCAATGGTTGCTCCTCTCCCTTCCTGTCTCCCCTCAGTCAACTCATCTTCAGGAAGGCCAAGTACATATTTTTGTTACATTGGATTTTTTTCTCCAAAATAACTCTGCTTACTCCTACAAGGAGGACAAGGACATTGGGATTTGGGCCATCTCTATACCAGGGGAGCTGTGTTTGAGAAAGCAGAGTCTCTGCAAAGGATTTTGAGCTCAGAGCAACCATCCACAGCTAAATAAATCCTTAGGTGCATGAAGAAGTAAGCAGGACTAAGGTGGGATTTTAACCTCTATACTGCAGTCCCACGGGGTTTGGGTCAAGTAGGCTGAAAAATATTTTAAAGCCTACATTAAACACTGCTTGCTCTGTTCAAGAACTATGGAAAGGGACTTTTGTGGAGGTTTTGAGGAATCAATCACACAGAAGATGAGGCTGATCAGACTCCTGCAGAGAAAAATGTGGATATTAATGAGTTATTTCAAAAGCAGAGAAAGAAATGGAAATAAACTGGGTTGTTAGTTGATATACCGTTTCCTTTTTCAGCCCTGCTTCTAGAATTTAATTAAAATTATTACCAAAAGAACCAGTATACTTTCATTTAAAAATTAAAACAAATCTTCTACTGTATTTTCATCAGCAAAAACATATGCTTAAAATGCTCCCTTTGGCAGCGTTCAGAGCTCTGACATGACAGGAACAACTGCAGAGCAAGACAGTGACGGAGAGTCAGGACCCTCTTGGTGAAGGGTTTGCAAATTACCTCTGGGATTCAGAAGGGCGAGCAGGTCTCCAGCATACGGCTGAAGTAATTTCTCAATTCTTTGCCTCACAGCTCAGGACACTGAACACGGCCTCATAACACAGCGGGGGAGAAGTCAGAGCATGAAAACTGTGTTCCTCTATTATCTCAGAAAGTAAGAACACATACTTTGCAGAGTCAGCATCAAACGGCCACCAGCGACCTAAAAACCAGGTCATATCCAGACCCATCTGTGTGTTATGCTGGAGATTAAGGTGAACTTGAGGGAGTGCTGGCTGATGGGCATTAAAAAACACAGCTTGAAATCAAAGGCCCAGTATCGTTGAATATCTCATTCCCCGGACAAGACATTTATTGACAGCAAGAAATCTTTCTACCATGCTAGCACGTGAATTAACCTCTTCCCCTGGAAATCATTTTGTCTTATAGCATAAGTGAAAAATGATCAGTTCCATGGCTGGGGTCATGACAAAATCCACTTTAATAATAAAAAATTACCAGAATATAATCATCTCTGTATATGTACAGAGGGAAATTGAGGCAAAGAAAGGGATTGCTGGGAGCTCAGAAGAGCAGGAGAGGGAGCTCCAGGGGTTCATACCTGGCAGTTTCTCTGAGTACCTGAGCATCCTTTGTGCCCCAGAAGCTTATGGCATATACTAAATTTTCAAGCAAAAAGAATAAAACCAATTAAGAGTCTTTCATCAAAATGGCTCAAAAAGGGCAAAGAGCCCAGAGATCTGAGCTTTCAAATTTGCAAAAAAATAATCTCTTCAGCAGATCTAAATTCCCCTTTCTTCTCTTTCCCCTCTCTGGTCCCCCACCTCCTCCAGTGAATGACTTACTAGGACCCCATAAAGCCAAGTGAGAATGCTGCATTTAAGTAGATTAACATGGGCCAGTGCCAGGAGTGCGGAGGTCACCTCTGAAGATTGTGCTTTTATAGATGGCAATTCATTGCTTCAACGCTGGAGCACTTTTGCCAGTGTGCAAAGGCCAGCGAGCAACGTCTGTTATTTAAATCTCACCTACCACAACGCATGCAATAAGACTCCTTATGTAGAATCATAGAATAATAGAATCATAGAATGGTTTAGGTTGGAAGGGATCTTAAAAGTCAGCTAGTTCCAACACCCCCACCATGGGCAGGGACACCTCCCACTAGACCAGGCTGCTCAAAGCCCCATCCAGCCTGGCCTTGAACACCTCCAGGGATGGGGCGGCCACAGCTTCTCTGGGCAACTTGTGCCAGTGTCTCATCACCCTCATAGTGAAAAATTTCTTCCTGATATCTAGTCTAAATCTGCCCTCTTCCCTCACCCTATCACTACATGCCCTTGTAAAAAGTCCCTCCCCATCTTTCTTGTAGGCCCCCTTCAGATACTGGAAAGCTGCTATAAGGTTTCCCTAGAGCCTTCTCTTTGGAGCTAAATAATAACAATAAATAATATCTGAAGAGCTTTGGTGCACACTGGGATGTGAGGAGAGGGAGGAGCTACTTCTATCCAACTGCAGCCACATTCAGCATAGTTTGATACTAAAGCCTTCCTCCCCATCTAAGTCATCCTCTCTGCACCGCAGGTCATACAAGTCACAGCCACAGACTATGCTATAGGAGGTCCAGCAAATTATGGAGGGAAAACTTGCAATTAAATACACAGAGAGATCATGAAGCTACTCACGAGTCAGAGCCGGGAAGAGTTAATGGAGCAGCAGCAAAACTGCTGGGCGCAGGTTAGTGAATACCTGCTTGATAGGGTCCTCCAGTTGGAGCATACCGGCATGTCTCAGACAGGACCTGGGCAGGACAACAGTCACCAGCTATTGCCTCTGACTCCTGGTGGGTACAATGGAATTATGAGGCTCTGAAACATGTTTTGATCCCTGGATGAACATCAAACTCTTGTTCCCATGAGTCAATACGGACCTACTCCACATTAAGATAGTATTTTCTTCCCTGCGGAGCTAGGCTTGCTGCACCCAAAAGCTCTTTTCTGCTGCAGCTGTGTGGCTGCACATTGCCCCTGGCCACCAGGATGCTCCTGGGGGCCAAGGTGTCCCTTACACTCCAGGGTGGGTACTTAACAAGTAAAGAAATACTTCGGTTGCCCTGCCCATCCCTTCAGGCTTCCTCTCTCCCCGCTCAATGCCGGAGTGTCACAGCCACGCCACCTGCTGCACCATGCATCAGTCAGTCACCCAAAAGAGGTGACACAGGAGAAGGAGGGGAGACAGGGACATGCATAGCCAGTGCGTCTCTCTCCCCTCCACGTCCTCGCTTCCAAGCTAGGGGGTTCTGAAAGCAGTGTGGGTATAACCAGGCAATAACACTTTGCAGACAAATTTTCCTCTGGGTGGGCTAGGGCGTTAGGGTTACATGGCCATTGGGTGGGACCCACACAGCAGCTTTTGGGTTCCCATTTGCCATGTCCCTCTGTTTCTGCCATGCTGCAATGGCTGTCCCACAGCCGTTTCCACATGTGTAGGAGTGGGTTGGGGACATCAGAGATGAACCGTGGAATTCTACCTCTACGTCTTTAGTTGTGTCCTTCTCTGATGAAAGATTAGTGCTTGATTACACAACAGCAACTTATGTTGTTCCTTCATCAGCCCCCTCATCTCCATCACTGCTGGGAAATGCCTTATTTTGCTTGCTGCTATTTTAATCTCTTTCTGACAATTTTGGAGAAGTTTCTCTACTGATCTTGAGCAAAATGTGCCATGCTACCTACCCGAGTCTCCCCTCTTTCTATTTACCCGCTCCTAGCCACAGTTGGGTGGGACACATGGCCATCCTGCGTGGCTTGGCCCTTCCCTGCCCCAGTATAGCACAGCTGAGCTTAGTTTTCTTGCATGCCACAACACAGGTTCAACCCCTATAAAGGCAGCTCTGTTGTTCTGTTTCAAGGCATCACTCCAAGATCAGGAGAGCATAGATATGGTATGGCAGAGGAACCCCTAAAACTGACAGTTTTCTAGGGTGCACTGGAGCAGTCCAGGTGAAGCATCTTATCACTACAGTCTATCCTCTGCAATATTAATGCACCGCACAGTCTTGGTGGACATCTGGTACCACGCCAGAAAACATAGGGTTCACAAACCACAGATACAAGTAATGTCCTGCCTATCATCTCCTCCGAGCAGATTGGTGGCCAATTTAAAAGAAGTTCAGATGGAGGAGAGGTCTGGGAAGCTAAAAAAGACACAATAGCCACCACCCATTCAAATCTCCTGCTCCAAGAAGAACAACCCATAGTGCCTGCGGTCCCTGGGCTGTGGCTGAGTGGTGTCAAGCAGTGGCGTGGGGGTCACCTGTCTGCTTTGCACGGGGAGGACTGCCTTTATCCCCAGGGTCTGAGGCAGCTCCCACAGCTGGATATCTCCATCCTTTCAGCCCAATGCCGAGACTTGCCCAAGCTCCGTTGACTGCAACAGCAAGCAAAGCAACCCGTGGAGAGATGGAGATGCCAGCACTGTAGAGTCAGATCAGCCTCATGCTTTGTGGGGTTGATCCAGACGCCTCCTTCTCTTCATCTTCAAAACAATGTGCCGAACTTCTCCCCTTAGACAGCAAAAAAAAGCAATACTGAATGTCTTCTTTATACTCTCTTTGTTATACGTTGCCTGAATACAACTAGTACATTAGGCAGAGGCATAGAGGAAAAATTCCTCCATGAGTTATTCAAAGAAAAATCATATGTCTTTCCCTTTCATGTTGATTAAAGGTGCGTATACTATTTATTGGATCATAGATCAACTACTGGGGGTGGAAATCTATATCAAAGACAGTTTATGTTTTCAGTGTAAAGGTTCATTTGGCAAATAAAGCTAATTTGGCTAATTAAAGGAGGAAAAGGAGAGCATGCTCTCTTTTACTGGGCAATAAACTGGGGTTAGTGAGTTAATAAAACAGAAAATGAGCTACCATGGTGGAAAGATATGCTTTTGTTCAGTTCCCCACCTTCATCTCACAGAAAAGCAGGACTCTGCATTGCTGGGTATTCAGAACTCGCCCAGGAGTGGTGGATGTCTCTTCTCCCAAGTAACAAGTGATAGGACAAGAGGAAATGGCCTCAAGTTGTGCCCGGGGAGGTTTAGAATGGATAGTAGGAAAAATTTCTTCTCCAAAAGGGTTATCAACCATTGGAACAGGCTGCCCAGGGAAGTGGTTGAATCACCATCCCTGGAGGTATTTAAAAGACGGATAGACGTGGTGTTTAGCGACATGGTTTAGTGGTGGTTTTGGCAGTGTTAGGTTAAAGGTTGGACTTGATGCCTTAAAGGTCCCTTCCAACCTAGACTATTCCATGATTCTATGATTCTATGTCTGCACACTTCCCATGTCTCTCCTCTTGAACATTTCCAACAACCCTGTTTGCTGCTCATCAAACCCATCTCACAGCTGCTATGCTTTTCTCCATCCCTTAAGCACTCTGAGCCATAACAAACAACACCCAGTAAAGGAGCAAAAGGAGCCTGTTGCTGCTGGGTCAGCAGCGAAACCTATTGGTTAAGAGAACAGGCTCTGGGAAACAGGTTAAAACAGGAATCAGCCCAGTGGGCACTCATACCCACACACAGTGTTGTGAAACTGGAGGGGCAGAGATCTTCCCGGGGAAAGAGAGGGCTGTGAAGGACCAGCCCAAGAGCCCCTACGCACCAGAGAGGTACACATCAAAGGGTGTCCCCTAAAAACACGACAACCTGTACTCTGTGGAGGTAAGTGATCATGCACCCCATCAATCAGGAGGTCTTCCTGAAGAAGCAGGCTCCCAGCAGAGGATGTAAATCCCGGGCACCACGTGGGCGAAACTTTGCCCTTCGCTCCAGGTCTTTGGGTTCAGCCACAAACGACAGCGAGCGCAAAGGCGGGCAGATCCGAAAGGCAGTTTCACACGACCTTCCTCCCTGAACCAAAACTGCTGACGTCCACCCGGCCCCGTTTCTGGGCACAGATCCAGAGCCTGCCTGTGAAAGTTTGTCCCCCTTCCAAAACATCTCAGCTGGAACTGCTGAATCCCTGAACCTGCTCCGAGAATAGCCCTGGACCAGGGTTCACCTACATACAAACACAGCCTCAGTCTGCCTGTTGCAGGTCTCCAGCAACAACCTGAAAACACACACTGCTACACAGGGCACGGAGACAAAAAGCAGCTTGCAGAATCACTGGGGCAATCCATAAATGAGCCTAGAAATTAAGAACTGGCATCCTCAGTTTGCAGCCAAACCCCTGTCTGTCCTACATACGCTACCTGTCTTGCTACCCTACGCCCACCACCACTTTGGTACCTCCATCCTCCTACGTCCTCCTTCACAAGTGCATAAAAAGCCAGACCCCAGCTGTGCAGGTTACAACAGAAAGACTGGAGAAAGGAGCTGTTGGTTTTATTCTTTTTTTTATACTTATGTTAGTCACATTTTCCACCTAAAATAAATAAGGGAATGATTCCTTTGAGAGGAGTCCTTATCTTTAACAAGATACCTGGATTTCCATATCAAGGGGCTGGCCCTTATTTCTCAGAGGTAATAAAAAAATGCCCCAGGGAATTCTGAGTTACCTTCAGTGTCTGCTGAGAAACGTATTGAAAAAAATTAAGAAATATTGCAGGAAGAATTGGACAGATTGTGTCTGAGTATTATCTCTACACCCAAATAAGCGTGAAAAAATAAATAAAAACAATTAAGGCCATTCCATCTAAATAGAGATATAGACAGGCTCCTTTTGCAGTAAGAAAAGTGGTTATTGTAGTTCTTATTCTCCAAAAAGTAGAACAAAGAAGAGCTCAAAACCCATAAACTAGCAAGTCAACATGATTAAAATAATCTATAAACATGACGTAGTCAAAATAGGAATGTAATTAAGACACTGAAGGAGAAAAAAAAACACAAACAAATACTGAACTGCACAATAACATTGCGAAATAACATTTCAAGTAGCAATTTAGCCTCTCTCTACTTATAAACTGGAAGGAAATGAGCTTGAAGAAACCTGATAAGTAGATAACTGTGCCATACCGATTCACTCTGCCCTCCAACACAGCTTCTTTAACTGGATATTTGCACATTGGAGAGGGGTGAAGAACCGGCTGCCGTTCCGTGGATAACAGTTCAAATCCTCTTTTCAATAAGAAGTTTAATCCCAGATCTGTTCAAAGGACCACAGGCCAAGAAATGGACCAGAGTATCTTCTGAGCCGTGTTGTGTCCCAACTCCACCGATCCTGGCCACCAGCTGGAATGTGGTTGAACATCTCTGTGAGAAACAATGACCCTTTGCTTCCCTGACATGGGTAGATTCAAAAGTTACCTCCTGCTCCAAGCCAGGGATAACAGCAGAAGGGTTCCTGCCAACATCTACCAGCAGATCTTGCCCAGGTCTTGCTTCAAATCTGGAAACACGGTCCCTTTGCAAGAGGTCTGCTCAGAGCTGCTGTCCCACCTCAGCAGCTCCTCCTGCCCTTTTATACTCTACTTCTTTGCCTTCTGCACCTTGCAGGAATCGCTCGGGCTCTGATGAAAAGTCTAAGACATTTTATTATGTAAAGGGAGGCATGGCTGGGGTGTGAGGGGTGCTCCTTGTGAAACCATTTCCATGGCTTTAGACGAGCGCCAGCTTTTGGTTCTGGTTTCCTCTCAAATTTATTTGCAAACATTCAGGGATGCAGGGCCTTGGGTTTAGCATTTTCTGTTCGCATATGCCTGAACAAGTAATGTCCCTGGTGGAAACCTTTGCTGACCCCCCATGGCATGCCACAAAGTTGTGCAACCAGCACCAGTCTCGTTACAGAACTAAGGAATGCAGCAAATGGTAAGAAGCCCGAATCACCCGGAAAGAAGGTAGTCTTCTCCTCCCTTATGGAGCTGCAAGTAACTTCAGTGAGATTAAAACAGTTTCTAGGGGAGATTTCCTGGGAGAAATGAAGTTTCATTGACCACAACTTTGTCCTTGGGAAGAGTGTCCAGGTGCTGAAGGTGCTCCAGAGAGGTAAGGTGGTGGTGTTGACTGAAGGCTGAGGGAGGAGGTAGATGGGAGCTCTCACATCACAGGCATGAACTGTGACCTCTTCCAAGGCAAGCTCTGGATGGGCAGACGCCAAAGCACCTGGGATGGACCAGGAAAATAACGCCAACTCCAGCCAGAAAATTCAATGGGGAGGGTGGGGAAAGGAGCAGAGAAAGGATGTTTTCAAGGCAGGAGAAGCACCATTTCTTGAGAAGCCAGGGATGTGTCTGCTCTCCAGCAGGAGGGCTCTGCACCCTCCTTGTCTTCCCCCAGAGTCTTATCAGTGCTAACAGGACCCTCCCAACCCGCCATGAGGCCAAAGCAGAAGATTCAGGACTGAGATCACAATTTGGGGATGTACCGTGAAGACGTTCAGGTCCAAGGGATTTTTGCAGCACATTGCAAAAAGACAGGTCATTTGCAAAGAAAATAACACTATCGGCCCCCTGCTAGGCCTTGATTTTTCTAGAGGCGGCAGATGTTTGATTCAAGGATTTTGGCAGATACTTATGCACCAGAGATATGAAGACCACAGAAAGGAGAGGGCAGGTAGACCGATATGTACACTGAATCCTAAATATATTTGCCTGAGGGGGATGTTGCATGTATAATAATTTCAGCAAAATGCCATAGCCTGTTAATCAACTGAAAAACTAATTTTATAGAAAATCTGTTACACTTTTGGAAATAAGTAGCCGCTCTATTTAAGGTTGCTTGTTTAGTAAACAAGCCCAGGTCAGTGGAAACTTTGCAGCTGACTATATGAACCCTAGGATTTATATGTTTTATTAATGATTGGCAATGTCATATTTATCAGCTTATGGGCCAAGCAAGAAATGAACTGATGGAAACTAGAACTTGTGCTAGGCTGTGCTGACTGCTCCCACCATGGTGACTGGCACTCGGGGACAATCCAGTCAGCTCCAGACACTGAAAAATCCTGAGTCGGGCCTTAAAACTCACATGCCTGGCTTGAAACCCCAGAAGAGAATTTGACATTTATGAATAATAATAACAGCAGCAGCAGCAACAACCTTGGTGTCTTGCCTTGGCTTTCTGCTGTATTTCCAGCTAGCAGTTCAGAGACCATTTACTTTTTGATCACGAAACCTGAGAATATCATGCATTAAAGTGTCCCGGGAGCTGGAAGTATCAGAAAAAACTCATATATTGTGAAACAGTAAAATTACACAACAGTGTTGTGTCTGGCATCTTTACAAAGCCAGCATATATGTATTTCTTTCACCTACCTTGACAAACCTACCAAACATCTGTCCTCTCCAGCAATTAAGGGTCTTTATGGGACAGTAAAACCCCAGTGAATAAACCCAGATAAGGAGCAATAAATGATTGGCTTTAAAAAAATAACTTGCCATGCTTAAAAACCATCAGGGAAGAATTTATAGCTGATTTCAGTCTGCAGGCTTTGAGGGAACAGGGGTTTGGGTCCCAATGACCTTCTGCACATGAAGCTTTTTTAGCCCCTTTTTTTGTGTGTGTGCATTTGGACATTTTTAGTTGTATCCTTTTCACAATTTCTTCAGTTTTGCCTTGAAAAGGCGGCATAAGAGAGCAGCAATGGGAAAGCCAAAAATATCCTTGATTTTCATTTTCCAAAAATGGCCCGTTTGAAGGCAAAAAAAGATAATGTTTTGTTTGGTGGGTTAAGGCAAATGCCCCATTTTCCAAAAAAAATGTTGTTTCCAATCCAAACAAGCCTTCCGGCACTAGGAAATACGTGATTTAATCGTGCAAGTTGAACATGTTTCAGCAGACTTAGGGCAAACGGTGAAGTAGTGGGCAAGTTCAGGACTCCAGCCACAGCGCTGGCCTCTGTCCCTATCTCTGACCCTTCTGTAACAGCCTTAAATCTTCTGCCTCAGTTTCCCTGTGTGTAAAACACACTAAAAATAGCAACTTCTCAGGGGAAGCTCTGAGGAATAATTAACTAATGCTTGCAAAGTGACAGCAAGCACTAATTACTATCATTATGCAGGAGAGGAACAGTCGGGGTTTGTTTTGGTCCTAATGGTGCTTGTTTTCCTGGGCTCAATGAGCCACTGCATCAATGAGCCACTGATGGGGCTGTAAGTGTCTCCCCAAGGCGCCGCAGCAGTTTCTGAAAATATAAACACTAACAAATTAATTTAGCTCTCCAACAACCTCCGGGAAAGTGACGGCTCCAGCCTCCAATCAGCATGGCACATTGGGGAAAAGAAAAAAAAGTGTTATTCTCATCATTCTGGGCTGATAAAGTGCCTGGCTTGAGCTGTACATCTTCATCCAGCCTTTGATTTGCCCCGCAAATCTAATGTGGTCACACCAGCAGGAGCAGGGCCATCATGGTGGCTCTGGTGCAGCACCTGGAGCCATGCCCAGGGACCAAGGAGCTGGGGACAGGTTCATCACTGGTCCAGGCTGGTGCAGGCAGGATGGGGGAAACCATCTGGTTTTGGGGGGAGGGAAGGAGGAGAAACAACTTAGGCTAAGGAACAGGAGCCAAGATGTGCCACGTACCTTCTGGCCAAAAATCAGGCCCTGGCTAAAAATGAGGAATGGTGTGGGGAAGGACCGGAGGTACGGACACCATCAAATTCATCCATGGAGAAGGGACGCGGTGGCAGACAGGCCTTTCACTGAGCTACAATGTGCCCAAATGAACATTTATCTAGCTATGAAAGTAACAGGTTCTCTGTCATCCTCCTTTTTTACATCAGGAGAGGCTGCCAGGTCAACAGATCTGTGCAAGCTCAACCAGAAATTACAGTGGGGTCGAGCGGGCCCCTCGCTACAAGACAGACATTGAGATTCTGGATCGAGTCCAGGGAAGGACAACAAAGCTGGTGAGGGGTCTGGAGAACAAGTCTTATGAGGAGCAGCTGAGGGAACTGGGGTTGTTCAGCCTGGAGAAAAGGAGGCTGAGGGGAGACCTTCTCGCTCTCTACAACTGCCTGAAAGGAGGTTGGAGATAGGTGGGGGTCGGTCTCTTCTCCCAAGTAACAGGCGATAAGACAAGATGAAACACAGGTGTCAAACATTGGAAGAGGCTGCCCAGGGAAGTGGTGGAATCACCATCCCTGGAGGTATTTAAAAGACGGGTTGACGTGGTGCTGACAGACATGGTTTAGTGGTGGTTTTGGCAGTGTTAGCTTGATGGTTGGACTCAATGATCTTAAAGGTCCCTTCCAACCTACACAACTATGATTCTATCACTCTATGAACATGCTGTTGTTTGCCATCTGTAGAGGTTCATCCTCTGCAGCGCCTTTCCTAGATGACGCACCAGAGGCCGGCAGAGACAGCATCCTTCAGCAGCGTGCCACCACCAGAGCCTGCAGACCGACAAAGGGCTTTCTTCAGGTTTGAAAGAGAAATAGCTGAGTTCAGGCTAAGTGCAGGCAGGGAATCACAGCTCAAATTTAATTGCATTCCCCAATCAGAGAGAAATAGTCTTGCTGATCAGTGTCTATTTGTGAAGACGTAACAAAGCAGGGAGACGGGAATAGTCCTTGGCCTGCACATCTTCCAAGACAGTAGCAATAAAGACAAGGAGCTGTTCCCGCAGTCCTGGAGGAGGCAGTGTCAAGGAGTCCTCTTTCACAGCTCTTTCCTGTCTTGCAAGAGTTTTTTAAATTAAATACTCATATATGTATATATGCATTTGCGCACATACCCTCTTACGAAGCAAGGCAAAAAGTCAAATATTAATGTTAGTGTTGGAAAATTGGATCTAATCAAGCAAAATGTCTTCCCTCAGTCCTGAAATTTCCCTTACAGTACTTTAAAACCTCTCTCTTTCAAAACACAAACTGAGCTTTGCAAAGTGCAAAGTCATTTCTGGATCAAACCCCCAGATTTTAAGTAAAACCTTCAAAGTCCCTTCTCACCCCCGCAAAAAGTTTTGGACTTGAGAGAGCCGTTCAAACTCACCCTCCCTAAAAAACAAGTTGATGAAGTCTCTTCTCTTCTGCCCATGAAAAATTAGCCCTGATGAGCTAATTACTGCTACAGCTGTGGGGCAGGGCTGGTGGGCATGGGGATGCGGAAGAGGTGGGAAGGAGAAGGCAGCCTCGGCATAACCGAGGTGTTCAAATGCCAGCGAGGAAGGGTGGTGGCCTCCCCAGCAGGAGAATCTGGGACAGGTCACTCTGGAACAATAGAGGTTCAGAGAAGATCAGCTCTGTGCAGCGCAGGATGATGGGGTCGCAGCTCCCTGGCATGAAGCTGAGAGTGAAATGCTGTGAGCTGTTTCTTGCTGCCTGGAAGGAAAAGACCCTTTTTTTCCCCCGGGAAGAAAGTGCCCCTTTAGAGCTAGATGGGCCTGATCCTCCGGCTCACGCCAAAGCCCCTACAATTAGTAGGATTAAGCTTGGAAAAACTAGCCTGTGTTACCCCAATATGACATTAGGTGTCACCCATGCACTGCATTTACTGCCTGTCCCCCTCTCCTGGTCCCCACATGGGAAAGTCATGTACAGCCCACTCCCCCCCTACACCCGAGGGACAGCGATTCAGGTTGGGGCGATCTCCAGAGGTCACATCCTCCAGGCACCTGGAGATGCTCCCAGCACCGGAAGAAATGCCTGCAGCCCAGGATCCAATACCTCAACCTGGAAGAGGTGGCACAGGAGAAGGGTGTCCACAGTCTCCCTGGTCTTGTGGGACAGAGGTAAGTATTTGGCTATAACCCAGCAGAGCCAGGGCTCACGAGATGATCCAAGACCCAGCTGTTTAACTCACAGTCCATGACCCGTGTCAGCTAGCACTGCTCATGCCTGGGCACCCGTTAGGGGAGCTGAAGGGTTTGGAGACCGGTCCCCACTGGGATGCAACCCAAATTCAGCAAGAAGAGCATACAGTTGTATGGATTTTAGACAGCCTGTGCCACACATCCATGGCCAGGGAATGGGTCCTCAGAGGGGCAGCAGCCAGAGATGACACAGAGGTGTCTGGACCACCCCATTTTGTAAGGCGACCAGGGCGCTCTGCACACCCCCACACATGCTTCCCTGGCTGAAGGCCTCCTTCCTTCACACGACCTCTCTTCCAAGGGCTGCTTTTGCCTTCCCACTCCCTTGCAAAAGGAAGGCAAAGCCCTTGGAGGACAGCCACCAGGCTGCAAAGCTGGGATGGAGACAGTCGAGGAGCTCCACGCTCTGAACCGCCCCTGGTGCCATTTGGGTGCTGTCCCAGCCCTACACCAAGTGGGGCAGGATCTCTACCAGGGCCGGCAAGAGGAATCCCAGCATCCCCACGCCCCGCGGATGAGTGAAGGAGGCCAACCTCATTAAAGCCCGTGGAAATCCCCTTCCACATTCCCGGCTGCAGTGTTTCCTCTCTTGCAAGGGCGTGCGGCGGTGGCAGGCGGGGCGAGGCACTTTGGGGAACATGTTTACAGAGCTCCTGCCAAACCACAGGAAGTCCCAGCTCCTGGGGATGAAGAACGGGAGGAGGAGCAGGACGATGAGGCCAAGGCTCTGTCAACCTCTATCCACCACCACCGGCAAACGAAAGCCAGAGCACTGCGCTGCTGTTATGCTGCACCATGTGAGGGTTATGCTGCACCATGCAGGAGGGGCTGGAGCCTTCTCCCCTTGCTGTTTTATCTCAGAGTAGCTCAGCAGGTGAAGACCGCCAGCAAAGGGAGAGAAAAGAACCTGGGAAATATGTTGCTCTTCTGCACACGTCTAGTGTTAAAGCACACCATGGTGGACACCGGAGCTTCTGGTGCCCTGGCAATTGAGGACAGACTCTTACAAATATGATTCAACAGCTCATTGTGCCAAAAGATGGTACCTAATTGTCCTAAAATTGATTTATGCTGATTTCTAAACACCATTCATTTGTTGCATTCCTATTTACACATCCAAGGGCTGTCATCTTGTGCAGTTCTCCCGTGTGCCTGAAGGGCCAGCAGCAGAGCAGCCCAAGCATCTGAGGAATCTTCTGCCATGGCCATCACTCCCAGTCCTGAGATGCCACTTGTCCAGTGAGGCTATCAAAGGCTTTGGCAACAGCTTGAAGAGGCTCCTCCTTGATCAGAAGGTGTTGGACACAACTACGACTTATCCTAGAATGGTAAAGAGCTCTTGAGACTGGGCACCATGGGGCTCTCCTCTGCTGATGCCACCTGAGCAGGATTTGGGCAGTAAGTCCACGGCGCAGTAAGCATTTCATATTCCTCTTAATTTCTTTAGGGACAATAGCCTTACAGAAGCCAAGAATATTTCTTTATGTCAGAGTGCAAGGCCTCATGCTTGCAGCCCCAGGTGGCCTTGGTTGCATCCTTGGTGAAGACCATGTACTCATAAGGGTCTAAAGAGAAGCACTACTCACTACTCACCAGATAAGTACTCAGTACGACTGCTCCCTGTCCTCTCCATTCCACTTGTTCAATGAGAACAGACACTCCACACCCCAATTTATCTGTTCACATCTGTAGGGGCACAGACATGCAGAAAAACAACCCACCTACCAAAACATTGCCTCATATTGCTCAAGCTATTCGGAAATGCAAATTAATTCATAACAGCTTGAATTTAAGACCTAAAGAAAAATATAAGTTCGTTTACTGGGTATGCTATTTCAGAATGAATTATATAGCCCTGTTTGAATAGCCATTAAACAGACAGATTCAATAAAAGAAAGGAGCAAAGTTCCCAAGAGGTTTCAGCTGACAATGAATATCCTACTGAACAAAGGCAGGAATAGAAGTTGCTGTAGTCTATAAAATTAGCACTTCTCTCCACCCCTGTTTGGCAACTGCTTTATCAAATCGCAGATGTCCATAGTGAGTTAAGTGTTGCTGGAACACCTTGCAGTCAAAATTTTTGCACAGACTCTTATATCCTGCAGTGGTCATTATCATTAATTAAGTGTATACGATTCTAGTTCCCAGAAGAGCGTCCTCTTCTATTAACTGAGTTATATTTAAACTCAGGGGAATTCAGCATACGCTTTTAATAGAAATTCAACAGACAGTGTTAACATTTCTTTTTTGGTATACAGCAGCCTTTTATATCACAAAGACCATCACAATGACCCAGGGAGATACGGCTTCTCTTCTTTAAGATAAAACCCCCAGTTCTTTAAATCTTTCCTCCTTGGTCATATTTCCCAGGTCTTTCTATCACACTTCTAGACTTAGAGTCAGAAATATATTGTCCCACTTCTGAGTGCTAAACTTTGAGTTTCAGGCTAGGCTATATGCTTGTTTACACCTCCCAGTATGCTCTTTGCTCTCTCCAGAAGAGGGTGGATTTCCTGACTCACATTCCCCTGGTAACCCATTGCCCAAACCGGTTGTTCCCCATTCTGTATTTGTGCAGCTGGATGTTCCTGCCTTATTCCACCCCACGCATCTCCCGACTGAATCTCATCCTACTTTTTCTAGTCAGTACCTCCACCATGATGAGGCCATCCTCCATCCCAGTTTCATCCTTCAGTGCCATTCTCAGTCCTTCCTGACTCTATATGTCCTGCAGATTGAATAAGCTTCCTCTGCATTCGTTCATCCACCCTGCAGAACCATGCTCACCATCACCTTCCCTTCTCAGAGGCCAGGTTAACAAGCGTCTAAGTCACGTGCTTTAGCTGTTTTAGGAGAAGACGAGTGACGAAAGCCTTGCTGGAGTCAAGGCAGGTGGCAGCTACTGCATCTCTCCTTTTCAGGAAGACTCACAAAGAGAATTTGATTGATCTGAAAGTTTCTCCTTGACCAGTCCCTAATTGCTGCTACCGATCTCCTTGGTACCTATCATGTGTTTGTAAAAAGATCATTTGATTGCCTGTCCCTTGCTTGTTCTTTATAGGACTAGGTGTTTTCTACCATATCTAGGTTGCCCTGAGAAGCTGTGGATGCCCCATCCCTGGAGGTGTTCAGGGCCAGGCTGGATGGGGCTTTGAGCAACCTGGTCTGGTGGGAGGTGTCCCTGCCCATGGCAGGGGGGTTGAAACTAGGTGATCTTTAAGGTCCCTTCCAACCCAAACCATTCTATGATTCTATATTTCCCCTGCTGGCTCTGGTAATCCCCTTTTTACTGTGCCTGTACACCATACCTTCAGGAGATTCATTGTCATCATCCCTGAACCTCAGCATGAAACAACCCTGTTACAGGACACTAGGAAAAAGAAAAAAAAAAACAAAAACCTCTCCAAAATCCTGTACATATCTGCTAAATACTCCCACTGCCTTCAGTGAGCATTGGGATGTCATTCCTAACCGAAGTCCATCAGACCCTAAGACAACACTTAACTTCAAGCACACAAGTAACACATCACCAACTGCCCTACAGGCCTGTGTAGCTTTGGCTCTGCTCCATAACATTGTTGAGCCTAAATGTCATCATCCATGGGTTAAAAAAAAGCCCGTGATGCTTATCTATTCCAGGGAGCACCTGTGAAATGGATTCATATGCGACTAAGGTCTTCCGAGTCTCAAAGGGAAAACACGTGAGCTGAATCTGGCTCTCACGCTCTGGACTGTCAGTCAGCCCACAGCAACTGCAGGTACTGCTGGCCAGGCAGGCGTGGGGCTCCTAGCTGTGGCGAGTTGTGATGGCTGACAGCAAAGCATCATCCTGCTATGTTCTTCTCCAACATCCTCTTGGAAACCCCCCTCTCCAACAACTGAAAAAGAATAAGGAGCAAAGCTGAACCTGAGCTGACTACAATGGACACTATCTCTCTGCCAGGACCTCCCAGTCCCAGTGGTTAGCATCCGACCAACCTGGAGGTGTGATGTAGAAAAAGCAGTTCTCATGGTGGTTAATGAAAGTTGGATGAGGACTGCTACAATTCTCCTTTCTAACCCAAAGAAACTTCCATCATTCCTTGCAAGGTCAGCTCCCAGGAGGAAAAAAAAAGCAGTGGCAATAGGTTACAGTGCTCTAATCATGTTTGAAACAACTTGTGCTCATCTCATTGGAGAAACGCAAAGCCAGGATTTCTTTATCTCTTCCCCGCCATCTCTTACCCTTGTCGTCCTGGGAGGGCAACCATTCCCATGAAGACTGCGCTGAGGAGCAGGGAGAAAATACAACTGGAATGAAAAATGAGCTGAGGGTGACACTGTCTCCCACCAGCAGCAGCCCACAGGGTTTATGTGTGCAACGTGCTTTGCACCTTCTGATGTGACTGAGATCTGTGCTAAGGTGGCCTCGGGAGAATTTCAAACACACCTGACTGAAGCACCCACATTAAAAGCCAGCTCCCTAGGGTCCTTATGCAACCAAAGAGAAGGCAGAACATCACTCCTGGAGCTTCTTCAGGGATCTGTAAGATAGCAAGCATGAATCCCAGCCCCCCTGTTGTTTTTTTTTTTCTCTACTGCTTTGGGGCAAGTTGCTCACAGTTACAACAGGGATGAATCAGAGCTTGCATTTCTCCCCCTGCTCAGCTGAGACCTGCTTCAGGCTGCGCAGCTCTCCTAAAGTGAGATAAAATTCATCCCAAAGCCAGTCCCTCAGTGCCAGAAAATGGAAGCAGTCCAATGCAAACCACAGGACAAATAAGACAGCCAACACCAGCCCTCTGTCAGCCAGCCTCCCCTCTGAAACGAAAAGCAAAGCAACTCCCGGAGGTCCCTCCCGCTCCGAGCATGGCTTTGCAATTATAAATTATCCCAAGATTATCTCTGTCACCAGCGCTGCTGTATTCACCTCCTCTGTGTTTGCCAGGGGATTAATTGCTGCTGCATCGGCTGCACTGTAGACTAAAAGCTGGGGACGCAGCAAACTCCTAATTACCACCATCATTCAGTGGCAGCAAGAGGTGATAAATTTAAAGCCAAATACATGAGGAAACTCTTTTTGTTTTAATGTAGTCTGCAATTAACCAGCACAAACTGCTGCTGCGAAGGGAATCAAGACAAGCGGGACCAAGCATCCAGAGGGACTGAGCAAGAACGGAGATTAGGGTTGCACTGGGTGAGATAGCAATGCCCAGAGCTGGCCATCCTGGTCATCACCAGGCACCGTGCAAGGACCAGCAGGTGCTTCTTGCACTTACCAGGTCATGATGTTTGACAGTGCCTGGGTGCATCATCCATCTTATCCCCTGACACCCTCTGCTTCCACACAGTCAGGACGCCTCATCTATGATGCGCAGCTGATGGAGGACCAGCAAGACAGGAGAAGTTGCGGAGATGCCAACTTCTAGGACTCTGCATTCAAAAGAGCTGCTCCAGGACAGTCCCTGCCATCCAACCGCTTTCCCTGATGGACCACACGTTTCACATGGGGAAATGTGGAGATATCTGAGGAGACATACCTAGAAGTTTGGTGCTAATGCCTCCTCCAGTGCAGAGCACTGGACTTTGAGCTTGCTTTCCAACTCAAAGTCTCTGGTTATCTCCTGAACACCCTGTCTAAGCGTGAAGGCAGCGCTGCCAGAAAGGGGGAGCTCCGTCTCCCTTTAGAGCTGTCAGGAACATCTCTGGCTTGTAGAAGTCACCCACAGCCTCACCATCCTCATCCATGGTGGGAACAAGCAGCAAATCCACCGCTCCTCACTGAATCTGGGCTGGAGCATAGTAAAGCTGAACTCCGTGGGACTGCAGGAAGGTCCTGGACACCAGTGTCACTGTCACTCCAGTGCTGTGGGACTTCCCGGCACATGGAAATGTGGTGAGAGCCCTGGGCCCAGAGGCTCAGATGAGGCACCAGAAGCTCCATGGCCCTGAGCGGGACCGGGCTGGAAATCTGTCAAGTTTTCTCATGAGACTTCCTCTCTCCCTCCTGGTTCTGTTTGGGCTGGAAACACCATGAGAATAACTTTCCTCCTTGCATTTCAGCAGTTTTGCTTCCGGGCCTGGGCTAAACAAGGAAGTGCAGAGGCGTGGGAACTGAGGGGAGATACAAACACACGAGAGCATGGTCTGAACTGCTCCAAATCTCTACGTGCGACTCACTGCCTCCGTCAAGGCGCTTCTCCTGCCAGCTTAACTCCTCTGCCTGAGCTGACACCTTCAGGTGGAGATGGTTTTCTCAGCCTTCCCTCTGGGCCAGATCCTACACTCACTTAGACAGCAAAGCAAACCAGCAATAGCCACTCGAATTGTACCAGTGTGAGACAAGAACATTTGGGCCAGGATTTTGATGCCTTTTAAAGACGTAGCCCACAGCCTGTAGACTACAGAGCACTTGGACACAGAGCCCAAACCTCCAGAGAACTTCAGTCCTTTTGCTACCTACCATGAGGCATGGTAAAAGGGCTTGATTTCTCAATGCACTCAGCATCTCAGCACCCCAAGAACAGGGTGCATTTCAGGTGCCTGAAGTTTAACTGACAGTACCACAAACCATCAGCACTTTAGGCGAGGATGACCCATTCCTCCAGGATCTAAATTTCCGCACTGCTACGTGCTACTTCAGCACCCACTGACCAAACAAGGTGTGCCCACACGAGCAGGTATGGCATGTAGGGATGAATAATGCTCCTCCCACCCCATATGTATTTCAGGATAAAGTTCAGGCATCACCACAGGCTAATGCACCACCAAACATACATTTAGACCAAACATTCAGTATCGCAAAGCTACAAAGAATGCAGAATGGAAATGGAAATTTTTTCCCATCCCAACCAGCTTTTAAGCAGTTTAAGGCACTGCTCTTTCCCATAAGTCTCCACTAGATTGGCATGGAAATCTCTTTGGGATTATGAGGATCTGTTCAGTAGTTCAAAGGTTAATTGGAGCAACACCAGGGTTATGAGCAGAAAGGAGGGAACAATTCCTAGCAGCAGGGTCGCCGAGCTACTGAGCACATCCCTCTGGAGCATTCATCATTATTTAATTATTGCTGTACTAATAGCTAGTATGATTTAAAGTATTCAAGGTCTCTTAGGCTTTGTGAAAGAAGCAAGCCTTTTCTGGTTTTTAAGGACCTCCTAATAGGAGATGGGTGTAGCAGCTCCCTAGCCCAGCAGGCCCTGTCTCTGAGCACTGAGCACTTAGAATCGTAGAATCATTTTGGTTGGAAGGGACCTCTAAGATCGTCAAGTCTAACCATTAATGTAACATTGCCAAGTTACCACTAAACCATGTCCCTCAGCACTACATCTACAGGTCCTTTAGATACCTGCAGGAATGGTGACTCAACCACTTCCCTGGGCACTATGCTCCAATGCTTGATAACCCTTTCAGTGTAAAAATTTTTCCTGATATCCAATCTAAACCTCCCCTGGCGCAACTTGAGGCCATTTCCTCTTGTCCCATTGTTAGCTGGGAGAAGAGATTGACCCCCACCTCGCTACACCCTCCTTTCAGGTAGTTGTAGAGAGCGAGAAGGTCTCCCCTCAGCCTCCTTTTCTCCAGGCTGAACAACCCCAGTTCCCTTAGATGCTCCTTATAAGACTTGTGCTCGAGACCCCTCACCAGCTATTTTTATTATTTTTTTTGCTACTTAAGGCAAAAAACTGCACTTATTTCACTATATGACTTCTAGGCAGGAGCTGGCCCAGATGATGGGCAACCAGCTCATGTGCATCTCAAGGACCCCCCTTATTGTTTGTAGACACCCACAGACAGTGCCAGCAATAGCCAGGAGAGGCCTCAGTGTCTCGAGAGGCCGCATCCAATCCCCTCTGAAAATTTGGCTGCCTCTGCATGCTGCTCAGCATCAAGGGATCTCCATCTTACCAGAGGCGTCTCACTGAGTGTGTTCTTTTGAGTTTGAGCCTGTCAGTTAGGGTTAGTACCGGCTTCCCTTCCTGGACAGTGTTGCCTACCACTACCATCACCTATCCAGCTTCTGCTGTCCTCTCCTTTACAGCAAGCACCATCATGTTCCTGGTCTGCACACTGATGCTAGCTGTACGGCCAGAACTGCATCCCCAGAAGCACGTGCACAGCTTCTTCATGTCCTTGGCTCAGAGGGAGATGCACAGCCCTCAGCCGTGTCCTCCTCTCCCTGTCGGAAGAAGCAAGAGAGGTAGAGATGCACCCAAGAGCCATCCTGTGACTCCGGTCCCTGCCATCTCTGCCCAATCTGCCCTGCCCAAGGCACTTTTCCCTGTCACAGTCTGGCACATCTATTTAAGATCTGAAATGCAGAGGATTGCCACATATCACAGGGAACAAGAAACAGATTCCCACTGGGGAAGCAGGGTCCTAGAGCAGTGTGGCGTCAATGACATGCCCTTGAGGTTCAGAGGAGGAGGACCCGACTGCTTGTTAATCCTGCTTCCCAGCTGGGGAATAACCTAGCCAGGGAATAACCTACCCAGGGAATTCTAGGGAAAACTTTAAAAGAACTTCTAGTAATGCACTGTGAGAATAAAATCCTCAGCATCACAGCTCACAGGGAGGCAACGCTGCTCATTGCACAATAAACCATGTGAACCACTGGACACAGATCCAAGGCATCAGGAAACAAGCAGGAGAGTCTCTACGTCCTTCTAGCAAAATCACCTCTCTCTTTCACGGATTGGCATTGGAAACCTGGGCATGACCTCCTGTGCTGCGGTAGATTACATGATGCCTCCAACTGCACCTTTCAGCCCCATTTTTCCATGTCTCTAGTGTTTTCTCATGTTACCTTGCACTAGGTGCTTTCCATCTTTGAAAAGACTCATGTTAACAGGCTCATGACCACTGCGTTCCTCTCCTTGCCCTTCTCCCAGGCACTCTTCCTCGGCTTCCCCAGCCAGCATGAGCCCTCAGCCTGTTCTTGACCTCTCAGCATTGCAGTCTTGAGCTCTTTAGACTTTTCCTGCTACTTTACCCATTAGCATTTTTATAAGTTCAAAGATGCCTTATCTTGAAGGAGAGAAAATACAGCAACATTGAAGCACAAGGTAAGACCACATGATTGCTCCCCCAGAAGACAAACACGTGGCCAGCTAGATGCTAACTTGCATAGTCCTGCCACTGAGGGCTAAGAAATTAATCAGGAGGACAGTGCTGCAACTTTACATAGGCAGGGAAAAGAGGCAGGGGTGAAGGCAAGTCATGAAATCAGAGCTGCATTACTCAGCGTGGTCAGCTTGTCACTGCCTTGGGCGATCGACCACCTGAGTCACAGGAGTGGAATTCATCTCGCTTAAATTTAGACATCTAAAACATAGAATTTTATGTCTGGCCACACAGCTTCAGCCTCTCTTACAGACTATGATTCATCTGACCTCTCTCAGATATTATTTTATATTGAATCACACTCTGATTCTTCCTATTTCTCTGCATCATCAATAAAGGGAGCCGACGGTGACTAGTTCATCTGAAGTCAGACATCTCAATTTTACATGCCAAAATAAGAGCAAAGGAATCCCACTCTGGGCATTGTCATTTCTCCCTAATTGAAGGGCTTAAAATTTTCAAAGCAGAAGGACAATGACAGATGAATTTGCGGTGGGGCTTTTCATGCCAACATTCAGAGACCGTTTCTCCCCTGCCAGCTTGCTCAGCTTAATTCATGGGAATGTCTAGAAACGAGAACCCCTGGAGCACAGTAAAAATGAGCCCAGCTCTGGCATTTGTGTGAGCAACCAGTTCTTAATTATTTGACTAATACTAGCATTGCGCAGCAACCATATGCACCAAGGGGTCCGCAGCGTTTTCTTTGCCACAAAGACCCACGTACAAAACTCCGCATGGAAGGTGGGTCTCATGTTTCTGCAGTGCTTCAGGTGTAAGAGCACAATGCCAAACTGCAACCCTTTTCAAGAGTGTTTGAGGAGTTTATAAGGTATAATGAATGTGCCTTAAGCGCAAATTGAGTCAGGAAGGATCAGAGAGCCAGGAAAGGTGGGCTAATGCTGGTCAACTAGGAGATATATCACGAGCATGGTGCAGACCCTCCCATGTTCTAAAGAGGACAGGAGCATGCTGGCAGCACGAGTGATGGGGGGAACCACAGGAGAGGGGGTTTCTGCACAGAAAGAACACGACTACCCTGGGCTACAGTGCCAGGATGCAGAGAGCCTCTCCGAGCCATGAAGATGGAGGCAAAATTACTCATCAGCCCCTGGAGGTCAGATACTTGGGGAGACAGGGTTTCTCCCTCCATGAGGAGTTGGGTCAAATATGACTAGAAGTTAGGACTTTATCATTTCAGCTCCCCACCCCCAGAAGTATTGCTAGCAGAGGGCTCTGAGGCAGAGCAGAGCCAGGAGGGAAGGAAACGTCTTGGGCTGTGCCCACGGGCTGCACTCAGACCCCATGGGGCTATGGCAGGGCCAGGAGGAGAGCACTGGGGAAGGAAGTCTTACGGCAAGGTCGGACAGCAGCTGTCTGCAGGAATGAATCCAGGAGTAGCATCCTCCTGGGATGGGCCAGGAGGATCTTGTGTTGACTGACTCCCCTTCCTGAGTTCGGGAGGAAATTAATCTCCCACCGTGGGCTTCAGTTTATTTTTACATTGCAAGTCAGTCCGAAGGGAAGAAAAAAAAAAAATCATAAAAAAATTCTATTCCCTAAAAGGAATCGCAAATTTCACAGCGACCTAAGGAGATTAGTCAAATCCCTGTGACCGTCAGCAGTTTCACTTAGGTCAAAGCCTGGCATAACTCAATCTCTGTGAGAAGAGAGGAAAGGAGCGGCATGGACTGCCCAGCTCTGCAGGCGGGCCAGCCCCTCCGAAAGGACCCTTCTGCAATATTTGGAGGGAAATATCCCTTTTGCCGTCCCGCAGCAGAGAGGCAAACAGTCAGGCTGGCCCAGAGTGTAGACAGCGAACGGGAGCGTTATCTCTTGCAGATACCACAGTGAGACCTTCTGAGCTGGGAAGCAGGAGAGGGACCAATTTCCCAGGCTAGGAGACATCAAAGGCTGTGTGAAACCTTCTGAAAGTGCTCACCCTGAATTTCTCATGCATGGGTGGGCATATGGGATAACTCTCCATAGGGTCAGGGAAATGTAGAAAGTGGAGCAGTCGGGTTCTGATTCGCCTCTTGCTCTGGGGGAGAAAATGAAGAGAATTTAGCTCAAAACCTAAAAATAAATATGCCACCCGCAGGTTTGGTTTTGCACAAAAATTGGCCTGAGTTAGGTAACCTAGGGCCCTTTCTGGATGAAATCATTTCCATCTCCCGGCAAACATGTCTGTGTTAATGGGCTCACAGAGGCATCAGCCTCTCAAGCTGTGTATCCAATTTCATCCAGGGGATCAGTAAAGTGGAGGAGCTTTGGTACTGCTACTGCACTGCACTCATTGAGCAGAGAGGTGTTGGAGAAGGAAATAGAGTACAATCTTTTGGATTACTCAAAGGAGAAATAGGGCTTTCAGCTCATATTCCAAAGTTTTAAAAACATCTGCCTCCCTCTCGCTGAGAGGAAGGAGCCTCTTGACAGAAACCCAACAGAGAGTCTCCTGCTCTGTTGCGTGGATACACAGTATTGCTTTACATCGTATCATGAAGCCAAACAGGATGGGAAAGTTGACGCTGCCTGTCACTGCAGAGAGGCAGGAGACTTTTGCAATTGTTTCCCTTTCCCTGACAAAGTTGCTGGTGCAGTTTTTAGAAGAAACTAACATTTTTTGCAATTCTTAGCTCTCCTCATAGCAAAACTTGTTCTCTCTTTGTGGCTTCTCTGCCGTTTGAACTCTTCCAGTAGTACCAGCCCTGAGGTTTTCAAAATTATGAGTCAGGAACTGGGAAATCCTTACACTGATTTAGAAACTAAAAGATTAAAAACAAAACAGCAAAAGATACCCCAACCGCAGGGACTTTCGAGTCGCTTCTGGTCTTTAAGCCTTTAAGGTCGAGAGTGGAACAGTCCCGTTGTGGTGTTTCCGGGTACCATTACACCTGCTTTTCTATCTGCTGTTTCTTTTCTCGTGTTAAGAGTGCTTCGGGGCGGAAAGCGTCTTTCTGTCCTGTGAACGTGCAGCATCTAGCACAAGGCGGTCTTCAGACAGGATGCAGCCTCCTGGGCACAGGGAGAATGAATGCAAACCATTACGATCAGCTTTTTTACCTACGAAATACATAATCTGAGCAAAAACATTTGAGGAGAAAGCAAGATAGCAGATGGGATAAGGGAAGGCAGGCAGCACAGCTGTCCACCACAGCTGCCAGCATTACCAGTGTTTGGTATTTGCTCCTGACCCAGTGGGAGCTTTCCTGGGTGGGGGAAAAAGAACAATAAAGATGATTTCCATGTTCCTGATGCACACAGAAAAGGACATTCAGGTCCAATTTTTAATAGCTGACATTGTGGAAGCTCCTGAAAGGCCCCTCTTGATCAGGTTCCCCCTTTGATTAGCGTTGTACCAGCAAGCAGGAAGATATTCCCACTCTCAGTTTACGGACCACAAAACTTTGAGGCAGGGCACAAAAAAAGAAACATGGTCCTCTCCTCTACAGGTTGGCAAAGCAGATCCAGTGGAGTGAAGTGACCCAAGGTTCCACAGCACTGTGCTATGGAAAGGTCAGAAACAGAGACAGAGTTTCCCAGCCGTGTGGCTGACTCAGACACGGGCAAGCTCTGCCCAGATCGGGAGCAGCTCTTACTCCCAGGGGCCAGAGCAGTGCAGTCATTCTTGCACAGCACCGCGTCCAGCCATTAAAGCTAGTCAAACCTGCTCCAAGCAGCCCGCAGACGTCTCTGCTCTTGGTCCTCTGCAAGGTCAGGTCGCTCTGAGCTCGAGTTTGCAGCTCTTCTCCTCGCCCTGCGCTTACTACACACACAAAGAGGACTCGAGCCCTGATCTGTTTGACCAATTGATCTCATTTCCAGGAACCCTGCGAAATTGCCTTGCAAACTGCACGGCTTTGTCACTTATTTCTGCTGCAGATGATCTCTCCCAGCCCAAAATGTCCCTGATCCTATGATTAAAGCTTACTTTGATCTTCCTTTAAGGAGTGGGATCTTGGAAGAAGAAGTGAGGAAGCCCGAACGCTTCTACCTGCTGCAACAGCCTGACTTTGGAGGCAGAAATGCAAGAGCTACTTAGAGAAGCAAAGTCTTCAACATATTTGATCCAGATGGAGAAGCAGGATCAAAATCACAGTGGTGCCTACTTCTCAGATCTACCTATGTCAAGGCTGAATTTGGTTCTGGATGTACAGAAATAATATTAAAACAATATTTCTCCAACGTCAACACAAGGGAAATGTCCTCCGCTATTCCTCTAACATCAAGATGACTAGTAGCATAAGTTGGGCTTTGCACTAAGTAGGTTCAGGTTGGGCAGAGGCCCTTTACTCCTGATGATTTTACCAATCTGACATTTGTTCTCATGTATTTACTCACTCTCCACCCCCCAAAAAAAAAACTGGAAACAGAGTTTCCCTAACTGGAAATGCACATTTCATAGTAACATTGTCCAGACCACTTTGCAAGAGGTAAAGTGGGATAATTTTTTTCAGCACAGCTTTAGTAGAAACTCACTGCTCTTACCTGGCCCCTCGGTGTCTGTATCCTGGCAGATCCCTTCAGCAATCTTCAGCTCCTTTTGACTTCGCCTTTTTGTGGTGTTTGTTTCTTCGCCCTTCTTAAATAAACCATTGGCAGTTACCATGGTAACACACCTCATTCTTTCTCTCTCCTCCCTAAAAGTCTATTTCTATTTAACAGGCTTTTAAAATGACTCTATTTATACTTTCTTTTGTTATCCTGCCCCTGCTCCCTTGCAGTCAGACAAGGGCAGGCACGGAGTAGTGCATGCGGTAGCCCCTGTTACTAATAATGGCCATCCATAAACACAAGAGCAAGCTGTGGGGATCAAAGCTGTGACCTTCATCAGTAGACGCTCTGCTTCTCACACGGACAAAAAGGAAACCTGAGAGACGGCACACCGCGTGCTCCGGCGGGAAGCGCGGTTAGCAGGGGCCATCTCCACCTTCCCACTCTCCAGCAGCGTGATGCGGGGCTGCAAACCCCCAGAAACAGCCATCATGCGAAAAACAGCCTTGCTATTGCTGCAGGCAGCTTCCACCTTCCCCCTTTTCTCAGTGTCAGACATTCGTCTACATTACTGCTAATTGGATAAAGAGAAAAATACGAGCTGTGCTCCTTTTTGCTCCCTATTCTGTGAAAAGAAAAGCTCCCTTCCTCTCTATGCTTTTTCGCTTTAAACCTCAGAACTATTAGCAAGCGTCAAGGTTTATTTCCTTAAGGTTCATTATATAATTTAAACATGCAGATTACAATTTATCTTAACCCTTAGCTGAAGCAGTAGGTGTCTGAATTTTTACGATGGCAGCTTTTGTCCTATTGTTTTCCAGGCATTTCTGCTAATAAAAAACAATGGGTCTGAAACAGTCCAAGTACAATTTGGTTCCTTTCTCCATTGAGAGATTTCACTTGCATGGTCAGGCTGGTGCCAGAAACCACACGTTTTTTGGTCATCTTTAGGGTGTTCCAGGAAACATATTGTCGACAGATCTCATTTTTTCAGTAGGAAAAGCCAGTAGAAGAAAGACTCCCCAGCCCTCCCCATCTTTCCACCACATAAAGACAGGACTTTCAGGATTTCTTTATTGTTGAAGAATGATCCCAACAGTTGTAAATCCATTTTCTTCTCGCTTGTGATCTCTACAGCCTGGCCAGCGCAAGAAGCTGTGATGCCCTCAGAGTGACACTCCAGAAAGGGTTAAGGTATCTAAAACTACAGCCTCAATAAGCAGCTCGCAAAAGTGTCCTGTCCCCAGGGTAGGATCAGTGTATGAGAATTTGCTCAGATCATGTAATGTTTGTAACTCGATTTCCTGCCGGAAAGCTTCAGTGGGTGGAGTTTCTGCTGAACCAGACAGAACTAGAACTATTTCCTTCTCCAGATTGCTTGTGCATGTCCAGTCAAGCTTAACTGAATTAATAGCAACCAGCTTGTTTCCCCCACACACCCCTTCCCATTCACCTCTTGCAGTGGAGATATGGGAAGTATGTGATAATCTTGCTGCCAGGACAAGTCCTTAGGAGGTGGGACGATCCCACAACCTTGGGCAAGTCCCGTTCTTTCTCTGCAGCTCTGGTCCATCTGTTCTTATATTCTGGAGAAAGGATGTCCTAATGACCAGCCTCCTGCCTTACCGATTTCCTACATGACCTTGCGAAAGTCACTTAACCTTTGCCTGCCTCCGCTTTCCGTGAAATGGAGAGGAAAGCAGCAGAAGGCTTGCTCATCCTGTTGCCACCATCAGTATTAAACCAGGGCCCATGAAGACCAAAAGTAGAGACCTTTCCAGTTTAAGCTTAAAGACCAGTCGCTATTGTCTCCTGGAAGAGTGCAGACCTGTGGTGGTTCACCAGAAGCACAAGAGAAAAAAAGTCCTGTTACCTCCCACACTCCCAACTGCAAACTGATTAATTTGTTCCCTGCCTCCACCATCCCAGGAACCATGAGTTTCCTTCACATCCGTCACTGAACACAACCAAACCTCCTTGGAAAGGCCAGATCCTGTTCCAGGTGCTTGTTTTTTTACCAAAGTTCTAGGTTTCACCAGAGCAGTCTAAACTGAACCGCAGTAAGATGCTTTCGTCTATACAAAGAGCATCCACACAGGGATGAATGCATGCCTGATCCTATGGATCTCACAGGAGAACAAATCAGAGCTGGGGCCAGAGATCTACCCTACCACATATGGCTTCAGGACTCTGCTGGCTCTGAATGGGTGCCAGGTCAAGTTATCTGAGGTTCAGCTGGTAATCCAGACACTTCATAATCAAGAGTAAGATGAAGGTGGGCAAGCTCCCTTCCCTCAGCCGATTTGCAGCAGCACCTTTCAAAAATTCTGCCCAGGGTAAACAGCAAAGTCACCTCGACCAAAAAAAAATGAAGCACTGTTGTTTTTTTTTTCTCACAGGACCCAGGAGGAAACTTGTCTGAGGCACAAAGACATTTCTGAGTTCCATGTTTCTCACCCTTTACCAATTGCTGTCGCCACACCAGCCTGTCAGCTGCAGTGCTTGTCTTTGCTGGACGCCTGGGGCACACTCTCTCCCTCCAACAACGATAGTATCATGTCCTTAGGATGTGTCTACACTCCCAGGTAGAGCTGGTTATGCAGAAGAGTCCTTTCCTTAGGCCTGGCTAAGTCTGGAGGCCTGGGTGTGAGACAGAAAGTAGGCACTGCTCCTTATCATACAAGGAAGATTATGCAAGTATGTCCTTAAATGAGGAAAACGAAGGCTCTTTGAATAGGTATGTGGGGTTGGCTGCAGGTAACTTCTGGCAGAGAGCAGGGTTCTTGCAGCACGTACCAGCCCAGGTTTCCAGCGCCAGATGAAGTGGGGCAACCAGCCACCCCCCACCAACCTCCTTAAACCAAATGAACCTTCTTTCATAAGAAAGGACAAAACTTGAGAACCACAGCATCACTGAAAGAACTGCCACCGGGACCGAAAACTCAGCATGTTTATCTATGACTGTTACTTCATCTCCTTTCTGATTGCTGGCTTGCAGGCGTGGGAATGCAATGTGTACGGTTTTGTTTTTTCAATTGCAATCATTTTGCAGACCACCTTCAGGCATGCTAGGGACCACCAGTAGTGCAGGGACCGCATGTGAAGAAGCCCTGCCCTAGGAGACCCATCCTGCCTTCCCTGATGTGGTTAAAATGCCATTCCACGTTGTGGTGCCTGCAAGGATTTAACCACGTTCTCAGCCCAGACGAAAGCCCTGGACTCTGCCGTGTGCCTGAGAAAGCAGGAGTGAGCTTCAGCTGTGTAGGAGGGCAGCTGCAAGAAGCCAAGCTGTCTGCAGCACTCCTTAGTGATCCCTTTATAGCCTCCCCCATCCCTCTTACATGCAAATGCAACCTCTGAGTCTCTGGGCCCGACTCTTTCTGTTCTGAAGTCTTCGTTGGCTATTAATACCTGGGGAATCTGTGAAGCAGGCAAACAAGGTTTTGATGAGTGTGGGAAAAGGAAAGGCGTTACCACGTATGAGTGAACTTCAGTTTCGTTCATGTGCTGAATTAGTCAGTGCCTTCAAGTGAATTCCAAGTGCTGGTCCAGCTATTAAATGACTCTTCTTGAAAAGGTAAGTGCTCCATTTTGAGCCTCTCCTGGAGGAAAAGCTAATTTAAAAAAATAAAATAAAATCTGAAACAGAACAATTGCATAGGTTTTCTTTCTTTTTTTTTTTTTTCATTTTCTTATCTCTCCCAGAAAGAAAAAGTATCCACTACTCAATCCACAGCAGCTTCTGGGACCTCTGCAAGCTGGAGAAACCCAAGTTGCTTGTAGTGCAGGTGAATGAGATGTCTGTGTAAGGACTAGTGACTGGAAACCTCATCCAGATATTGAAATTCCAGAGGAACACGATGTGATAACTGCTTCACCAAAGCAGCAGAAATATCTGGTATAGCGAGTCAAGACACAAGTTCCAGTGGCTGAGACTTGTTCAGTTAGTGGATGGGAAAGAGGCATCGGTGCAGAAACATTAACACTGACATATCAAGAATACCTGTTTCACTTCCTACCCTGGAGGAGTAGTTCCTCCTGCAACCTTACCAACCCTGAATTATCACTTTGCTGCTGCTTCCCTCTCTAACACAGCAGCCCTGAGAAATGTTGTCTGCAGGTGGCAAAAAGGAAAGCAATTTTTTCCATCAGTTCAGCGTTAATGGTGTCCTGGCTTGAAGAAAGCTGCATTTGATTGAAATAGAAATGACAGAAGCAGGTAGGGAAGGACCATGGAAATAAAGATTACAGAAACTCAGGCAAAGCAGGTGTACGGATTGTATTTCCATCCTTTATGCAAACATGGAGCCTGCGTGGGCTTGATCCAGGAAAGTGTCCTAGCTGTAATACAAGCACTTTGACAAGCACACATTAAAACATGGCCAGGCTTTCCGCTCAGGCAAATACAACCCTCTGGGATTAGTACCTGCACAGAGGTTACAATCCTTCCACATTGCTTTTCAGTGCATCACACATGAAAGACATGCTCAAGGATGCTAACGTGCACAGGAGATTGTCGATATTTGTGTTGAAAATCCATTCAAATTCAGGAAATTACAGCTAACATGAAGCCTATTTGATCCTCTTAAAGCAGTGACCTGATTGTGGGAACATTTCTCTCTGCCTGTTTCTCTAAAATACAGAGCAGTGAGGCAGGGCTTGACTGAAGATGGACTCTGGCTTGCCAGGAGACCTGAAGGTGTTCCTCAGTTGCGTTGCATATTAACTTTTAATGCCTCCATTTTCCCTCCAGCTTACAATGGACAAATGTTACCCTACCAAAGAGCAGCAGCAAAACTGGGTATGAATTTACACCACTGGCCGAGAAGCTACACTCTCTCAGGCACAGCAAGCCTTCAGCCTCACCCATGCAAGAGGGATCAAGCTGGGTTTGAAGGCACTTCTGAGGCGATGTGGTGGAGGCTCACGCTGGTGCCCCTTTTTCTTTTGCCAGAGCTGTCAAGCTGAGATTGTGCTCGAGTGCGAGAATTTGCCATGTGACATTTCAAATGGTAAGCAAAGAACGGCTTGCCAACCACCGCTCTCAGGTTCCCAACTAAATAAAAACAGATTACTGGCATTTGCTGAATCCGAAAGAAAGGCGGGTCTATCATATTCACAAACAGCAAAGGATACAGAAAAACAAACATATTCCCTCAGAGTCAAATGCAATCATGCCTGGGAATCCCTTGAAAGGAAAAGGGGTCATGCTGATTTAACAAGAAAGGATTTGACCAAAAATACCCAACCAACTTGAGCAGCTGCAAAGCTGTTTTTCTTTGTGCTGGATTTTTTGTTTGTTTGTTTGTTTTTTTCAGTTTTCAATTTTATGCCTTTAAGGAAAGCATTCGCAGGCGGGTTTCTCAGTTGGTCCTACCATCACCAGGAATAGCAGGAGGACTTCTGCCCTCCAGGGCTTTTGCTAAGTTTGCCAGGCTGATCCTAGCACCACCGGAAGCCACGCTCCGAGCAATTCATTAAAAACGTTGATGTGAATAACAGATAATTTTCTCACCTAGAAAAAGTAGCAGGGAGTCAAATAGCAAAACCTAAATGTCAATAGCAGGGGAAGTAACAGTTTTCTTTCTGTTTTCAGCAGACGACTATTGCAAGGTGTGAATTTGCTGATGTCTAATCAAGGCTAAGCTTATGCTATGCCTCTCTCTCGAGAAGGGAAGGGGAAGGAGAGGGCCAGGCATGTCGGAGGACATCCCTTTTACCCAGCTGCCTGTTTTCAAACTTGCTGAAATTGAATCTCTCTAATATGCTTTGAAATTGGTCAACAGATCCAAAAGTTTTAGCGAAGGATCCATTTTATGTATGTATAGACATACACTGCAGTTGCATAAGATCCACTGCATTAAGAAACCTTGGTAAAACTGACTCTTTTCCTTTACTAATTCTTTTTGTATGATGCATTAAGAAATTCTGAACCTTTTTTTTCCTTTTTTTTTTGATTCTTTTTTCTGTTGGAAACATTTAATATGCCAAATCAGCCTTTCTCAAGTTCTGCTGGAGGACTTCTCGTAGATCTTGACAGGTCGGCTATTAGCCAAAGAGGAAACCTCCTGGCCCTTTTAACAAAGGGTGTTCTCAGAAACATAAAGCACTGTCAGGCAGTTCTGATTTAGATGGCACCGTTTTAGTGCCTTTCAGGGAAGAGGAAAAAAATATCCTTGAAATTAAAGCATATCTGAGGATCTCCTGATGGGTTCAACGAGTAGCAAGCAGGGGTTGCTTGCTGAGAATGCTCTGTTGTTACCAGGGTTGTTGGACATGTTGAAGAGGAAAGACATGGGAAATGTGCAGACATAGAATCACAGAATCGCCTAGGTTGAAATAGACCTTGAAGTTCATCGAGTCCAACCATCAACCTAATACTGCCAAACCCACCGCTAAACCATGCTGTTAAATTCCACTGCCGTCCCTTCACCTTGACGTATTTGTGTATCACTCCTGAGGAATCACCTCATTCCTCCGTCACCCCAAAAAGCCCTGCCCTACTACTCCTTTAATATCTGCGAAGCCCTCAGCTGTCTCCACGGTGAAGTCGGGTGCTTTGTTCCCATTCCTTTGAATTTATGGTAGTTCTTTACACGATGCCACAGAGCTAGATGGGGATTTCTAGCCACAAAGGTCGACAACATGAGGCCAGGCCCTTGGCAGCTCCTGAATCACGCCAGTCCCTGGGATGGTGACCCACTGGGCAACACCCCTGTGCCTCACACATACCCAGCACCGCTAATGGCGAGATGTGAAATAATTCCTTTATAGCGCTTCAGGAATGAGCGGCCTCCTCCCCGCCCCCCGCCTGGCCCGGGCCTCTGCCCGTCCTGTGCTCCCTGAGGGAAGGGGGGCAGTGCCGCAGCGAGCCCAGGCCTGCACTGCCCCTGCCTCCCTCCTCGCCTTCCTCTTTGTCTTCCTCATCTTACTCCTTGTTGTCATTGTCTTCCTCTTCCTCTTCTTCTTC
>VYZM01018225.1:0-14113 GCA_013398915.1 Dromas ardeola
TCCGGCCAAAACCACGACAGTCTTTTTCTCCATTTGAGAACCCTGTGTTACTGTGCTTTGACTAATTAAACTTTTAGTATCATTCCAAGGTCTAAATCAACTTCATTGTTGGTAATAATTGTTTTGTATTTCCTTATATTTTCCAACCAGTATCTTTACTCATCATTTTATTCCTTATTAATTTTCTGAACAACCTCTATAAGGATCCTGGGACTAAAGAGATCTGAACTGAAACTTTCATTCTCTGTTTAGGCTATAGATTCTTGACCATTTCAGTGCCTTCAGATTACAAGATTCCAAATCTTCACAAAATTCAAGCTACTGAGCTCTGTAGCACAGTAAGCCAACTGGTCCCTTTATCCCATTACCAAAGCTGCATTCCTGCAAAACAGAACCTTTGTTATGGACAGTAAATTTCCCAGTTTGCTTCCAGATAGGTCATGGCTAAATGTGACAAATATACTTTCAGTTCTCCCAGAAACAGAACTGTCTTGTGAAAGGTCTACCTTATTGTTTAACTGAAGCCAAATCAACTCATGCTTCTTCAACCCAAAAATTTCCGAAAGAAGTCTCTTCTATTGCTCATCATAATCAAGTCTAAAATAGTTATCAAGAGAGTTGGCTCAGCAATTCTTCAGTGAAAAAAAACAGTGGAAATTTCATTCAGAAATGTCTGGATTAGCTATTATTAACAAAATTTGTCCTCTAACCTTTCTGGAAAATTCAAGTCTTTGATAATAATGACACTTCCTAGTAGTGTTACAGGTATCGTCGTCTATATCTGAAAACAGTTTAGCAGTGTAGATGAATGTTTAAATAACATTTTGGTGGAACCTGTCATCCTTCCTTGGACTCACCCAGGTAGACTATGAAAAACTATGCTTGATTGAAGTCATCCTATCAAAATGTTACCGTACAGTATTATCTTCACCTTAAAGAGAAATCCCTAATCTTATTTAATCTAGTATTTAATTTCATTTTGAAGATTAAATATTTCTCAACAGCATTCACCAGTGAATATCCACATTATCAGTACAATTATTACTTAGATCAGAACTCTCCACCTAGTCTGTCCTACTCATAACCAGCGTTCTTGCCTTCTCAGTGCAATAAAACTAAACTGAAGATAGTATAGCTACTTTCTCCATGCATTTTGAGAGGTTTCTTATCATTTGTCATAAAAAGCTCTTCCAGAAGGCTATAATATCAGGCCCTTTCAGAAGGATGATCTCATGGTTATAGCAGATAAATTACAAACTCTTAGAAAAAGCTACATTGAAAGAGGCCTCTCGGGTTCTAGCCCCCTGCTTCAGTCAAAGTTAGCTTCCAAGATAGCTCAGGGCCTTGTCCAGTTGAGTGCTGAAAACCTGCAACCACAGAGATTCCATGACCTCTGTGGGCAACCTGTTTCTCTGCTTGTCTATTCTCATGGTGAAGAATGTTTTTCCTTATCAGAAATGTCAGATTTCTGTTGCAACTTGTGCCAGTTACTTCTTGTCCTCTCACTATGCACTTCTGGAAGTACCTGGGTCTATCTCATCCAAAGAAATCCCTGAAGGGTTTTCTTTCAATAACAATTCTTTCTAACTGCAATTATATTTAAAACCCACTCCCCCTCCCCCACTTCTCTGCTTGCTTTGTGATGCAAGGGAAGTTGTTATGAACGCCCAACTCTCAATATATTCTCTGTATTTCTGTTTTCCAGAGTTCTTGATATGTATGGACAGTTCCCCTGGTCTGTGAAGTGCTGGGATTTAGGTACTCCACAGTTTCACAAGAAAGTGTATGTATGAAGAGGAGGAGCAACCGTACACAAACATCTATGCAAGTTCTTTGCCCAGTAGGAGAAAAGTTTATAGGATTTTTTGACCTTATCATGTTGTATGTCTTCATAGGTGAAAAAGAAAGGAATACAATAAGGGAAAACTGGAGTACAAGTGAAAATAAGTTCTTGTAAAATGGCAGTCTCACTGCCGAAGAGACAAGATGAACCTGTTTGGTGGCTTTCTCCTGAGAGAAGACCTTCCTGCCCTCACAGACACCATTCGTACTCACATCATTAAGGATTTTGCCAAGCTTGAGTATCTGTGTTGACACGATTCCTTTGGGTGTATAACATTATTTTCTTCGGAATTTAACTTTCAGTACAAGTTTGTTATTGCTGTCTCAAAAGAAGAAGCTGCCACAGTTATATCTTTGGATTAGGCAATATGAGTTGGAGTAGCAAGTACTACAGGAGACATGCACTTATTTAATACCTCCTTGTATATGACATTTATTGCTAAGGTGTATTTATGGTAGCTAAACAGCAAAAAAAAAATCCATTTGTATGTTCAAAGGGTATCCCATCATTTTTTTGTGATTAGAAGGAATAGTTTTGGATCTGAAAATGAAAACATTGCAAATTATCAGAGAGATGCTACAGTTTATTTTCATCACTTACAGTGAATTAGAGGAACAACACAGCAGGGCACAAGCAATCTAGGAGATTTCTGGAGTGCATCGACAGCAACTTCCTGACATAAGTGACCGAGAGGCTAACACGGAAATGTGCTCTGCTGGACCTGGTACTTCCATACCCCCAACCAGTTCTTCCTCACTTCCTTAGTTCCTGTAAGCTTTGGACATAGTGAAGATGGGATGGTGGAGTTCAAGACAGTAAGAGGGGGTAGCAGGGCAAATAGCGGGAACAACAGACCTAAATTTCAGAAGAACAGGCCTCTTCGGAGATCACCTCGGAAGAATCCTGTGGGATACGGCCCTAGAGAAAAGGGAGGGTCCAAGAAAACTGGTTGATATTCAAGGATTACCTCCTCCAAACTCAAGAATGGCCCATCCTGACAAGTATGAAATCAAGTAAAGACAGAAGAAAGCCTGCATGAATGAGGAAAGAGCTCCTGACTAAACTCAGATAAAAGGGAATATACAGGAGGCAAAAGCAGGGGCAGGGGACCCAGGAGGAGCATAGAGATGCTGGCTGATTGTGCAGGGATGGCGTTAGGAAAGCTGGGGCGCAGTGATACAAAACTGAGGAGTGAGCGATAGAACAGGTGGACATGCTGCCATTCAGAGTAACCTCAACAGGCTGGAGAAGTGGGCAGAGAGGAACCTCATAAAGTTCAACAGGGGAAATCCAAAAGTCCTGCATCTGCAATGGGAGCCCACTGGCTGGAAAGCAGCTCTTCGGAAAAAAACATTGGCATCCTTGGTGGACTACAAGTTGTTCAGGACTTAACAATGCACCCTCACACCTAAGGCAGCCATCCATGTTCTGGGCTGCAAATCGCTTTGCCAGCAGGTCGAGGGAGGTGATTTGTTGAAGTATCTTACCAAAAATCTGTGTTTCTGTTCAGTATTAAGGCAAGACACAAGAATGACGTACTGCCAGTCTGAGGGGTATGCTGCAGATTTTCGTTCTGAGAGAACTCAGGTCTCAGATCCTTTGCAATTGAGACCGCTCATAATTATAAAGGCTTTGCTATTGTCCTGGGTTGAGCGACACAGGACTAATTTATCTTCTAACGCTTGGGAAAACTCCACTTTTGGAAGACTCTAGTGTCTGAACTTGTGAAAATATTTACTTTATAGCCAGCTAGGCTATGTGGGATTCAAGGTCTCAGTGTTTTCAAGCCTTGCCAGGTGCAGGTACAAGGAGGAGCAAGGCCTGGGCACTTGACCCAAGCTGGCCAACAGGATTATTTCATACCATGAACGTCACATTCAATATAAATTAGAAAGTTTGCTGAGGAACTTCTCTCTCCCTTGATGGTGGCAGTCCAGAGAAACTCCTTGCCCCGATGCTAGACCCCTGAGCCCTTCCCTTCCACCTGAAGCCGTTGCACTCGCAGTGTCCCACATTTACTGTCCACTGCTGGGAGTGCACAGCTTCCTACTGGTATAATTGGCTGAGTATAATTCTTGTATATCTTACATTAGTATCGGGATTAATACTGGTTCTTTAGTATTATTGTTAGTTATTTAGTCTCATTCTATTAAATTTATTTATATTTCAACCCTTGTGTTTCCTTGCTTTCCCCAATTCCCCTTTCTGGGTGGGGAGGGGTCATCGGGTGATAGAATAATTGTCTAAACGACAATAAATTGTTATGGATTTTCTCAAACCGTAACAGCTATATAACTGTCTTTGCTGTTTCCTGATCGTCACTCTTTATTTACAGCCTTTAGGTGGGCCAGTGCTCCATTAAACTGTTTTGCAAAACTGACTGACTAGAGCGGAAGCAAAGAATCATGGAACAGCTGGAATTAGAAGGCACCTCAAAGATCACCCAGTTCCAAACCCCCTGCCATTGGCAGGGACACTTTCCACTAGACCAGGTTGCTCAAATCCCCATCCAGCCTGGCCTTGAACACCTCCAGGGATGGGGCATCAAGAAGAACGTTTGAAAACTCAGAAATTTTTGTTCTAGTTCAGGTGGAACTCCCACAAATTACTTGTGGCAACAGAAAGAGCAGGCAGCTAGTGTATAGAGGAGAAAAGGCAGCTGCCAGTATCATAGCTGACTGAACATAACATTACATGTAATAGCCAAACAGAAAACACATATCCCAAAGAAGTCGGGTGGGAGAGAAGCTGGGAAGAGGCATTTCTGAGGCGGGGGGGAGAGGAAACAGTCCACATCACGAATACCTAGTTTGAGTGAACAGATCTTCCTGTCTAGACTTTATCAAGACTTTGATATCAGTTATCTGACAAACTTACTCGATGGTTCCTAGAAATTAAATTAATTTTGTTTACAGCTACGTGTGGCATGATGAAAGCCATGCAGAAAAACTGAAGCAGCAGAAAAATTCAGACAAAACCTCCTAGTATTTGAGACTTAGTAAAGACAAGGAAGCGAATTTTCTCCTGGCAAGAACAAGATATTTGCAAACATCAAAAGTGGGTTTGTATTTTTATTAATATTTATTTACAAAATATTGTAATTCATAACATCTGTACAGTTCGCACATAGCAATGGTACAAAATCCCTGTTGCATCAATACTGAATTAGAAAAGTTTTATTTTAAAATTACTGAAAAGCACACCTTATCCAGTATTTTTTCCATCCAAGTAAATATACATATCAAATTTAAAAATATAATTATTATATTTTCTTTGTGTTTCAAGACACAAGGGATCACAAAAACATCCACCTTCTTTAGATCCAGGGTAGAATTCTCATAGTGAGCATATTAATGCAACTACCAAGTATTGTTACTCTCAAATTAAGTGTTCTCTAGAGTGATTAAAAAAAGATTTAAAAATATGGGGAAACAGAAACAACTTCTACAGATTATTAGATGGGAGAAGGGAAACATGATAATGATCAGAATTCATGCAGTTCTGTCACTGCTGAAATAAAATATTTTTCCTCGAAGACATTCAAGTTAAGACCTGAACAAAACCGGTAGATAATTCTACTAGAAACACTTCATGACTGCTGCCATACGGGGAAAATTATCACTTTTTAGTTTCTATAAAATACAAATTTTTCTGAAACATTTATTGTTTTTCAGTCAAGATTCACATATCAGTATACAACGACCTGCCTCAACAAACATTGCTAACGACATGATGTACTAAGTAGGTATTTTTCTTTTGTTTAATCTAGCATATATAATATTATACAGGAATCCTCATAGAAAAGAGGACATACTTGAGGTTTCTGCCATGGACAAAAACATAGTACAATTAAAATACAAAATATATATAGTACACATCAGATTAGTTAGTAGTGGCATTTGAGGTTTCTGGAGATTGAAGAAATTCATAGGGATCGTGAACCATGTCTTGCTGTTCTCCAACACTCAGATGAGAAGGGCTTCCTGTAGAATATGGAAAAAAAAAATCAAAACCTTTAAAAGTACAGAAAAATAATGAAGAGATATTTATGTGCATAAACAGCATAGTTATATTACACGTTCTTTTTGACTTTTAAAGGAAGACAGACATGTAAATGATATTTAAGGAGGAGATTTTGAAAAACAAGGTACAAGATTCTTCAGTAATTTAGATCCTCTTTGAAAAAGCAGTCATTATTCTATTACTCTGAGTTGAAAAATTATACAAAATGTAACTAAGTATCATCCAACCAACATCTCCTAACTTTTTAGAAACGGCACCAAGTTGTTAAGTGGTATGTTACCCTGTCATCCTGTCTTATCACTGAATTTTACAGTTGACAATGGAAGGCTATTGTAGAATCCCACCTGTTACTTGCTGCATACAACTGTGCCAAAGTAGAATAAATATTATATAACCCTTAGTATTTCTAAGAGCATAGCATGTAAGGGCATATAGAGATTTGCCAGTCAGTATGAGTTTACTTCACAATTACTTCAATCGTGCCTAATAAAAAAATAAGTAACTACAATTAGTGTCCTTAATTCTACAGGTCAAAAGTATGTCTTCTTAGTTGCCTTTGGCACGCATATTTAAAAATTAAAACATGATCCTGTAGTCAGCATACTGTTTTAGCAGAGTAGTTTCATGCAAAGATTTATGTAAATTAAAATGTAAGTTTTAACCCATTTCAATTAGAGCAGAAGTACTGCAGCTTCTGACACAGGTAACTTTACCAAGATGATGTTGGTCTCTTTCAGAGGTATTGGAGAGGGAACTCAAATTGGATGATGGCCGGGATCCCACTCTGTCAGCCTGAGCTTCATGAAGGTCCTGCAGCAGCTTAGTTGTTTCATCCAGATGTAAATGGTTATCGTCATGATCAAGCTCCTTCTTCACTTTCCCTAAGGGCCACCAGTTACCAACCAAAACCCATAATTAGCACATGCAGACTGACTCATGAATTATCAAAAAAATTCAAAAATAAATTATGACAAGTGTTGTCTATTACACAAAATACCTCAACTTTGCATTTTTCTTTGCACTTATAAAAGGCAACAGTGACAGGTCTGCTTTCATTTTCAAGAAATGCATGTTGTAATTAATTTGGCAATATTGGAGGATGAAGGAAAGCGCCATGGGAAATGGCTGAAACTGAACTGACTCTCAGTACTTAAATAGTCATACAAGCTTAATTTGTCTTCCTCATCTGTTAAAGTCCAGACATTAAATAATGCATTTAGTTTGCAGCAAAGAGGAAGTCAGTAAAAAGATTACTTAAATATCTAACTTAAAATACCATTAAAATAGAACATGTAATTTATGAAGGTGAAGAAATCCCCATCACAGAAGGTTTTAAGAACAATTGGTTATATTTTATAATAGTTTGGTATCTTTCACATTCTGAATTAAAGATACCTTAGACCATAAGCAGTATTTTTTTGTGTTGCGATAACATTTTTGAAGACATTTGACCAGCTCAGAAGTGTGCAGAAATGGGAACATTACTTCTTGTACTATTTAAAGGATACCTATCAAAGATGTGTATCTGAAACAACATCCCAATACTTTTATACAACTGCCTTATTTGAAGCTACAGTCCTTCTAACACCTGAAGTTTCTTCTGATTTTTGCTTTGGGACATTCCAAGTGGTGATATGATTGAACTTCACATACTTACTTCCTCAGTTATTGCAAAAGACAGCATATGAAGCAGTAACATTTCTGAGCTAAAGCTCCATGCTGATTCTTAAAATTTATGTTACTATGAACACATAAAAACCAAGCAAAGCTATAAAAATTGTGAGGTACAAATACTTTGGTTTCTTCATTGGTGCAGGAAATGTTAGCTCGGCTAGCACGTGGATGTCTCAATGGAAAAACAGACCAAGGTTTCATTTATCTTGTACCAGTCCTAGACTTTTACCTGCATCAAATGCAGGTTTATTACTACTTTTTGAACACTTTTTTTATTCTTAGCAAATCCAGTTGTTACTGTGCCTAAATGGTACAACTAAACCATAATCGATTGCTTACGTATTTAATTACCTACCTAATGAACTTAACATAGAAATATCAAGAGATACATCTGAATATGGTTTCATAGAGAGAAAGTCCAAGTCAGAAGTGTTACTGTCTCCAGCAGATTCTCCAACCTATTAAAATACAAAAAACAGAAAGACTAGCAATAGTGACAAGCTGTGTCATAAGTTTTTAATGTTTAAGGTAAACACGTGAATCCATATTCACAAAAGAGTGCACCACAACACTTAAGACTGGAGCATCCATAACCATCTTGGCTAACCTGCAACTCACAGGCAGCTCAAACATGCCTGGCCTGTCCTGGAGCCATATGAATGGCAAAGGATCTGCAGGGTGGTCTAAGTATCTTTCATCTCATCTTCCAGGACTGCTGAAACCAACATTACTGAATCCTCTGGGACTCAATTACATGCTCAAATCATCCCTGTCCCACGGCAGAACCCTGGTGAGGGGAAGCATTATCAGTATCCCCCATTGTGAACCACTACCAGATCCCCTTTTCCCCTCACCTTCTCAATGCAACACTGGATTTATTGACATTTTTACTATGTGATTACTAAAACCAGTAAGGTGGGCCTCCCTCTACACAGTATCAGCTGGAGCTGGTCTCTCAAGTATTTTTTCTATACATTTGGATAATGTAAGACAGCCTGAACTACAACAATTTCATTTTTTCCATACCTGTTGCAATACTGCTACGTAAAGGCAATATGCAAGAGATCAAAGTAAAAGTCATAAACCTGCAAAACACATTCTAACATAATTCTCTGAGGTTGTCCATTCCAGCAGCAGGAATAAGACATGCAGGTAAATACACAACCAGATATTATCTTTTAGAAATATGAAAAAGAAACTTAGCACTTTCATGAATTAACTAGGCACCTTCTAGAGAAATACAAACCTTTCCACAAAACATAAGAAATATTTACAAAACTATAAATTTTATCCATTGCTATAATGTTAATCCATATAATTTTATGTGAATTGCCAAGGAACACAGTGCATATCTTCTGTTGTCACAAATAATTTATGAGATAAAACCTTTACCACTTAAAGAAAGATTTGATTAGTGGCTGTGAAAGCATAAGATATGCATTATTTAGCCCTACATTCTAAGAGACATTTTCAATGGATGCAATAAAACTGATAAATATTACTGGTTTTTTTCCACTTTTACAGCAGGTTAAATCTCAAATATTCATCAGCAGTATTCATCTAGTATCTTTCAGATTCCTAAGTGTTTTTTCTGTCTCTGAGATTTAGTTATGCATGCTGAATTAAACTAGAGAATACAGAATAAGAGGACAAACAAAGCCACTAAAAAAGCGTGAGTGTGAGAGAATCGGTATTAAGTACTGAAAGCTTATTCTAGATACTGTAATTTTAATCTCCTACCTCAGAGCATGCATATCCTTGCACTGAAACACAATTAATTTTTCAATACACATTGTGTGTGTGTGTTGGGTATTTTTTTTGTTTGTTTTTACACACAAACCATTTTACCATAATCTGTTTGGAAGAATCCGGACACGTATTATGCAACTTCTGTTCTTCTTTTATGAGAACTGGCAGAACCTAAAGAATCAAATCATATTTTAGATCTCACCATTTCACAGCTTATACCTATGTTTACTAAGAATACTCTTAGTTTGTGTAATTTACTGGTTTACCATCATCAGATCCTAGGCTACCACAGAACACTATCATGTTTTGCGATGTTTGCATAGATCCTTTGCAAAAAAATAAAGAATAGGTCTTCTCTAATGGGTGACCATATACATTCACATAAACAATTAGAACTAACCAGGACAGCCTCTTAGAACAACCTCTTTAGGACTAACCTACCAGCCTCTTCTTTATCATACACTCCACTTATCAAGCTTTTCTGTATTATACAGAACAGATGCACACTAAACAAAATTAGGAATTTGAATGCTGGAAGACCAGAGAAGATCACTTTATCTCCTTTAAATGCCAAGACACTTTTTCCAGTAACAAAACCCCAACAGACTGACTATCAGCATAACTTACTTTAACTTCATCCAGTGGTTTTACTGGGATGTTTCGCCTCTGGAAAGACAGAAAAGTAAAAATTACTTTATTCAACATAGGAGAAAGACCTCTCTCCTGTACAATTTCAAGCATATTCAAACTTCACACACAAAATGAGTATAGAGATAGCTAACTTTTTCACATATCTGTAATGCAATTACAACGTAACAGCTACTGTTTTGAAATATTTTAATATTATGCATTTTAGCTAATCTTTGAGTCCCCTTACACTATTTCTTCTGCCCATTAACTTTATATTCAAGTCATATATCCTAGTCATTACTTCAGTAACTTCTGATTTCAAATCACTTAAGGTTGCACTTTCAGAGATATTCATTCTCACTCAAATGCAGCCGTACAAAGTACTCACAGATAAAGCACCATGGCACATCATCACTGAAACACATTTAATTACACAAAATCTGTACATATCCACATATGTCACAACTGAACAGCATTTCTAAGAGTGAATAGCCATTGGCCATTTGAAAGGCATTCAGAAATTCTCATCTGGAACTATATTCATAGAACAAGGTGGCAAAAAGGGAAAGGCACAGGTTTTATTATAAAGCTAAGTTCAATGTGTTGTATACACATATTTCTAGATGTAGAAGAATATTCAAAATATTGTTTTTAAACTTTCAAAATTTTTTGAACTAATCCTTTACATTCCTTCCTGTTTCACATACAATCTTTTTCCAGTAGGGACTGGAAAAAATACTCAGGAAATTCTGAAGGATCCTCTGTATTTTTCATTCTATTGTCTCCTTTTCCCCAAACATCACCCACACTATTCTACTTCTAAATCTGCAGAGATTTAGCATAATATCATTTCCACCATGTCAGGAATTCTGAATACCTTTGATCCTCCACCCTGCCTCTCTTTATTCTTGAATCATTCAGAATGTCATAATTTTAAACAGCAGATAATTATTTCAAACTAAGAGTGGTTTTCAGAGTGAAGATAACATGAAACAAGATTTTGCAGTTTCTGGTAGCCTATTTTGTCTTGGGAATGCAAACAATCCTACTAGAATTATACACACTTTTGAGAAAAATCTCTTCTCCAGTCTTAATATGAATCTCCTAGGTAAATGCTTTTGGAAATCAGTTAAAAGTTTTTCCTTCAGACATAAAGTCATAGAATTGTCTAGGTTGGAAGGGACCTTTCAGATCATTGAGTACAACCCGCAACCTAACTCTGACAAAAACCATCACTAAGCTATATTTCTAAGCACTATGTCTACCTGTCTTTTAAATACCCCTAGGGATGGTGATTCCACCACTTCCCTGGGCAGCCTGTTCCAATGCTTGATAACCCTTTCTGTGAAGAAATTTTTCCTAATAACCAGTCTAAACCTCCTCTGGCGCACCTTGAGGCTGTTTCCTCTTGTCCTGTTGCTTGTTACCTGGGAGAAGAGACCGAACCCCACCTCTCAACAACCTCCTTTCAGGTAGTTGTAGAGAGCAATAAGGTCTCCCCTCAGCCGCCTTTTCTCCAGGCTAAACAACCCTAGTTCCCTCAGCCGCTCCTCGTAAGACTTCTTCTCTAGACCCCTCACCAGCTTTGTTGCCCTTCTCTGGACACGCTCCCGCACCTCAGTGCCTTTCTTGTAGTGAGGGGCCCAAAACTGAACACAGTATTCAAGGTGCAGCCTCACTAGTGTCGAATACAGAGGTACAATCACTTCCCTGGTCCTGCTGGCCATGCTGTTCCTGGTACAGGCAAGGATGCTGTCGGCCTTCTTGGCCACCTGGCCACACTGCTGGCTCATATTCAGCCAACACCCTCAGGTCCTCTTCTGCCAGGCAGCTCTCCAGCCACTCTTCCCCAAGCCTGTAACGCTGCATGGGGTTGTTGTGACCCAAGTGCAGGACCTGGCACCTGGCCTTGTTGAACCTCATATCATTGGCCTCAGTCCATCGATCCAGCCTGTAGAGCCATCCTACCCTCAAGCAGATCAACACTCCTGCTCAACTTGGTCTCATCTGCAAATTTACTGAGGGTGCACTCGATACCCTTGCCCAGGTCATTGATAAAGGCAGTAAACAGAACCGGCCCCAATACTGAGCCCTGGGGAACGTCACTTGTGACTGGCTGCCAACTGGATTTAACTCCGCCACTCTTTGGGCCTCGTCAGCCAGCCAGTTTTTTACCCAGCAATGATATGTCCATCCAAGCCATGGGCAGCCAGTTTCTCCAAGAGAATGCTGTGGGAAACGGTGTCAAAGCCTTTACTAAAGTCTAAGTAGACAACTTCCACAGCCTTTGCCTCATCCACTAAGTGGGTCACCTTGTCATAGAAGGAAATAAAGTTAGTCAAGCAAGACCTGCCTTTCATGAACCCATGCTGACTGGGCCTGATCACTTGGCTCTGCCCTGCATGTGCCATGTAACGGCACTCAAGATAATCTGCTCCATAACCTTCCCAGGCACTGAGGTCAGACTGACAGGCCTGTAGTTCCCCGAATCCTCCCTTCTTGTGGATGAGCGGGATACATACTACATGAATTTAAAAGTTGGCGCTGTTGGGTAATATATACACCTGTACAGCGATATTGATCTATTCTCCAACATTATTTCAATGTTCCAAATACTTAATCCTTTCACAAGAAATGTATTTTGCATTTAAATTAAGAAAAAAAATCATTAACAAAAGTATTACAATATAACTCAGAAGCAGATATGTAAATCATGACACTGAGTCACAGGACTGCCCAAAAACCATTGAGCTGGTTGGTTCCTTCTCCCCCCTGCTGTGTTGTGCTCCCCACCCACCCCCCCTCCTCCCCGGCCTCTTCATTTCTGCAGTCACATCGTGAACCATATGGGAGAATTGACCTAGATATAGAAAGAAAAAAATTACTTCTCTCATGATTAATTCAATTTCTAATTTGGTTCACCTCATGGTTGCATGAACAGCTAAGCCTGCACTGCTTAAACTGACAGTGGAAAACAAAGCATGTCACACAATATTAAAAAACAGAAACATGTCCATTCTTGTTTTGATGAACTGTGACATTTCTGTGCATCAAGGACACACCTGCTTTAGCTGATAAATAGTTTTGGAATGATCTCCACTAGTGATCTGGTCCAGAAGATCATCTACTATTTTCTTGCTGTAATTTCCAGCGTCCTTCACAAATTCTTGTAAGCTAGTAGGAATGGAGACATAAGCATTATAGAAAATGTTTACTTCCATAAAAAAAAAATATTTCAACTTGTAATATGGTTTTCCCCAACTATGCTGCATTACACCTACATTTTGCTTGTTGTTTTACTCTTTTATGCTTCTTCAGAAAAGCACTTAAGGCCTTCAAGATAGGTGTTTTGTTTTCTTTCTTTTTTTTTTTTTAATGAAGTAAATGTATGTGCAAACTTGTTTTTCATATCTACCAGCAAATTTCCCCTTGGAACTATCACTGGTAAGGGGTTAAAAAAACAAACCAAAAACCAAAACCCAAAGAAAAGAAAAAAGCTTGTCATTATTTCTTTCCCTCCAAGATTGACAATTTAATGAAAAGTAGCATTTTCCTTTTTTTGTAGCTTTAACTGTTTTGAAACTCCTTGAAAAAATACCACTGTTTTAAAGTCACTGAAATCAATTACTTGCATATCTAAACCTACTTACTGCTGGGTTTAAAACAAAATGCTAAATCTTTAGCAACCTATAATATCTTGTGGTCAAAGACCCTAACAACAAGATCCTTAAGAGCCTCAAAATAAAGAGGGTAACTTAAAAGTGCAAATAAAAAAAAAAAAAAGAGGGGAACTAAAAAGCAAAAAAAAAAAAAAAAAAAAAAAAAAAAATACAGCCCCCCCTCCCCAAAACAAAAAACAAATCACCAACCAGGATGAAAGCTAGCTTCAAGTTTTATAGCAACTTATTTTTTAAAATAAGTTCTAGAAAAAAATATCAGGATTTGGAGGCTCCTAGTTGATGTTTAGTCCAAACTGCTTTTCATAAAATTGCTACAAGAAGTTAGTCCTCCTAATAAGGAAGCGCTTACCTTAAGGCACACTGTATCCCAGTTTCATCACCATATGCTGAGTACAGGAGTTCCATTTCATCTGATTTTAAATCATGAAATATAGAGTTGTTTTGCATGGAAGGTGCTGTACTAGCACTTGTAAGAAACGTTACTAGACAGGTAGAAGGAAGAGATGAAAAATGA
>VYZM01018225.1:14162-30113 GCA_013398915.1 Dromas ardeola
TGGGGGGGAGCTTTTGTTTTCTGAAACAGATACAGAAAGTGCAGTGTGGTTTTTATTTTCTCCAATCAAGAGCAGTAACTCAAGGACACTTCCAGACTCTAGAATCAGTACAACTATTTTAACCATATAAACAAACATACTTATACTACTGGAAAATAAAGAAATAAGTCAACTACCCCACTCCCATAAAAAACATATTCACCCCACCCCCCCCCACCTTTTATATTTCTGTTTTTTCCATGTGTCTACTTCACTGTTGTTTGCAAGTCAGTTTCTGAACAGCAGATTAGAAACTACAAAAATGTCAATAATACTAGAAAAAAAATCCACACTTTGTGAAATACTTGTCATATGATACAAAAATACAAATAGCCAAAAGTTTTTTTTGGCAACTCTAAGTGCAGTTGCTCAGGAAAAATTACTTCATCCAGAGAAAATGGAGTACCATTACTGGAAAGCTTCTAGTGTGGCTACAACACTAAAGCAAAACTCCTAATTAAATTATATTTAATAAGGAAAAAATTCAATTTCATTAAAACTGCATTCTGCTGTAAAAGGAATAATTATATATTATACAAATAACCAAATAAACTTTCATTTGGAGCCAGGTATAATCTGAAATTATTGTGTATCAAGAAATTGCTCAAACACTTAATTAACACAAAGTTAAAACGTGTTATTTGGCATTTACCTTTATTTCTTCGTTCATCTTTAAAGCCCAGTGTAGTGAAGCCAGGTAATAATTTGCTTGACAGTGAGCTCAGATCCACTGGATGAGTCTCTTCCTCTAATAATTTGATTTAAAAGAAGATAATAATTTTTAGAAAAGCATTTAATGTTTAAAATTTATTTATGGTGAATATTTGTATTTTGCTATTATAAAAAGCTCCAGTTACCATAAAGACTAAATGTCTTTTAATCTGTACATTTTTTTAAGGATAGGTAGTGTAATTCAGGTTCTCCATTTAAATTTCAAATACATGCTGTAAATACGTTCCCATCTTTTATTCACAAGATCTATGGCTTGCTAAGTTATTTCAAAGTATACAGCAGCATCTGAAATTGTTATACTAGCTGATTCATAAACATTCAAGATCCAGATACTGTAAAGTAATAAAAGCAATTTCTTATGTTGACTAAGTGGTAGTTTGTCTACAGAAACCCAGACACCACATAAAGAACCTTGTTAAGATAATTACCATTATAGCTATAGCAATATTTCTTTCTTCTAAAGTTCTGAGAACTGCTTAATTAAAATGACTCAAATAATTTGGAATATGTTTTTAAACTAAAAGAAATCCCAACATCATTTAGGACACTTCCAGTTATTTTAAATCTCTCTTGCTGTTATGGAATCTAATGGTAATTATGTGGAAAGGATAAGACAACATAAATAATGTATAGTAGTAGCACAAACAAAAACCCACAGAAAGGATTGCGGAACTAAAGAAAAACAATTAAGCAAAACCTAATTAACTTAAAACTGAAATTTACCCAAGAATTTAAATTAGGAAATTAAAAAAAAGGTAAAAAATTACTCTATTTGCATCTGTGTATTGCATATTTACATAGGATTACAGCACTTTCATTCACTTTTTGTTGCCCATTAGGTTTGACACTACAGGGTACACAAGGAAAAGCCTGTCTTCCAAGTTCTCTATAAATTTGTAGCAATGTGTAAGTGCTTATAATTAGTTATTTTTTTTACCTTCTTGATGCTAGCATCAGTAAAACAGGGCACCTGAAGAGTGAAAATTTGAAAGGCAAAGAGAAACATCTTATATTGGAGATACTACATATGGCTGCTGGGGAAAATGGTTTGGGGAATAATTTATTTATTTTTTTTAAAAAACCCTCATCTATACTACACAGGATCTGTATGTACAGTTAAGACCTCAAAATCTGCTAGAACATTCAACATGAGAAACATTTGCTTGAAAGATTATGGCATTTACCTTCTGCATCTGGATCAGATGAATTTACTACACTAAATAATAAAGTCCCATCTCCGTTTTTTTTCAGATAACCAATCTGTAGATAGAACCACAAAGATACAGAAGCAATCATTTAAAACAGCCCGAACTCAAAGAAGGAGTTGCTTACTTAGACAGAAACCTATAAAAGCGTTTTTAGCTGTGTTCAGATCCCGCACTCTGGTATTCCTGGGTCACAACTATTTATCACTGCCTAGCAAATGCTTCAGAACAGAAGACTTAGGAGTAAAAGTTCATATGTCATATATACAAGTCCTTATTCACCTTTCTAAATCAGACCTAAAATTTGCATCCAAGACAAAACCAATTCCACTATAATTAGTATGGAGCCAGGCTTTCTGACTGCCAAGCCTAGAACACACTTCCTTTTTAGAAGCAGAACTGTAACTCCTATCCACAATCTACTTCACTGTTTATTTTCAAATCTAGACTGAACTGCTTGTTTGCGTATCTCACCCACAACTTTCTCTAATTAAAAGTACTTTTATGAACACACTATAAAATTCTTAAAGAGGAAGAAGTGCTGTGACAGACCTATCAGAGCACACAAATACAATGCTAAAAAGACAGCCAGAGATGTGAAAGACAGTAAAACACACTGGGGTCTGCAAAGATAGAGCCACAACTGATGCAACAAACTAAGCTGATATCAGAAAATGACTACACATGAATCGTGCAAAAAAGACTGTAACTTCTCTGTAAAGATGGAAAATTAAAACTATGCTCTCCCTAAAGAAATATTAGCAAATACTTCCAAGTAAATTGAACAACAAATCGCTCTCCTGTTTTTTTTTTCCCCTCCCTCTTAAAAAGTTTAAAACTCTCTCCATACATAAGGCCAAAGCTAACTTTGGCATATAATAAAAACAGAGGTGACAAAAGCTGGACAGAGAATGAACAGAACAATATCTTCAAGTGATGGCAAAAGTTAATAGCTGAACTCTAAGAACGTGTGTCTGTGTTACCTAGATTCACTGGGATCTGTAGCAGATTGTTGCAGCGATTTAGTCCTCAAACCAGGACAGTTGCCTAGCTGATTACTGGCATAGACAACTAAGAGACACACACTCAGAACAACTCTTTCTTGAAGACTGCAAAACTGACTGCATCAACATGAAAGGCTTTTTCAGTAAAGCTAGCAATTAGCAGAAGACTGGTATTGGTTTAAAGGCTTTTTAAAAAGCAGCTTTCTCTGAAGGTTTCAAATAGCCTTCAATCCTAGCAAGTCTTCTAATTATCCAAAGAAACAGAAGTATACTGAAGAAGCTAAACCTTATCCCACTGTTCTTTAAGGCTTTGCTTCCTAATCCAGTTGAGCCTAAGGTGACTGCATAACAAGGGCCGCTGTCCAAGAAATAGATATTTAAGTTTGAAGACACAACTGCTACCGCCAATGCTTCAAAGCAAATGTTTCTTCTGCAACAGCTGTTAAACAAATAGGTGGAAAATGCAGGATGTAGCAACACCCCGATTCTTTTTTCAATTGCAGCGTCATATCCTCAAGTATGTGACAGAAAGAGAAATGAGGACAAAGTATAATGGTGGTAATAAGACGCCACATGATCCAAGAGAAACAGAGTAAATGCATCTGTAGCATTCACTCCAACCATAGCATGAAGTTAATGAAGGACTCCACCATTATCACCCTCAATAAGTTTGCAGACGACACCAAGTTTGTGGCAGTGTCGACCTGCTTGAGGATAGAAAGGCGCTGCAGAGGGACACGCTGGATTGATGGACTGAGGCCAATGGTATGAGGTTCAACAAGGCCAAGTGCTGGGTCCTGCACTTGGGTCACAACAACCCCATGCAGCGTTACAGGCTTGGGGAAGAGTGGCTGGAGAGCTGCCTGGCAGAAGAGGACCTGAGGGTGTTGGTCGACTGCCAGCTGAATATGAGCCAGCAGTGTGGCCAGGTGGCCAAGAAGGCCAACAGCATCCTTGCCTGTACCAGGAACAGCATGGCCAGCAGGACCAGGGAAGTGATTGTACCTCTGTATTCGACACTAGTGAGGCTGCACCTTGAATACTGTGTTCAGTTTTGGGCCCCTCACTACAAGAAAGGCACTGAGGTGCGGGAGCGTGTCCAGAGAAGGGCAACAAAGCTGGTGAGGGGTCTAGAGAAGAAGTCTTACGAGGAGCGGCTGAGGGAACTAGGGTTGTTTAGCCTGGAGAAAAGGCGGCTGAGGGGAGACCTTATTGCTCTCTACAACTACCTGAAAGGAGGTTGTTGAGAGGTGGGGTTCGGTCTCTTCTCCCAGGTAACAAGCAACAGGACAAGAGGAAACAGCCTCAAGGTGCGCCAGAGGAGGTTTAGACTGGTTATTAGGAAAAATTTCTTCACAGAAAGGGTTATCAAGCATTGGAACAGGCTGCCCAGGGAAGTGGTGGAATCACCATCCCTAGGGGTATTTAAAAGACAGGTAGACATAGTGCTTAGAAATATAGCTTAGTGATGGTTTTTGTCAGAGTTAGGTTGCGGGTTGTACTCAATGATCTGAAAGGTCCCTTCCAACCTAAGCGACTCTATGATTATCACATAGCTAATAAAAACACAGTCCATAAACAGATTGTGCTGAGAAAACTGCTCTAACAGTATCATTGAGCTTTTCCTTCTAACTCTTGTAACAGCACAAAAACCAAACACATGGAACAGTATCAGTATCACATTCAAGATGATCAAACCTGTGGTTAACACTGTCCAAAATTCCAACATGGACAAACTACTGCTATCTTCTCCTAGTCACTGAAGGACGTCTCTGTTTTTATTCAAATAAAGATGTGCTATAGCTGACAGCTACTATTTGTAGGTACAAAAGCACAAGAAGTTCTGGACTTCTCACTGAAAACAGCAATTTAACACTTAAAAATTCCTGAATTCCTTGACTTGCTAGGGGGAAAATCCCAATAAGCCTTCAACCTATGACAAAGTTTGGTTGTTTTTTTTTTTTTGAGGTTGCAACAATAAGAAGAGTATGATGCTATTTTAATCACTTTCAATGCTAAGGGTTGCAATTAAGGAAGCCACATTCAAGACTAATCAACATTTCACTGTTTTCTGAAAGTGAATTTCTAAAGATCTTCAATGCATAATACAACTTGAGATCCATTTAGGACACCCTACAATAGGCTTCAGGGGGAACTAAATGATAGACAGTAGTCATATTGGTATTCCACACAGAGCATACATCCTAGAAGTTAGTGTTTTAGAAACTGTAATACTAAAGCCTGTTTCCTAAGATGAAACAAAGCATTCAACAGTCAGACACAAAATGGAATTGTGCACTTTGTTGTGCAGTAGACCTTGCTGTTGGGTAGATATCGATTGATCCTATCCCGAGCTTCATCTGCTGCATGTTCCACTAGTGCTAGGACATGTTCTTCAGCAGTGCTATCTGTCAGGCTGCACGCATTTCCCTCAGGTTCAAATATGCAACTAAGAAAGAGAAGAAAAGTAGCTGTAGACATTAAAAGCTAAAACAAAACAAAGGGCTGAATTCTGGGTTTGCTAAATAGAACAATCAGTCCCACTCCTCTCCCACTGTCACTCTACTTCAGCATTTAAGCGGAATTATAATCATATGAAACTGAAGTTTTACAGCAGAAGCTGACAACTACCAAACTACTGAACTTAAAAAATGTAATTGTTGTGTACCTTGATGAAAATAAAGGAAGTATTACAAAACAGAGATTGGGACTAAAATTACATTAATACAAGGTGAATGCTGTTATGAGTCCTTAGTCTCCCACATGCATGAATATGCTATTTTCACAAATTCGAAACAGAAAGGTGCAGGAAAAAAAATTACATGACGAGGGAATGGAGACTCTGTAACTCTAATATGAGAAAAAAAAAACAAACCACCAGCTACATTTACGAGGACTATGTCATTTAGTTGCTTGTAAAAGTAGGCCGTTGCTCCCAGTCTAACAGGGAGTCCTTGAATTCCTATGTTTGTTAATATTGGCAATTAGTATTCCTAATCAGTATCAATCACACCATTCCTTCTCATTGAAATTACAGAATTTAACATTTATCTTTCAGTAGATCCCTTTTCATTAAAGCACCAAAACAATAAAAAATAACAATAAGCATACCCAAGATGGAACAGGACATATCTTGGCTATTATATAAAATCAGATAAAGGTAGTATTATAAGGGGAAGTGTGAAGATATCAGCAGGACATGGCAGTCTTCATTATATTAAGTATTTAAAATAAACTTCATACATCAAAATCTTTCAGGGTATTATATGGACATTAGACACCAGGGCCAAACACCTTAGGTAATGGGTAGAGCATCTCCTCACACCAAATCCATTTCTCTCTCCTGGGGTATCTTCTTCCATTTGCTTAGCTAAGAATTTCTCTCTGTATAGAGATTCAGATCTGATACACAAGAAAGTTTTACTATTAAAGACAATAAAAAGATCACAGGATCATACTATTATGAGATAAATGTGTTATACGATTTTTGTTTCATTGAAAGTTTAAGAAACTGTGTACACAGCAGGAAACACCTCAACAACTGGCACTTTGTATCACAGTCTACAGAATACTTAATGGACAGGAATTTTGAGAGAGTGTTCAGAAGGTTGCAACATCCTGGACAAAATTTTCAAAAACTACTTAGATATTAGGATGTCCAAGTGATCCAGTCACTTTTAAACTACAGTATAGAGGTCTAAACTGCTTAAACACTTTGCAAACATTGACTTCAGCTCTTTCTCTGTTTTTAATTGTGAAACATGAAGGCAAAAATATCTGCTATTATGTTCAGTTCTCCCCGCAAAGCTCTTACTGTATGTCAAAAAGACTAATATCTATCCTACTGATGCCAAAATGCAAGTGTTTAAAAGGTCAAGTTAATAAGAAAAAACAAATGAATTCCCACTACTAAAGGTACACAAACATTGAAAAGAACAGGAAATTTATACCACAACTAATTGCAAGGAAACTTGTATTAGGATAAAAATAAAGGTCAGTTATTTATAACTATCCGAGCTGTATGTTAAGGTAGATATTAAAGACAAAACAGTACTATATTGCTTGGGAGCCTTAATTTCTTGCTTTGTTATCTATGTATATTTGAAGATGAGCACACAAAAAGTGGTAAAGTACAAAGTTACTCCTGTAATGGAGTTTATGTAAGAATTATTCAGAAGAGCAAATCTATTATTCTGGGCACCATACAAACCAAATCATCTTATCTTTAAAAAAACCCAACCAAACAAAAAACAAACTACCTTCCCCCAAATAAGTCTTGTTTACAGAAAGGCACTTTCAGTTAATTTTTATGCACAGAACAAATCACGCTTTAATAATTCTCCATGATACAGCAATAAATATGCCTCTGTATGCTGACATTAGAATAGTTCCAGCAAAAAAAAATTACTCAGTTTAAAATTATTTCTGAAGATACATGTTGCAGTCTCTTATTTCCACAAAAAAACTACGATAAAATACTACTTCTTCTACCAGACATTAAGCAGAATTACAGAAATGCTTGAAGTGTAACAAAAAAAAATGTGGCTGATTAGAATTAACTTTTTAAAAAAATGTTCGCTTTTAACAAAAAATGAGAGCACACGAACTTGAAATAACAAGTCATATTTAACTTTTTTTTTTTTAATTTGGATGTTTAAGAAAGAAGTCTGCAGAACATATCTACATGATGCGAGTATTTAAGGCATGACCTGTAATGCTGTTACTGTTTTATTTTCATAAAATTCTAGTTGATAAAATGCTCTACAATTTAAATTCAACATCTATCCTAGGATGTCCATATAAGAACACTGAAGAACATAATTTGCTTGTAAATCACAGTTTCTGCTAAAATCATAAAATAGAAAATAAACCCCTTTAATTTGACTAAAATTAGGTTTTAGCTATAAAAGCATGATTTTGTGACATGGTGGTGTGTATTAGCTGAAGACAGCTATTGCATTAGCAATATATTTTACAAAGTAGCTTAGTAAGATTTCATTGGGAAGGTGTTATCATCTGCTGCAGAAATAATCTCCTGTACCTCTATATCCTGCCAGAGAAGACTTAAGTTAAATAAAATCATTTACTGATCTGGGGCCACTTTGCCCTCCCAGAAAGATCCTGTTTAGATTTTGATACAGTCAATCAATTCAGGGGACCAAAAAAAAAAAATTTTTGTGACTATGGTAAAAATGAAAGAAGACGCTACTCATTATTTACTATAGATATAAAGAAGGATAAAAAAATAATACATTAACCGCAAGCATTTTACAGAATATGCAGTCATTCTTTGAATTGTTTGTTTCAAGTTGGGAATCACTGGGTTATTAAACTGGTTCTATAAATAAACAAATACATCAAATACATAAAATTACCCATTTATCCTATGGACCACAAGGAGAAAGGAGGTTTTTTCTTCAATTCTCTGCTGCTGTCTAATATTACAAAAGCTGTAACAAACCAGTAAGCATGTCCATTAAAACCTTTACCTAATAACTTCTTTATTTTGCTTTTTGGATTTCTTGGTAGTCTCTGCTTGTACAGGAACAACTTCAGGGACAGGTTCCTCAACTGCTGTGTCTTCATCACCCAAAAGAGCTGCCTGCTGAGAAAAATCCATGTCCTGCATAAACGACATGCTGCGCTTCAAAGCTAACAGCCGTTCCTAGAATCAGAAAGGACAGAGCGGCAGGGACTTAACCTTTCCCTCATAGCCAAGATGCTATGATAATGGGATGGGATGGGAATGGCCATGGCCTTATTTTGTTCTTAATGCCTCGTTTCCAATGGCGATGCAACATGATTTGGTCATGGTAGCATGGCATCAGAATTTCTGCAGCCCAACTATCAAGAGAGAAACAAACAAAAAAAAAACTGCATATGCAAAGACAACTGCCTATTTTACACAAAACTTACCATAACTGCAACACATGCACACACACATATGCACACACACAAAGCAGCTGACCAAAATAACTTCATTTTACAAGCCAACAACTGTATCTGAGTAAAAATATGCGTTTGCACGCGTGCATTTGTGAAAAGCCTGAAACCTCCCCTACACCCACCACCTTCAAAACCGAAAAGCTTTCTTATTAATGCAGAAATAAAACTTAAATAAGATTTTGTTTTCAAAGATTCAGGCATAAGTAATGCTTTACAGTTGGGTTTTAGATTTGTGGATCTTAATTGCTTCCACTGAAGCCAGTGGAAGAAGCTCCTACAGACTTCAGTGGTACAGATGAGATTGAGAAATAAGGTGCGGTTATAACAAGAATGCTACCAAGTCCTTAAATATAGCACCACTAACAGGCATCGCTATTATTAATCACAAATGGATGAAACAACATTTATCATTGTTATTAATTATGTTCCTTTTAAATATGACAAAAAAAATAAATCACAAAGAGTTTCTGCTTTTTGTTTTTAATAGGTCTCTTACTTTGCTCATCATCTTAAAGCCTGTGTGCAGTATCTTCTTGGCTAGCTTGTAGTAAACAGTATCTGGTCTGTTGTAAGTCATTGCATTATCACACATCAGTTTAAAATCTGCCTGTAAAACACAAAACAAAAAAACTGTTAGAATTTCAAACTCCTTTGTTAAATGACTGGAAGATACATTCCATCATGGCAGCTCTGAGAAGAACAAAATAGTATTTTCGCAACAGGCCAATGGAGTAAATGCAAGCCAAAAGGTAACACAAAATTGCAAAGGTTTGAGCCCCTTTTGCTTCTTCAAGATGCTCAGTTTTGTTTGGAATTGGCTATTTGGTTATAAACAAAACCCCAACCTTTTCCCTGAATGCCAAATGTAACATTTCCTCCTTATGCAAATAGACCAAACAGAAGAAATGGAGAAATTAAGGAAGGCACTAAGGTAAGTACTTTTTAGTGTTTTTCCCAGCTTTAAAATCAGAATTGAATTGAGAAATACAACGACATCAGAAAGATACAAAGTGTCTTACATACAATTTTAATTCTAGTAATTTGACCAATTCTTCGGTCGCTTACACTTTTAATAAAGAAAAGAAAACTTCATAGCATAAGAAACAGCATTCTAGATCCTCATCGCATGCAACAAAAGAACTGAACAGCCAAGTCTGATTTTGTGTTCTCCTTTGAATGGTTATCTGTCATACATAATTTCAAGCAATTTTTACTAATGCAACACACTCCACTGTAAACGGAGCCAAAAAAATCTGTTGAAGATTGAAAAAAAAAAAAAAAAAGCAAAAGCTTTTTTAGGGTGCCTTTTTTCTAGTCACATGCTAGTGATCCATAGAGTGACGCATAAAAAGCATAGAAGCTTTATGAAACATGGTATTAAAAAGACATTATATGTGTCTAAAAATTTCTGAAGTTGGCAAATCAATAACCAAGAATCATGCAGTAGTCTCTCCAGGCACTTCACAAATTGGATCCTAACAAATTAAACTGGCACCTGATTTAAGAATATATTATTCTCTCCCAATAACTTTTCAGTATTTAAACGATTGTTAAAGCAATTAGGTTTCATTTATCCTGTAGACACAAACGGTTTTTGTGCATGAGTCCACTATATTTGGTGATGACTTGATTATGTGCAAAAGTGTAAGCAAACTGAATGGTATGTTTTCTGAAAAGTTTTCCCATTGAGTTTACAAACCAGTGAATAGATTTGCTGAGACAAAGATTTTTGAAGGTTACTATGGTGGTTGGAAATAGAAGCCTTTCTAAAGACTTCCTCTGGCACCCAATATTTACAAAAATGTACTTGCCCTACTGCAATCCTGATCAAATTTTGTAAAAACAAAAAAATTGTTTTATTTACTGTTTCCGTACAGGGATGTCACAGCAGTGCTCTCCTAATCATTTAGTAATTATCACTAGTAGTCTAGACTAGTAGTCTGTGACTTCCTATGGCATTTAAGCTATCTACCTTCACTTAACGAGACCATCACAAAACTAGAAATTGAGAAGGTGACATAGAGGAGCAAACTATGAGCTAAGAAGCAGATAAAGAAGCCCATGTGAGCTATACGTCTAGCGATGGCCTTTGAAGTGCTGCAGAAAAGGACAGAGAAGAATCTTTTGCTCGTCCAGCTTTGAAGTAGACCCTTTTTTCAGCAGCAAAACTGATGAGTTTTCTGCTGCAATTTGCCCTTTTCTAAATGCAGCAAATGGTTCCTGTGGACTCTACTCCTAGACAGGTTATTTATTTGCTTTTGACTAGCCTCAGGTAGCTGTAACAGGTATATCAGAAATAAAAGATAACCCTTTGAGCAGGCCTTGTTTTAGAGGTCAAAAACCTATAAACTTCATTTCTGTATTACACAGAATTACAAAGGCATAAGCATAATTAGGTACACTCATGTATCTAGAAAGGGAGTCCAATCTCTTTGTAAGATGGACAGACTTCTAGCAACCATTTATTGCTGCTCAGAGTATCAGCAGAAACTAAGTCCTTCAGAAAAAAAAATATTCTGTCAGTCTAAACAATAGTGCAATCATGGTTTTTTTTTTTTAGGTTGCTATCCCGCCAGTTTCATTATTGCAACCTTGCATGTAACTAAATAGAGCCACGGAGCTCCCATTCTCCCAACTTCCTTTTAAAGTTGCTGAATAAGACAATCCAGGAAGCCAACAGAATTTAGAGACCTGATGGCATTCACAGAATCACAGAATGACAGGGGGAACCTCTGAGATCATCTAGTGAAACCCCCCTGCCAGAGCAGGCTCAACTAGAGCAGGCTGCACAGGAACACGTCCAGGCGGGTTTTGAATGTCTCCAGAGAAGGAGACTCCACCACCTCCCTGGGCAGCCTGTTCCAGTGCTCTGCCACCCCCAAAGTAAAGAAGTTCCTCCTCATGTTTAGATGGAACTTCCTGCGTTCATGTTTGTGCCTGTTACCCCTTGTCCTCTCACTGGGCACCACTGAAAAGAGTCTGGCCCCATCCTCCTGACACCCACCCTTTAAGAATTTACAAGCATTGATGAGATCCCCCCTCGGCTGTCTTTTTTCCAGACTGAAAAGACCCAAGTCCATCAGTCTTTCTTCCTGAGAGGGATGGTCCAATCCCCTCATCATCTTTGTAGCCCTTTGCTGTACCCTCTCCAGCAGTTCCCTGTCCTTCTTGAACCAGGGAGCCCAGAACTGGACGCACTGAGATCCCCTCTCAGTCTTCTCTTCTCCAGGCTAAACAGACCCAGGTCTCTCAGACTTTCCTCATAAAAGAGGTGCTCCATTCCCTTGATCATCTTTGTAGCCCTCTGCTGGACTCTCTCCATGAGTTCCCTGTCTTTCTTGAGATGGGGAGCCCAGAACTGGACACAGTACTCCAGGTGCGGCCTCACCAAGGCAGAGTAGAGGGACTGCCCTTGACCTGCTGGCCACGCTCTTTTTGATGCACCCCAGGATGCCACTGGCCTTCTTGGCCACAAGGGCACATTGCTGGCTCATGGTCATCCTGTTGTCCACCAGGACTCCCAGGTCTCTTTCCACCGAGCTGCTCTCCAGCAGGTCAGCCCCCAGCCTGTACTGGTGCATGGGGTTATTCCTCCCCAGGTGCAGCACCCTACACTTGCCCTTATTGAATTTCATAAGATTCCTCTCTGCCCAACTCTCTAACCTGTCCAGGTCAATTGCTGACGGCAATGCTATTATGAATCCTTCTTTACTATTTCCTATAAATCTCTATACTTTTTTTGAAAAATAAAGCATACATAACAAAATAGAATAATCTTTGTCAATGCACCTATAGGAAACATAAGCCATTCCCTGCTCACCTTGCTGGACTTTTCACAAGAAAAAGTTAACCTTGAGAAGCAAGCCAATGCTCTCTGCCATGTCTACCGTTATTATCAACACTATTCTAGAAAACAGTAATTCTGAAGCCAGCTAATAGAACTTCATGAATCAGTTAAACTAAACTCCTTTCCTTTCACAAGCTAGCAATCCCATGAAAAGATTTCTTTCTGCACTGTGTGTAAAACCACAATGCATCCGATAAAGTATTACAGCAATAGCAATACACAAAATAGCTAAGGCAAGTTGCTAATAAACTTGACAAGTAAGTGTCTGCCAAAAGACCATGCCAAATGAAGTTACATGGAAAATAGGATAATTAAAAATAAAAAATACATAGTTGTTATTGAATCTTATACAAAATGCTTCAGTATATCCACAATTTTCTTGCAAACGTGTCAAAATTGCCTTTTAAGTAACCTAACCAGGTCTAGAAAAAAAAAAGGAGCTCCAGGTTCTTCAACCACTTAAGTCTTTGTGATAGTCTTACTCGTGTTTATGTCTAGCAGCATGAATTCCATAGAATTTTAGAGCATGTTCTTGGTTTCCACAGTAATTTGTAGTAGAATCTGACAAATATAGAGCTTCCACAGTGAAAAACAAAGCAAGAAACCCATTCTAACACACAGAATATACGGAAGTACTCAGTTATAAAAAAATAAACATTAAAATAATTGTCAGAAACACTTTTACAGTTAAAAAGAATCTTCGGTTTCTTGCTAAAGAGTTCTGAAATAATTAAATCTCTGACAATTCACCTTGAATTCCGTGACTGATTTGTATTCATTTGCTGCAATTTTTTCCTTCATGGTACCAAAATCCATGGGGTGCTTTATTATCATGGAATATCCAGGAGCAATGGCATCCGTGACTGGAAAAGCAAAAAACCCGTGAGGATCTTTCCTAAAAATAAAAACAATACATTTAGATTTATATCAGCAAACAAAATGATCATTGTTTTTATACCACATTAATGGTATAAAAAGAATAGTACTGCTTAAAAAGAAAAAGCACTAAAAGTACTCTCATAGAACAGAAGCATATTTGAAAATTTTCCTGACAGAGGCGAGAATTTTGATTACACATATGTAGACTTTTTGAAAGAGATTCCGCTAGTTCTTGAATTACTTAATTATTTCTTGTATGCTTTCTGTGTCTCCATTCAGACTCCAAATGGGTCTTTTGGCTTCACTGAGTAATAACCTCTTCAATTGTTCTTGTTCATGAGGTCCTCTAAAAATAACTACAGTGTTTAATATTTTTGAATTAGTCCAAATTCAGCTTATTGCTATGCAATAAAAAAGGAAAATGAAGTATTTTATTTGTTGTTTTGGGTTGTTTGGTTTTTTTTAAACTTGAGGTACGGGGTTAACATCTTATGGAAAACAATAAAATAAAAAGTCTGTCCAAATTAAGACTTCTATCAAGTGACCAGGTATAAACTTGCTTTGATATCTGACAGGACACAGAGTAAAACAAAATTTCATGAGAACAATTCAATCTTTTAAATTATTAAATTTCCTAACTGTTTTTTAATTCCTAAGCTAAGTCATTAATATTTAATAAATTTATAATGGCAACATAGCCCCTGTCCAAAAAACTTCCCTGCCAAAAGCCCGGACTGCATAGTTGGTAATAGTTTTCCTCAACTAATCTTTAAAATGGGTCTGACATGGTTGAAAACATTACCAAACATATTACAGTCATTCTTCAGGCACGTTTTCAAACAGAAAACCAGGAAAAGAAGTTGTATAGTAACACATATAAATATGCATTAGACCCCATCAACACATACGTAGTTACAACATGCTTTTAATACCTTTGAAGCTGGCGAAGGAAGTGTTCTAGTAATTGCTGAATTGGTGTGCTCTCATTTTCAGCTGCAGTTTGAGACAGAAAAATAGGAAAGTGCAATGAAACAGAATATAGGTATATTTATTTATTTAAAAACATAAGTACTAAAGAGAAAATCTTAACTACAAGTACAGCTTGTATCAATCTGAAGGTCAATCAGACATGGATTTCAAAGCAGAAGAACATCAGATTTCTAAGCATACAGTAACTATTTCTTCTCCTTTACTACATACTGAGTTTTAATCGCATTAAAAAGTAGTAGACATTAATTCAGATGTAATGCTAAGTCTAGTAGTTTTAAGAAAATGTATTAAGAAGGTGAAAGTAAGGTGTTTTGATTTTTACAGGAAAAGAAAAGTGAAACTTGGTTGCTCAAATACTGCAGTTGGGAAGTCCACATTCTTACAACACGTTATCCGTGCAATTTTAATGGCTTCTTTACCATAACGCCCATGCACTTAGCTTCTCTGAATCTTCTCAGTCAAAAAGAAGAGTAACAAATAGTTGCAGATTTTCTGGCAAGAGAGGTACTGATTACAATTTCACTTCCTGTACAGATTAAACAATAAACACTACACATTAATTACCTGTTCCACGCACATACTTCAGAGACATTGGCTTTAATGTGAAGTTTTAAAATCAAAAGAAGGAGCATGCTGAAATCTAGAATTAATACTCCAACTCTTCGTCATTACAATGGAGAGACATTTCCCTTCTTAACCAGAACAAGTAAGATTATATGCTTTCGAACGACATTTTCCAAGCAAATGAAACTGGAAGCTTTATAGAATCATAGAATCTTCATGGTTGGAAGGGACCTTTGAGATCATGGAGTCCAACCATACACACACACAAAAAAACCCCCTACAATCTCTGCCACTAGAGCATGCCCTGAAGTGCCGAATCTATACATTTCTTATGTACCTCTAGGGATGGTGATTCAATCACCTCCCTGGGCAGGCTGTTCCAGTGCCTGACCACTCTTTCAGTAAAGTAATTCTTCCTAATATCTAATCTAAACCTCCCCTGCCGCAACTTCAGACCATTTCCTCTGGTCCTGTCATTATTCACTTGGGAGAAGAGGCCAACACCCACCTCTCTACAACCTCCTTTCAGGTAGTTGTAGAGGGCAATGAGTTCTCCCCTCAGCTTCCTCTTCTCCAAACTAAACATGCCCAGTTCCCTCAGCCTCTCCTCATATGAGTTGGTCTCCAGACCCCTCAACAGCTTGGTAGCTCTCCTCTGGACACGCTCCAGCACTTCAATGTCCCTCTTGTACAGAGGGGCCCAGAACTCAACACAGNTACTTGAGGTGAGGGCTCACCAGTGCCG
>VYZM01018229.1:28586-50396 GCA_013398915.1 Dromas ardeola
TGCCCCCCCAAAATCTCTTGTTGCAGCCCCAGGATGGAGCTGGCCCCATTGTCATGCTGCTGGCAGGTGCCCTTCGCTGCCGAGCCCGCTGATGTATCGCTTCCCCGCCGTGACTCACTGGCACAGATGTAATTTCTAATTAAATAGCGATTCTTTTCAGAGCCATTTATTTCTGTTTCTTTTGTATTTTGATTGGAGTGTCAGTCAGTTTTTCACCAGTTTGTCAATTCCCCTTTCCCTAAAGATTAGCTGGGAGAGATGTGAGAATACAGAAATATGTGTTAGCAGCGCCGAGCCTGGGAGCACCTCAGGTCCCAGCCACCTGGGAAAAAAACAGCAGAGAATATAGTAAGAAACAAAGGAGAAAGGAAATAATCCCCTAACAACCCTTTGCTTTGAGCAATATTTCAAAATCTGGTTTTTTTTCCCCATTTCCATTGCCCTTCCCTGGCCTGCAGACCTGTGAGTCTCATCCTGCCGCGTTCCTGCGGCAGCAGACGGTGCCTACTCCCGGAAGAAATCCCATGGGATGCTCATATTGAAACAGCCTTCTCCTGGACCGACTTTATCCTTGGGCCATTTGAAACATAGGACGTGGAAATTAATCTCTGAGATGCTCCAAAACATAGTCCTTGATGCTCAGCACGTGGTCTGGGGGAGAAGGGGGTTCACCCCTCCTCTGGGGTCTCTGCTACCTGGGTCAAGGGCTGGGGTGAAATCCAAATCCTTGCTTTTGGTGATAATTAGGGATTTTTTTGTTGAGATGGTCCATGATGGCCTCTTTTTGGGGGCTTGAGTCCATTGCTCACCAGGAGAGGCCAGCAGCTCCAGCACTGCCTGCTCTGCATAGCGTTGGCGTCATGGTCGGCACCCTCAACACCATGTTCCAGCTCAAAACCACATCATGGAGGGTCCAAATCCCCAAATTCCCAGTGTCTGCTCATCCCAGCCAGCAGAGCATCCTTGAGTCTCAAATCACATCCTGGGCATGGTGGGGATGAGGAGTCAAAACTGTGTCTGGTGTTGAGCCGTGATGGTTTTGCTCAGCCAACGAGCTCGGGCCGTATGCTGCAGCCAGATAGTTTCAGGTCGACTTGACGCATTTAAGCAGGTAAAAAAAAAAAAAAAAGCCTATTAAAATAGGGTGGCAGCATGAGTATGACCTGTAAAATCATCCGCTTTGTTGGGAATGGGACATGGGAAAATTCACGACTGCTTTTGAAATGGGAAACTGTTCCTACCTTGAGAAAAAAGGTTATATTTTAAAGAATTTGTGTATCCTGATGGAAAATGTGTATCCCATCATGTGGGGTTGTTGGCCTGTGCTACACTGACTTGTCCGGCTCTTGTACCAAGCACTGGAGAAAATCACCATCCCAGCTGATACCCCAAATAAACCCAAAGGCACTCAACCTCCCTCCCCAGGGCTTTTAGCCCAGATACATCCCACCTGGGGAGGGTGGGATCTTTTGTACAAAAGGATTCAAGAAACGTCAGCATTCTCCTGAAGGGTCTCGGAATAAGGAGGTTTCTTCTGACTTGGAGGTTTTTGGCAAGGGAAGGTTGTCCCCTTGTAAGCTGTGGAGGACCTGGCATTGGTGAGCAGTGAGGAACCCCAAATTGGGGCTTTTCTCCCCAGGATTTGGTCCTTTGGGGTTTATTTCCTGATTTCTAAGCTCTTTAGAGACTGTGGGGTCTGGGCTGCTTGAAGCTGCCATAAATGAAGCTTTTTGATGTTAAAGGGGTCCCTGCTGCTGCAGGGCTGGGCTGGGGATGGATGTGACACTCTTTCCATCACTAGGTCAGCTAAAAGCCTTGTGGAGATAGATGCTGCTCTTCTCCTTAATGTTAAAAAACTTCGTCTCAGATGGTGACAGGGCATCGCTGTCATCCCCACCCTGATCTGGGATTTATCGCTTATTCGGATGGATGGAGCTAGGAGCATCCCTGCTTTCCCACCCGATGGGTCTGGGTGTCTCCGGGTTCAGGCAGACATATCTGATCCCCCATAGTGGGGCAAATCAACGTGGCTTTGTGCCCTTATTAATTTCTTGTCGGGGAAAGCGCACCAGGCTTGCATTGAAGTATGAAATGAAGTAGGCAGGGAGTAGGGAAAGCAAATATTAGCGCTCTTAATGGCCTTTTGTTTTACTAGCAAAACCGCTATTAATCACCCCAGTGAGGGGAGCAGAGTCTGCTCAGGGATGGCTTATCTGTGCAAACAGTGCTGGAAATTAGCAGAGGGGAGACCTCTGAGCATCTGTGCTGGGGCCTGAGTTGGGACCAAGCACAGGGTCTGGCAGAGCTTGGGGTGCCCTAAACAGGCAGCCTTCAAAATTTGTTTTTGCCTTTGCTAGAGAAGTGGAGGTGTCTACTGTGGGGCAAGAGGCTCCAGTGGTGAGAATGGGACTGAAAACCCCTGGATGATGCTTCCTGCTGAGCTGGCAGGTCGCATCAACCCCCCCTGTGCCTCAGTTTCCCTTTGGTTTCTGTGTTTGGGCTGAAAGTGCCCCAGGAGAGAAGGAAAGGTGTCAGGAGGCGGGTGGGCAGCAGGCAGATGGCCCTCTGGGCTGAGTTGAGCCTCTGGAAAGCATCTGGTGGGGTCAAGCGTTAAAGCCTCTCTTCTGCCATCCTCAGCTCATATGCAACTGTCGTGTTTGGAGTTTAGCGTGGCATATTTTTAAGTGGAAATCTTTCATAAAGGTGCTGATTTGAAACGTGGCTCAGCAGCCTTTGTGGTCCTCTGTGTCTGCCCAGCTGGGAGGACTGGGGAGGTACCAGGGATGCAGCAAGGCTGGGCTTGGAGAAGGCCCAGCAGCGGCCAAGGGCTGTGGGCCAGCGCTGGAGCTCCACAGCAAAGTGGATTTTTCCAGCTGCTTTTAAAAAAAAACCAAAAAAAACCACCCAAACCCTACCCAAATAAATGCTGAAAAGGAAAATAAGCCTCTCCCCAAAGCTTTGGAAGAGGGTTTTCCAGCTTCCCTTGCACTTTCCTTTCCCTTCTAGGGATGCAGCATCAGCAGTGATGTTCTGTGAACAAAATGCTGATTTGGCCCAAACCTAGCATTTTTATTCCTTCCCCCCCTCCCCCCCGGCATTTGACACCTGCCAGGACGATTATGCCTGAGCAGGACGGTGCTGGGGTAGGAGATGTCCTTGGGAGCTCTGGGCTTCGTCCTGTCCTCAGGGAGACCCTCTGCAAGGAGAATACCAAGCAGATGGGCCCAAGCTGCGCCAAGGGGACCTTGTGCTAATCTCATTTTTGCATGTTGCGGAGTGCCTGCCAGCAGGATTAGGCCAACTCCTTGGGCTTCATTTACGTTTTTAAAAGCCTTGACCGTGACCTTATCCAAGTTTCTGGCTCTCGTCCGTCTTCTGTAGCTCTGTAGGGACTGAGCGGTGCTGGCGAGGGCTAAAAGATGCTCCAGCATGGCTGAGCTGTGGACATGGCTGTAAATAGGAAGGATAAAATTAGCAGGATGTGCTGCTTTGTCAGCTTTGAAGACCCCAAATTATTTAGGGGGTCTCCAAAAGCAAAGTTAGATTTGTAGGGCCAAGTCTGCAGGAGCCAGCTGAGCACTCCTTGGGACCAGCGGTCTTGGCAGACCCCGGCCACAGCGTTGCTTGTTGAGATGACTTGAATTTAAGGATTTCTTGATGTTCCCTGATAACTTCACCCCAGATCCCATTTGCTTTCTTGTTTGTTTGGATCGTTGTGGTGCTGGGATGGGGAGACTGAATCTCCGGTTGCTGTATGTGACCATCACGAGGGTGGGATGTAATTACAGCATCTTCTCCCGCTGGGCTGGTATCTTGGTGTTGAACCTGGGAATGTGAAGTGTGAGCCCAGGCAGGGAAAAGGCGACCTTTTTTGTGTTGCACAGGAAGGTTTCTGTTTCAAATTCTTCATGGTTTATGGTGTGCAATGACAAATAATTTATCAGGGGGACCTCTGGCCCCAGAGGGCAGTGGTACGGCGAGCAGGCTGCTGCAGGGCTGATTCGGGAGTGAGGATGTGTCTGCTTCTGGGGCAGGGCTTAGGATGGGGGACAAACTCTACCTGTTTGGGCCACCACCTCCTCCTTATTTCACTGATCAGAAGCTCCTGCTACCTAATTGGAAATATTAATATTAATGGTGTTGGTTACTGCTCCCATCTCACCCAGCAGTGCCCGTCCCTGTGGTGTCTGGTCCAGGAGGGTCTGAGCCATCCCTTGGTGCCCCAGTTGTGATTCACTGGTTTGCCAAAATAGAAATTTCTATCAAAATCGCTTTCAAACGGCATCTTTTTTTTTTTTTTTCAATAGGAATGGAAAAGCAAAATCACGGGGAGTTTCCGAATGCAAATATCCTTTTCTGTGGCGGCGGCTTGTTTAAATGCTGCAGTGACACAGCGCTGGCACCCTCCAGGCACAAACAGCTCTTTGAAACTTGGACAAAGGCATGGAAATTTGGGGGTTGCCAAGCATTCTGTGGGTTTTTTGGGCTGATCTTTTTTTTCCTGGAAAACTTTGCCTGTCTCTCCTCCAGGGCCCTGCTTAGCCTGGCAAATTCACAGATGAAAACTCTTTACGCTTGGTAACAACCAAAGGGTTTTGTGCCTTGGGGCTGGGTTAGTCCACTAGTGAGGTGTACAAAAGGCCATTAGAAACTCCAAATGTTACCGGTGTTGGTATTTTTGCGGGGCAGATGTATAAAATCTGCTTGCTGTCACAGCAGAATTAATTACTGGTGGACAGAGCTGCCCAAGGTGGCGGGAAACCCTCATTATAATGTGCTTTTTCGTGTCTTATCCCTTGATTGGTCTTGCCAAGATAACTTTGCTAGTTAAAAAATATAAAGCATGAGATTATGCCCTGGCTGTGGCTTAGCATGTGGATGGGGTGCTGGACAAGGGCAGGGTGCACAGCACAGCCTTGTATGAGACAACCGGGAATCTTCCCTGCTGTTGGGGTGACTTTAAAGGCTAGGAATAGCTTAAAAAAAAGCTCAACCCCCCCATTTTTGTCCTTCCCATGCTGCCAATTTATGCCACAGCCTGGTCTCGTGTCTGGTTAGGGCATCTCTGGCCAAGCTGGGGGGAAATTTAGTGCAGGATTCTCCAGAGCAGGGATGATTTCAGCAGCGTTGGGTTTCCATGACGACCTGTGCAGCATCCCGGGAGCCAGGACCGCACACATGCACACCCCAAGATGCGACTACCTGGGATATTGTGGGGGGGGCAGAAATAGCTACAGCTTTGCTGAGTCACTGCTGGCTTGTATTTATAGGCACTGGCAAAGCTCACTTTGGGATGCTAATAATATATTTTGTTAATCAGAGGCCACAGCGGAGAGCTTCTTGCCTTCTAATTCCCCACTGTGGCAGACCTAGGTCTTGTTAAATAAACAGCCATGGCGCTTTCAAGGGGTGAGAAAAAGCCAAGGATTGCCCCAAAAAATCTCCTGCAAGCTGGTGGGGAAAAGGAAGGGACTTGTAAATCCCACTGGGATTTGGGTTGTGACCCGGGACCAGGCCCTTCCCTGCACCTTTTGATGCAATGGGGTCTGTATGTCACCCTGCCCCAGTGCAGCTGGGCTGGAAAACCAGCATCAACAAGGCCAAACTTTGCTCCATACTTTATTCTTCCCTTGGGTTACCCCGTGCTGTTGTCCCTGCTGCCACCTTCACTAAACCCACTGGGAGGTGACTGCCGCGGGAGGGGGGTTTCAATGTGGCTGTTAACGTTTTGCAGCAGCTCTTAAGACACAGCAGCAGTTTTGCATAAAATATCCTCCAGATGAATATTCTTAAATGGACTTCAGTAAGTTGCTAATGGGTTTTCACAGTTGATGAAATTAAGGCCGTGTTCCTTTGAACCTTGAGGAGCTGACTTTGAAGGGCTTCTATCTTTTTTTTTTTTTTTGAAGTCTTGCTGCTTTTTTGCAATTCCTCCTCTGGTTGATGTTTGCTTTCCTCCTGCCATTAAGAAGTGTTCATTTTGATGTCCCTTGCACTGGTGGGATGCTCCGAAGCAAGGTCTGTGGCAAAGAACATTATCTCAACCCATCAGAAGAAATATGGGGAGGTGTAGGCAGGGTTGTGTTGGGTTTGGCTTGGAGAGGAACCATCCATCCATCAGCCTGGTGGAAAGGGCTTCATAGCCCACAGACTCTGGGATTTCCAGATTTTTTGGGGTCATCTCAAGAGTTTAGGAAATCAAGGTGAGTGAGGTGCTGTCCCCATTTCCCAGCTCTACTGGGAAATGAGAAAAATGGACTTTAGATGTCCATCCCTTCCTTTTCTCCTTGCCCTGGGTTTACAGCACTTCCACCAGCAGGTCCTTCCTACCACCTCCTGTTGAGTCTTGGTTCTCATGTAGCTGTGGTTACCCTGAGTTTCTACCCCTTGTTTGTTGGTTTAAAAGCAAAAGCTGGTGTTCCCGGGGCCAGGTGAGCTGCTTGAGGATGCATTCTCTCCATGAATGTTGTGAAGGGAGAATTTAATTCCTCTGCTGATGAGCCTGGGAGGGTTTAACAGCCACTGCAAGAGTTGTATTGTGTCTCAAAGCATTTCTTACCCCAGCACTGCCTGCGGAGGAGAGGCTGGGGCAGGGAGCTGGGTGAGCAGGTCTAGATGATGCTGAGAGCCCACCAGAAAAACATGTGGCCTCTTCTTCTCCTTCCCTCATCTGGAGTCCCCCCAAGAAGAAATGGGGATCCTGCAGGGCATGGGACATGCCAATGGGCTGTGTCCGCGTGGGGACTTCCCAGCTGCTTCGTTGCCGCAGTCATTCATAGCTCTCAAAATCATCCGGCGCATGTTCCAGCTTTGGTGTCCTCTTTGTTAGAAGCCTTTTGGGACAGGATGAACAAAATACAGCTGGCTGCTTCTGAGCTTTGGGCAAAACAGACATAAATCAGTCACAGCATTATTTATTTCTTTAGCTGAAAGGTCCTGTAAGGGATGGGATGTGGATGGGAAGCCGTGAAAAAGTGTTCCTAACGCCATGCATGCTTGACTCCGCTCTTCTCGGCGTGCTTAGAGAGGATCTGTTCCTCCTTGTGAGCTGGAATACACTTGATGAAAATGCAAAGGATTTAAAGCTTCATAACTTGGAAAGGATTAGACAAATTTTCCTGAAACCGTCTTTGGTTCAGAGCTGATGGCAAGATGCGAGTGCTGGTGCCTGAAACTTCAGAAGGCATCACTTTAGTTCCGCGGGTTCAAACTTTTCAACTCAAAGACATTTGCTACAAGGCTTGGATTACCCATCACTATCTCCCTCTCTTCGGTAAGAGCCAAGTGCTTAAGTATAGAAGCAACTGCAAAATATATATATATATATATATATATTGCTTCCCTTAAAGCTCCTAGGAAAAATAGGATGGTTTGTTTAAACAGCTTTGTGGGTGCGTGGGCAGGAGCGAAGGAGGGTGCTGCGTGTTTGGGTGAGGTGGGGACGTGTCGCTGGAGCATCTGAGCTCTCGATTGTGGGGGGTGTGTGTGTAAAATTGCACATGTGTGTGTGCTCAGATCACCTCGAGTTTGGGCTGTGGTTGAGTTTCAGCTCTGGGGGTGATGAGCTGCTGGTGCACCATAGGGTTTCAGTGGTGCTGATTCATGTGGGGGATGCTCTCCCCACCCTGAAAGCGGCATATCTGTTCCACTTCTGCACAGCAAAAGGAAAGCACCAGTTCTCCCCATGCTGAAAATCAGGCAAAATTAACCCCTGTCTGTGGAGCAACTGGTTGGTGCCCTGTGCTAGTCCTGTGAGCTCCAGGTTGGGCCATCAGCTTGTATTGGGGACTTGAAGCTGTGGTTGGGTGGCTTTCTGTTGTGCGTGGGGTGCACAGCACCCTGTAAACCCCCAAGGGCTATGGGTGGGTCCTGCCTCCTGGTGTGATACCCCCTCCTCAAAGCCAAGGTCCTTGTTCCCATTGCATCCTCCGAAGGGGGACAACCTGGACACAAATCGGAACATTCATCCTCCCATAGGATTTGGGTGCTGTCTGGAGGTGGAGGGCTGAGGGTGCTTGTGGTTGGTTTTGGCTGTGGATTGCTACCTCACCAGGGTTTTCTTCCCTTGCTTTCCCACCTGAACACCCCCCACCCGGCTGCATGAAGGGAGAGGAGGTGCTGGGACGGGGCAGGAGGGCTGTTTTTGTTTTGGAGCTACATCCCATTTGCCCAGTGGGAAACCCCAGGGATGCTGAGGCTGTAGAGGAGCAGGAGAACCACTGCCTCTTGTCGGAACCTGATGCTGGGACCAGGGTTGGTCCAGCAACTTTTATGTGCTCCTTGGCGCACCCAGAATATGACTGTACAGTTACTTTGCAAATCCAACAGCTTGCAGATGTCCCACAAAACCTCCCAAGCCCTTACTGCATGGTTCTGAGGCTGAGACCCCTCAAACTCGTTTCATGCAAAGAAGTGGGAGGGGGATGAGGAGAGATGGGAGCTCAGAGACAGTGGATGAGCTCAGAGGACATGCTGCCCTTCCTGCCGGTGCTGCAACCCTGAAGGCCAAAGCGGGTGAAATGTCACCTGGACCTTGTCCTTGCCCATCTCTTCCCCCTGCAATAGCTCTGGATGCGGGATGCGCTTCCCTCCTCAAGGAACAGGTATTCTGGGAAGAGGCCCCCCCAAGAAAGGGACAGTCCTGGTCTTTCCTGCTATCCAAAAAATGGTCAAAACGCTCTGTTCTGGTGATGTATCCCAAAATGATAATGCTTGGGTTGGGCTCTGAGAAGGAGAAATTGGGCTTGTTGTCCCCAGCAGTGTCTTCCCACAAGCTCAGTGGTGAGGAAATGCATTATGAAAACCAAACTGGGGTTTATTCCCCTCCCCCCAGCTCCGCTTCTCTCCAGCTCCCTTGTTTCTGTTACAAAAAATTCAGGTATTTTTAGAACCTGTTTCAGCATGTACAAAAGGTGACCAGCCAAGGCTGTGACAACTCTCCTGGAATAACGCTACTGTGCAGGAATTACCCCCCGCTCTCGGGATCAGCATCTGTCCTGAGATGAAACAAGTCATGAGGACTTAAAAATAACTTTGAGAGGATTACGTTACACCACTAGAAAAGGAAGGAGAGAGGGGAAATAAAAAAAGAGCCCCAAACTCCACAACCTCCATAACTTAGTGCCTCCAGCCCTGACTCCTGTTAATTCCCTGAGCCTCTATCCCTGTCTCTGCGCATCCTTTATGGAAGATTTATCCTGAGGTCACGTGTTCCCCCTTTTGGGAAGGCATGGTGGGACAGTGAGAAATAAGTGTACTGGGCTGGTAAGGGGAGGGACTGGAATAAAATGAGCCCATAAAAATATTTCCTGATGTCCTGTGCTCAGTCTGCTTGTTTTAATATTTCCCAGCTTCTGCTGCTGGCTACATAAAACCTGTAAAAGTTTATGTTTTTTCCCTGTCCAGAGACATTAAATCTGTCTTTTTTTTAATGCTTCCTGATGGTCTTTAGAGCTGGATGAATTTTTCCAGCCTGCTGTGTGCTCTGATTTGCGTGGGACAGATGCTGAACAGGCTGCCTTGTGTGGGGACAGCTATCCTGAGCTTTGGAAGGGCACATTTCCTCACTGGTAAAGAAGTTGAGATTAACTTTGAGTTATTCTTAAATTATATTAGAATGGCTTTTAAGTAGTAGAAGACATTTACCGCTGGCAGCTTGAGTTTAGGCAGGAGGGGAGCAGCCGGAGCATGGTATGGGCTGGGATCTCAACTATGGTGTAGCACCTTAAGGTATGCAAGAACAGACAACCAGATGGGGGGGGGACGGGACCAAACTAAAATAAAAAAAAAAATCCTGTTGCCCTTATCCTGTCCTTGCAAAAGGGCTGAGTGCAGGTTCTGGCTGCTCAGTTGTGTTTGTGGTCCCTGGCCATGGATCCTTGCATTGCTGGCAGATGAAGCTTGGATGAGCGGTGGTGAGAGCAGGACCAGGCTGTCCTGGGTTGAAGCATGCATTGAGTGTCGTCTCTACTCTTCTGCTCTATTTTTTTTTTTTCCCATGCTTTGNGAGTTTCCCCAGTCCTCAGCATGAGCACTGCATCTCCTTTAACTCTTTTAATTTGGCACCGCATCTCCTTTAACTCTCATAATTTGCTCCTCCCCTGTGCTACACATAAGGACCAACCCTGCTGACCCCGTTCTCCAGCCATGAGACCTCCCAGAGCTGGGCAGGCAGGTCCCCAGGAGACAACACCAAGGTGGACGATCACCCCATTCCCACCTTCTTATATTATTATCACAAGACAAATGAAATCTTTGCTCCTAAGCCGTGTTTTCCAGTTGCTGGCCTGCCCAAGTTGGGGGCTGTGATTTGTGTCAGCAACAACAGCTCTGGGCAAGGGGAAGGTTGTGAAAACATCTTGAAATGAGATTTTTCTGTAGCTTCCCTGACCCAAGAAGCTTCAGGCTTTTCTCTGCTCTTTACCCTGAAGCACACATCCTCCTGCTTGCTGCAAGCATGAAAAGGAGGAAAAAAAAAAAATAAAAAAAAAAATCCATGTTTTGGGGGGGGAAGAAGCTTGTTCCCAAAATGCCTGAGGGCTGCCAGGGCTAGGCATCGTGGGGTGTTTGGCTGCTCTGTTTCCCTGTCCTTCACAGGTGGAATAAAAGCCAATGTTTTCAGCGAGGGGAAAACTGAACCATGATAACAAGGGCCAGTTTGAATTGTCCGAACGGATCAGGGTGTTGTGTTCTCCTTTTGCCTTTGAACAGATGTGTATCGTCGTGCCTGCTGCAGCACAAAATAAGAAATAGAGCCCAACCAAATGCCTCTTCAAAGGAAATAATCTTCTCGTGGGGTTCCTACCTTGGGAAAGAGCTTGTTCCTTTTCCTTCCCAGTAATAAATACCAGTAAAAACAGCCTTTTCTCCCAGAACAGTATTTCCCAGCAAGGATTCATACAGACAAGAGGATTTTCTAGCTGGCTTTTTATCAGGATGAGTTAAATTCTTTGGAAAATGTCACCTTATGTGACTTTGCAAGGTCTGGCCAGGCTGACGATGCCAGGGAGCAAAGCCAACCCCTTGGATGTGCCTGCTGGGTAATGTCACCTGGGTGTAATGACCTTGGCTCTGGTGTCGGCAGGTACCTGTGTGGGAGACGAGCAGGTGAGCAAAGCTCTGGCGAGCCCTAAAAGCAACCCTTGATGTAAAAAATATCTTTTGTTTCCTTTTGTCTTTGAGTTGCAGGGGAAGCAGGAGGGGAGAAGGATGCTGCGGCAGGGGATGCTGCTTGCGGGCAACGTGCTTTTATCAAAATTCAGATGTCTCGGGGGGGAAAGATGTATCTGGCCAGGGCTGAACATGCTTTGGATGGCGGTTTTGTTTTCTTTTCCTCTCAGCAAAATTGAAAACTGCTCACTGACGGATGAAAATGTAAGATCAGCATCTCCTTCCTTGGCTTGCCTGGGGAAGTGGTTCTTTGCCCTGTGCAGGGGGTAGCTGGGGCTCTGGAGACCATTGGTGCACAGTAAAGACTGGGGGTTGGATCAACACCTTCCTCCTGGTGTGCTGGACTGCAGTTCGGCTCTGGCTTGTCCTGGGTGGGTGTTTTTAGTCAGTGAGAGGCATGTGGCCAGCAGAAGAGACGTGTGATGCTTTGTGTCTCTTACAAGCAGCATCTGATGGTCCACAGGGGGTTCAGTGCTGGGATGGAGGGACCAAGCTGGGCTTTCTGGGTGCCCAGTACTCCCAATCATCTCAGAAACCACCTCCTGCCCTGTACTGTTCCCTCTAATCTCAGCAATCGTGGCTACTCTCCACAGCCCCATGAGCCAGTTGAGACCTTATGGGATATCTGCTGGGGGTTTGTGGCCGTGGAGGTTAAACCGGGGGTGGGGGGGGTGATCATGTAGGTCTTGGATTATCTGACTGTGGGTTGAGTGGCCAAGCAGCAAGGCCATTAAATTATAAGGGTTTTGGAGGGGGATCAGGGTTGCTCAAAGCTTCGGCTGGAGTTTGATGCTGAGCGATAAGAATTGGGGTAGGTCAGAGGGCTGGATGAGGAAGTCCCGTGAGGGTTCTGTAGCACATGGTCCTCCTGGTTCAGGAGTGTGGTGACAGCACCTGGGTGCTGGGAAGGTGCTGGGGGAAAATATCCATGTGCTTGTCCTGGTCCTTTCCTCTTCTGGGTGCTGCTGATGCGTTAGGTGGGTGTTTGACCAAACCCCAAGCAACCATTACACAGGTCCTAAGTCCCCTGGGGAACCTGTGTTTGGGTGGCTGCGTGCTGGGAAGAAGTGGGACACGGCATGCTCTGACTCTGCTGATGGTCCTGGCAGTGAGACCTGGGGATGGGGCAAAGGGAGGGGAAACTGCTGTGGTTTTGAGGCTCCAAATGAGGTCTCACTCCTCCCCTCTGCCCAAGTCGTCCTTTAATGGGAACATGCGGTGAAACAAGAGTTGTTAAAGCTCTCCTTGTGCCTGGGCTTTTGATCAGGGAAGTATTAATTACATTCGAAAGCAAAGGAGAAAGACTAATGAAGGGGAGATCAAAGGGAGCAGCGAGCACACCAAGTTCAAAACCACAGCTCACCGTGGGGGCTGCTCTGCAGGGACTTAACCAGGATATACCGAGAAGGTCCTTGCCCTCTTCTGGACTGTTGAAGGTGATGGGGCATCCGTCAGAGGCTGATCTCCACCAGGAAGCACTCCATGGTGCAACCTTGGCTGCCGGCCATGCTAATCATAGGATCAGAGAAGTGATTATTAATTTTTTAGCTGGGGAAGGGCATGGGGCTCTGCAGCTCTTGGGTTGCACTGGCTCAGAAACAACGTTGGCTCCAGGGAGGTTGATCAGCCCACAGGCATTGGGCAATGCCCTGGGCTGGGGGGAAGAGGAGCCAGGGGTTGGGAAGAGGTTAAGCTAAATGTCAATATTGGCACAAGATAAATGGGGAAAACCTGATGGAGAATATATTTAGGTTGGAAACGGGGAGAATATGTACAGCGGACAGATAGATTGGCAAACACGTAAAGCCACCGTCGTGGAGAGATGCTCTTGGGGACACTTCCTTGCTGCTGAGGACCAGGAGCGGGTATTGCCTGATAATTCATTTGCTAGTTGATGGAATAAAAATGCAAATATTTGCCTTGATGAATTGTATCTGGCCATGGGTGTTGGTTGAATAATGAACCACCTGCACACAGACATTTTGTCCGTTAGCCGGCAGGAGCTATTACTAGTGTAACCTATTTGGGAAGATGATTTGACCAGCAATGGGAATTCCTGCAGACGGGAGGGTACCGAGATGACACCTGGGTTCATCTCCGGGCGTTGGGTTTCATTGCTGGTAGATGTCCACTTCCCCAGCTCTGGCTCTCCGGTCACAGGTATCTCATGCTTGAAACAACCCCTTCCACCCTTGTTGTCCCGCCGTCATCCTCTGTTTTACCCTCATTGTTTTCATCCCTCCTGAGCCCCCCATCACAAAGCATGGACCTGCTTTGCCTTTAATCAGAAAGAAGCTCCTCCTTGATGTGTCTTAAATAGTTTGTTGTCTTGGGCAGACAGGATTCCCCCAGGAGCTGTATATTTTTAGTGCCCGATATTGTTTTAATCATAGCGAGGAGTGCTGCTCGGCAAATATTATTTTGGGATGTGCAAAATTAGCGATCCTGCTGTCAGGCAAGAATCGGACGACAGCTAACGAGTTTGGAAGCATGAGCTGGATGGAGGATCCACCACAAAATTAAATCAGCTTTGAATTTTCCATCTTCCATGAAAACTTTGTAATTTTTTGTGCCCTGGGAACAGAGGGAGACAAGTCACTTCCCAGATACTTTCACAGTAAAAGCGGGCATTACTTTTTGCAGGACCTGGTTAATATGTGCCCCTGGTCCATGGTGGCTCTCTTCACCAGGGATTTCGCCATGAGTCAAGTCCTGCAGCATTTATTGGAGTTCTCCTACTCACCCTGCCTTAACCCATGGGGCAAAAGGCTGATCCTGCACCCCATGGGGCTGAGCAGAGGATGGGTTTGCCTTTGCAGGGATCTTTGATTGTTCTTGAAGTTGGGCAGCTCTGCTCTGCCAAGCTCTGGCTGAGCTGCTCTACTCCACCTCTTGAGTCTTAGGAGACTTTGCCGAAATGTTGGGTTGTTTGTGTCTTGCATCCTGAGAGTCCATCCATGTTGTGTTTTCCAGGCTTTTTTGGATCCAAGGGTGAGGATACCAGCACAGTCTGAGTGCTGCAAGGATGGATTGGAGGGATTCCATGTGTTATGGGGGCAGCGGAAGAGGTTGGGGCTCCTTTGCTGGGCTACTGGGAAGGTGCTGGGAGCAGGCAGGGGCTGCCGCTGCTGCCTTCTGCACCCTCCCAACACCTTTCCGACTCTCAGCTGTGATTTTGGAGCAATCCCCAGACTCAAAGGGGTTGCACAGCAATGGAAGCTGAGAGCAGGGTGGAGAGGAGCGAGGGCTTTCTGGTTAACGCTGATGATGCCGTTTGATCCTCCCCTTAATCATTGCTTTGCTGGAAGCAGCAGCAATCAGGGCAGGGAGCTGCTTTTGGCCTCTCACAGCCATGGCTCCTGTGTGTGGAGCAGAGCATGGTGCGAGGGCATAAAATAAGCAAATACGGGGCGTTTGGGGTCTCCTCTATCTTCTCCCCAACCCTGAGTGGGTGGATGGCTGTGGCTGTCTGGCAGCCAGCTCCAGACCTGCTTTTCTTTCGGGGGTTGCTTACTCATTTCTACCCAGCTACTGATTGTCTTGACCCTTTGTACACTGATGGGCCCAATTCTGGGCTGAAAATACCCCAAATGAGAATCAGCTTGATTTTATAAAATTGTGGGTCAGATTATGCTGCTTCAGCCTTGCTTGGGGAGGAGCTGCGGAGTGACTCCTTCCTGAGCGTTAGTAGTTTTTCAGAAATTGAGATTGTGGGGTCTTTTTGGCCAATGATGACAAACTGTAGTGCATAACCAGCTGGCGAGGAGAGGGCTGGTATCGGCATGGGTGACAGGTCCCTGAAGCCTCTTTATTACCCCTAGCCTGCAAAGTGACCATTGTAGGTGCCAACCTGGAGTGCCCGTTGGCATTAGGGGTTCCCCAGCTTGTTTTCCTCTCCAGGTGCTCCTCAGGGCTGGCTCTGCTGGGGTGGTGATGCTGCAGACTAGGATGCATATGTAGAAGGGCCACGGTGCTTTGCATCTTCTGTGGTTGGGCACAGTGAGGCATCACGCAAGGGCAACTGGTTGAGATGTCTCACCCTGCACCTTCTCATCTCAGGCTCCTGACTGGAACAGCTGGTTTTGAGCAGGTTTTGCAGCTTGTTTTGAAAAGTGGATGCTGAGTGGAAATTACTCTTGGAAATTACTCTTCTAATAATTTGCATGAATAATCCTTTTCCGATTGCTCATTTATAAATTACTTATTGGGACAACCCTGCTTTGGGGTGCCTGGGTTCAACCCGAAGAGCTCAACGGTAGGATTCTCCTCTTGCATTCTGGGTTTTCTGCTGATTTGCCACCTGATTTGCCACCTGGCAGAGGTCCCTGCAGCAAGGTCCCTGCTCTCCCTCCTGCCCCTCTCATTGCCTTTTGCATCTGTAGAGGATGGCTTTTTATTACAGCAATTTCCCTGTATTGCATAGCCGGCGCTGGGGAGAAGTGCTTTTGAAATATAATTTGTGCATTAGCTCCAGAGCCCACTTGTGGCTTTGCTGTAGCTTGCACTTAAGTGGTGTTCTTGCTGGGGAAATGTAGGGGTTTAACAGCCCCGAGGATGGATGCGGAGACATCTGTGTGCAGCCGAGCGAGCGCCTGCCCAGCCTGGAGCTGCCTACGAGTGAATGGTTCCCCTTGCAGCAGAGGTGAGCTTGTCCCGGTGCTTGACTGACCTCCATCTGCTTCAACCAACCCCTAATCCGGGACACCAACCCTTGGAAAGTCTTCATGCCCCTACCTCAAGTCTTTGGGGTCCTTTGAACCTCCCTCAGCGTTGTGCCTCTTTGCCGTGATGTTTTGGGAGCTGATGCTGGCTGCACCACTGATAGATGTAATGTCAGATTTCCTCATTTCAGATATTTTTAGAGCACCCAGGCAGCTTGTCTGTATTTCTGGGCAATGGGCAGGTGTTTTCCATGCAGCTCTTCAACCCTTTCTCATCTGCCGCCCTCCTCGGTGGCATTAAGGGGGCCAGCTTGTTCAAACAGATTGGAGTAGAGCATTATTTATTTGTGAAAGTCCTTGTCTACGGCAAGGGAGAGCGGGGAGTGACACTGGGGACTGGCACAGTGTGGAGCCACCTGGTATGGGATGCCCTGGAGCAAATGCTGCTGACGACAAATGGTGTGTTTCTGCAGGGCTTGGCTCTTCCTGAAAGAAACAGCGGGACCATCTGGTGGTCCTGGTGGTCCTTCTGAGCTGTGAGGCTTGGTTAGATGTACAGTGGTGCCCTACTGCCCTTAGAGTCCATGGAGGAGTCAGGGCACTGGGCTTTGCTCTTGGCTTGACAATCAGCCCATGTCTACACTTGTGGTATGGCTGCTCTGTGCTGTGTTGTTAGGTTAACCTGCCTCCCAGGAGGATGGGGGGAGGATTTGGGAATGAGTACTCCCACAGCACTGCATGGCTATGAGGGAGGGGGGCTCCTGGGCTGTGCTCCACATTCCCATCTCAAGTCAAGTAACCTGAGAAGTCAAGGTACTCAGCTGTGTCCAAACAACTGTTGCCTTCAAGCAGTTTTAAGTAACCCTTACAGCACCCAACACTTTCATCATGCCTAAAGAGCTCAGTGAAATATCACTTTCTGGGTGTAGTTTTCTCCTCAGAGCATCAATGTCTCCAGAGACCGGTTAGATTCCATTCAAAGGACCCTACGAATGTGGTGACCAAATTGTCAGCAATGGAGAAAGAACCTACCTGGAGCCAGATGAGTGGTGTCTGCAGCATGACTGTCAGTGAATGATTGCCTGCAGTCCTCATGTTGAGGACAACTCCTGCAGGTGGTAAAGTTATGCCTAGAGCATCTGGGTAGGTCTAGACTTGCCCTTGCCTGGGCTTTTAAACTTAAAGCTGAGGCAGGGCAGGGGAAGGACTGGATTTATGGAGTTGGCCTTATTAAATGACCCTCAAATTCCTAAATTACAAAATGCATCTTCATATGCAGCTCAGATCTTCACCAACTTAAATCCAAGCTGTTTCTTCAGTGTTTGTTGGCATGATTTAGGGTTCTACAGCTTGCTATCAAAACCGGTGGCTGTTAGTACAATCAACCTAATTGATCTTTACCCATCGGAAAGTCTCTTCTGCTGCCTTTGATGCTGTGCTCTGAGGTTGGTGAACACAAATGCTCTCTGTGTGCCCAGACACCCAAACTTGCATGCTTGGAGCAAGCCACCCTGCTCTTCTGCATTTCAATAATTGGATGGAGCTCACCTCTCACCCTCTGTTAATGGCATTTTGCAAGGTGATATTACAACTAGCTTATTAAACAGAGGATATTTGAATTGAAAAATGAAGACAAGTCCCAGAAGGCATCTGCTGCTCTCCTTGCAAGGTAAGGATTTTGTTTTGCCAAGAGACCATGACAATGGACTGAGGAGAACCATGTGCCACCCCCTTGGAGCTGCTGTCCCCTGCTTCCCCCATGGGAACCCCTCTGAAGCCTGGGTCTACCCAAGCATCACCCCCAGGTGTCAGAGGGGAAGGTTTGCAACCAAAGCCATGACTCGGGTCTGGAGATGAGACTCATTTTCCTGGGAATGGCAGAGGATTGGGGCAGATGCGCTGCACTGGGCAGGATGGGGAGTGGAGATGCTGGGGACATGGCATCGGCCACCAGGGAATGATGCTGCAGGTGGCGTTGTGCCAGTTTGTTGCGTAGGTGCCCATTGGATCTGCAGACACCTTGAGCTTGTCCAAAATTCACCGATTAAACAGAAGTTGCAGTGGCAGAGCTATGCTTTGCTGCTGCCTGCTCTGCTTCCAGGGGCAAGCTGGGGCAAATGGCACTTCTCCAATTTCCAATTGGACCCAAACGCTCAGAGATGAGAAAACTGTGCACAAAACAACTTCTCTGGGAAGAAAACAATTATTTTCCTACCCGAAATACATATCTCTGGATAATGCTAATTGCATATCTCTGAATAATGCTAATTGCACACAACCTCTGTGAAGACATATGTAGATAATAATACCTCGGTTTTCAAATATCCTCTTCAGAAATCTCATGAATATTACTAAAATGCCTCAATTTTGTCCCTTTAAACACTCCCCGCTTTATCACGAGGCTAACGAGCACAGCGGGGGGCGGAGGAGCCGGTTTCCAGCAGGCAATGTAGGTCATGCTCCAGTTTTTCTTTCTCCAATAAGCATCTGTGGGACCTTTCTCCTTCCAAACCTATTCATACCCAGACCCACGACTGCAACATCGTGTCCGATGGCAGCGAGAAGAGGTCTCATGAATTGAAGGAATGCTGGAGCTCACTGTCAGCCTTCTTCAGCCCATGGCTGCAGATATTTGTGCTGTCCAGATATCAGGCTTGGAGTACTTGGCCACGAGTGCTTGCTTTTGGAGAAAAGTGGGAAGATGGGTTGGGGGATAAGTACCTCTTTTAATGGCTGTTGCTTTGAGAGCTACTCAGAAGAGCAGGACCAGGAGAGAGCTGGCACTGTCTGGATGGCCTCTGTGATGCTTGTCCCATGTGCTTGTCTCTAAATCAAGCTCTTTGCTTTTCTAGATGGTCTCAAGGACCTTCCAGAAATTAATTTCCCCACTCCTGTGCTCCCCACCCCATTTCTCTCAGTGCCCCCAAGCTCCCAGGGATGTCTGGGGAGGTCCCTCACCACCAGTATGGTCCCTTCCTGGCTGCGTGAACCTTTTGTGCCGACGCTGGGGGGATGTACGGCTCATATATGGTATTCTGGCTGTCTCTGAGACTGGTAAATATAGCTTCAGCGAGAGCATGTCTGCATGCGTGTGACAGTCTGTGCAGCCAAGCTCTATTTTTAGGAGCGCTGGCAAAGGACACGCACACACGGATCTAATCACAGCTTCTCCCAGGCAAATGTTCCTTTTCTCTGGGTTTCAAGCCATGCTTATCAATTTCCTCTGCATTGTTTCCTTCCCTTCTTCTCTGACATGACAACCCCCCTACGGGGAGGAGGGAGAAAACGAGCTCTGATGTGAAAGAAAGCTGGCAGGGGGAGATACCTGGGTGGGAGCAGGGTCTGCCCCCAAAACTGGGAGATGTTCCCCTAGCCAACAAGCCCCATCCTCATGGGTGGATTGGGGATGCTCCAGGGGCTGGATGTCCTCTGGGACAGCTTGTGTTTGGGGGGAGCTGGGTGGAAAGCTGGGGAAGGCCGAGATGTCCTTAAGATGTCCAGTTTACCTTGTGGGGTGATGGAGGAAGAGAGCGATGCGGGGAGGGAGGAAGGCTAGAGGCTGAGGGATAAAAATGACCATCCTCTGGGCTGTGATTTACTGCCATTGGCAGGAAGGGGCTGTTAATTTATTAAGACTTGTAAGATGTCCAGCTCTTTCTTGGTGTGTTTTCCTCTTGGCGTGGCTCTCCAGGGAGGGATGACATTGGTGACAGATCAGCAGCGTGGTCATGGGAGGTCCTGGTGTGTATCCAGGCTTGGTTGTGCTCTTTGCTGGACAACCCCAAAATTCCCCAGTGCCCATGAGAAAGCAGCTATCCCCCATTGTGCTGCTCACAGCTCCCCTTGGAACAAATATTCTAATTTATTTAATTCACCCCAATGACCGGGGAAGCCACATGTGGTTGAATTTTGCAGGGTGACAACCTCCAACAGCCCCACATCTGAGGGGTGATAACACCCGTGCCAGCTCTAAGCCATAAATATTTCCATAGGCGATGCACCTCGGCCAAGAAAAGTATCTTTTTCCCCTGGCTGATTTGCAGGCAGCAGTGAGACAAGCTTCCCAGGGTCTCTCCCTGACTCATTAAGTGGTCAGAAGCAATTAATTTAACCCCTCACTTTCTCCATTTGGAAAGACAAGGGATTATTAATTGCCCTCGGAGGTGGCAAAGATGGATGAAGCCAGTTAATTCTCGCCCTGAGCTTTCAGTGCAGTTTCTGTTTTCTTCAGATAATGAAACTAAACCAGTTTGATCCCTCAAACTCAGCAGAAACGCTGGTGTTTTTAGCCAAAATGCTCCTTGTCCGGCATTAACAGAGCAAGTAAAAATTCACCATGGTCTAAACAGGACTGTGGTGGAGTCTGATTTTGGGGCAAAACCTGCTTTTCTTAGAGCTGGGTAAAAAATAGACTTTTCTTTTTTAGTTAAGTGGCAATTTCAGGATAAGGAATATTCTGGAGCAGAATTATCATTTTTTAAAATTCTTGAACAAGACCATCAGAATTGTCCTAGAGGAATTGCCGATGCTGCTTGCTGTGACAGGACTTCAACTTTTTGATGTTCAAATTAAGTTTGAAGCTGTTTTGTCAAGAAGAAAACCACCCTAATTTAAAAAAATTAAAAAAAAAAATGCTTAAACAGGCCATGTGTTTGCTGGAAATTTAGCAGAAAAAAGGCAAACTGGGTGTTTGGTGTTGACACAACAGGCAGCTGGGTCAATGAATCTCCTTTTTTTTTGGTTTGTTGTTTTGTTTGGGTTTTTTTGTTTGTTTTTTTTTTTTTTTGTTTTGTTTGTTTTTTTTTTTTTTTGTTTTTTTTTTTTCCCCCAGGGAAAAAGGGGGGGGGGGCGNCCCCCAAGGAAAAAGGACGGTGGGGGTGGCCAGCCTGGAAAAAACATATCTAATTCCAGGCTTGAACCAAAAAAAGGCATCAGGGAAGATATCAGGGAAGAAAATGTCTCTGTGTGGTGGTGCCACCAGAAGGCCCTGTCCCTGCCAGCCCTCCACTCTTCCAGCTGATGTGCCAAAACCCCAAAGAAATATATTTTCTAAATGGGCTATTTGCTTTCCTTTACCATTCACCATAAACACAGCTTTTTGTCTCATAGCAAAGATGCACTTTTGCTTTTATAAGCCCGTCTTAAGCACCACTTCTTAGATCAACGGCTTTAAATGAAAAAAATAAAGCTCTTTTGAATACAAATGTGGCATTTACTTCCTTAATGCCTCTCTTGCGCTAAGCTACCTTCAAACCCATCAGAGACACTTTAATATATTGAACAGAACTCCCCTCATTTTGATGCTAATGCAGCATTTCATGCAGATAATGTGCTTGAATCATGCACTGAAATACATTAAAGGTGAAATCTAGAGCTTCAAGGAACTGCTGGTGGCTCAGCTCTCCTCTCCTTCCCCGTTTCCATCTGCAAGCCAGGTCTTGCCCAGCTCCCTGGCAGGTCCAAGGCCAAGCTTGTCCTATGTAACTTGGTTAATGTTTTTTTAATCAATTAAAAAACTCAAATCATCTGATTTTTTTTAATGTAATTCCATTGCAGTGGGACTTTCACTCGTTGGACTCCTCGCTGCAGGATGCTCCGAAGGACAAAATGGGCTTCACCAGCTTGTGGAGAAGACTCTTTGAGGGGCTTTTGAACATCATCATCTGGATACAGCCTCCAGCAGCCCGGTGTTAGGGCACACTAAAAGCCAGAATTGAGTTTTTAAACATAGGAAGAGCATCTCCATGCTCTTGGTTTGCTGCTTGCAAGCTTTCACCTCCCCTCTTGGTGTCCTTCAGAGGTAGGAATTGCTGATCCCACCTGGATGTTTTATCATGTTCCTGTTCTCATGATGCTTGATAGCATCCGTTGGGTGTCCCCTGGAGATGGGAGAGCAGCTGCTTCTTCCATTCTCTGTCCGTAGTCAAAACTAATAATAAAAATGTTCTGAATTTGGGTCAATGTGAAGTGAATCTTTTTT
>VYZM01018229.1:55437-80385 GCA_013398915.1 Dromas ardeola
TGAACGGGAGAGGGGGGGGGGGGTGGGGCGGAGTGGAAATAGTCATTGAGAGGGTTGCCATCAGCCTCTAGGCATCAAATTTTATCTGCTTCAAATTATCATGATCAGATAGGGAATGCTTTCTGAGGTAGTGCTGCTTTGGTGCTTCCCCCCCCCGAATTCCTGCCTCCACCCGCTGCTCCCAGTAGCCTGAGCTTAAACCCCATGCCGAGTTTATGAAAAACTAAATTAAAAAGTCAAAACTAGCAAAAAAAGTCCTTGTGGGGAGCTGGGGGATCTTGGCCAGGACAGGGCCAAGAGAGTGAGTGCAAGGAAGGGTTGTAATCCTTGCTCTGCCTTGGGGATTTGAGGGCATCTGGGTATCAGCGATGCTTTAGGGATGGGATGATGCCAGAGAGATGCGACTGAGAGAGCATGGGATTTAACATTCCTCTTTCCCCGGTGCATCCTGGATTTATTCATCATTTTATTGCTTTCGAACCACACAGAACAAAACATTTTGGTGTTGTTTTCTTAGGGCAGAGCAGAAACCTTATCCTTCTGGGATGGGGAGGTGTCCCCATCTCCTGTCTGAATACTCCTCGTTCCCGGCTTTATCCAACAGGACAAGTCTGCTTTCTCCTCCACAGCCTGTCCTCTCTCCCCTCCCTCCCCCCCTTGCTCTGTGCTCAGGAAGCCCGGAGAGGGAAAGTCATGGCAGTTGGGATGGTTTATAGCTGATGAGGTCCTTTGGGGAGCCGCGGACGGATGCTCATGGCAGGGAAGAGGGGATGGTACGGTTGCTTTTTTGGGATGCTCGTGCATTGCTGGAGATGGGGGTCTCCTGGCTCTGGGGGTGCAGTGGCTCACCGGGACAGGCAGCTGGAGACTCACGGGCAGATGCTGCGGAATCCTCCATATGAAGTGGCCTCCAGTGAGGATGGGGAGGCTGGAGGGAAAGTAGTGCCCCCCCATCACCCCTTATTGCAGCTACGGCCCCCTTTGTGTGCTCAATGGTACCCCCCTTACCCATCGCCGAAGATCCCAAACGGGCAGCACTGCATCCTGAGCCATGCAGTTTGCAGGACATCCCCAGCAGCTCCTGCCAGCCCTTGTGCCTGGGATGTCCCCATCTGCAGCCCACTTTTATCCCCAGTGTGTAGGGCTTTGAGGATGGGGGGAGTTTGGTCCCCTCCTGGGCTCCCCAGGGGTGCTGCCCTCTCCCAGCACCCCGGACCTCCCAGCTCTGCAATCCCTGGTCCCTGGGGCCGGAGGAGAGCTCTTTCCAAGGCTCTTTCTCCCCAGAGGGATATTTAAACCCTCTCCACGTGCTAAAGTGATTGACAGGAGCACGTCGTGGGATGAAGGCAAGGGTACGACACATGTTTCTCCATCCCAGAGCAGCCGGACCGGGGGTTATTGCCACCTCAGAGCTACAGCGATGCTGGAGCCTGCTCTTGCCAAACAACCACGCGACTATTTTTTTTTTATTACATCGCAAGGTCAGTTGATAAAGATAACTTGACTTAATGCACTTCGACTTGTGTGAGGCATTTGACTTAATCGTGCATCCCAGCCTGATAAAAATCCAGCACCGCACCAGCCCTGTGCAGCCCGTGTTAAATGGATTAAAAGCCGGTTAATGGAGAGATCGTCAGTGTCGCTCCTCTGCTCTTTGCTATATTTGTCACTGAGCTGAAAAAAGATATAAAATAAGCGCTGGACATATTTGCAGATGCTGAAATGTGACGGAGCAGAAAGGGGAAGGAAATAACCCGTTAAATAGGTATGGCCCCGGTGGTGCGGAGGGCTGGGGTTCTGCTGAAATCCATCTGCTGTTGGAATGCCAAGGCAGAACTGGGGAGGTTGAGGACAAAAAGGAGGGGATGTGACATCTGTGTCCCCAAAGAAGAGCCTTGGTGGGGGGATTAGCCAGGCTGGAGGTGCTCACAGGGAGGGGAAGGGGATATCTTGAAGCAGATGGTCTTCAGCTGGGAGCAGCACCAACAGCATCATCTCCCCAGCATCCGTATCCATGGGTGGTGCTCATGGGGAAACTGAGGCACGGGGCAGCCCTGCAGCATAAGGACTATGTGGGAGATGATTTCTCCAAGCCAAAATCGTGCAATACTTCTGCTTTTTATTTTTTTGGGGGTGTGGATCCAGGGCTGCCCCTGGGGCTGAGCCTTTCTGTGTCCTTGCACAGAGGTGGATGCTGAAGCCGAGCCCTCCTTCTGATCCTCTGTTCCTCTTGTTTCCTGACCCAGCAACCCTGAATCATTGCAAAAAGGCCTTTTAATTGCTAGATGCTCACTTCTCTGCTAATTAACCACCTTGCAGGCATTTAGTAAATGATGCTTTTTGTTCATAATTACCAGGAAAAGGTGATTCCTACCTCCCAGAAGCAAACTCGTTTTCGCCTACCGGGAAACATATTTTCTTTCCTTTTTTAAATGTAGTGGGCTGAGAGAGCTCGAGTGTTTTACAGAGAGGCAGGCCCAGCTCCGAAAGGTAGTTTGATCCTGCAAAGTGCTCTTTAGGGATTCAGGGGCTTTCTTTGCTTTTCTCCAGTCCCTTTGGAGAGTCTTGGAGCCAGTCCAAGTCTCCGGAGCTCTCGGGCTGCCCATGGACCTTCAGTGGGTTTCCCTTCATTTAATAGCGGGGCATCTTCATTTAATTTTATTTAGGGCCTCTTTTGGCTTTCAGGGTTTATTTTCAGGTGTGTGTGGGCAGGTGTCATTCTGGCATGGCCCTTGCTGAGCTGAGCTCCCATCTCAACAATGCCCTGCATTGCTTGCACCCATGCAGCAGAAGGGGAAACTGAGGCACGAGGCCAGGAGCACCCTGCTGGGTGGCGCCTGGTTTGTGTTTTGGGCATCCCATGGGGGAGCAAACAGCACCCCAGCCCTGATGTCAGGGACCGGGGTGGATCTGGTCCCGGTGCTCTGCTCCCCTAACGAGATCCCCCTGGGATCCAGCGCGGCAGGCGAGCCAGCGCCGGGAATTGCATCGACCCGACACAACTCATTTCGCTTGTGGTCTCCTGCAGCAGCTTTCTCCAGCGCAGAGCCAACAGCCCCCTTTCTGAACTCTGCTGTCGCATCGCCGATCGATATTCCCCATCAAAAAACTTGGCGGCGAAGATGGGAAGTTATTTCGCCTCTGCAAAATTGCCCGTGGAAGAGCCAAGTTCAACCCAACCTTTCTATAAATAGTCACAGCGTTGTCACTGGCTCGTGTGCTACACCATCCCTGCCCCTCAGCCTGGCTTTGCTAATTCAGCACGTCAGCTCACGCGCCGGAGAAAATGACATTAATCCTTCATTTCTGAAAGCTGGCCAGCCTGGCTTTAGCTTCCCACCTACAGCATTTGCATGGCTCATCCCTGGCGTGGGACAGCCACTGCTGGCCGTCACCTCCCCATCAGGCCTGCAACCAAGGTATTTCCAGTCATTCAAAAGGAAAATTTCCCTTTTCCCTGCAGCCTTCCTGCACAATGTTTGTGTGAAATATTGAATTTTAGAGGGCTTTTCCACGCAGGGAAAGTGGAGTGCTGGACCAGCTCCTCGCAGCGGCATCCTCCGCGAGGAGCAGCATCCTTGGTGCTAGAAAAGGTGAAACAGGTACATTTAAACACACCCAGCCACAAATCCCAACCCTGTGGGCCCCAGCCTCTGTCGGATGATGTTGTCCAGCCCAGACTCCTTCCTCTGGGGCTTGCAGAGCCCTCCCCATCCCTTTCCATCACCCACTGGCTCCCTGCCATGGACTGACCATTTCCCAGGAGGAAAAACTGATGGGAGAGGCTGTAACTCCACCGGTGCTCTCCCGACTGATCTTCAAAAGCGCTTTGAAGTTGGGGAAATCGGTGAGGGATTTTTTCCATTTCTTGCTTTCTTTCTTTTTTTTTTTCCCCTTGGATACTAAAATTGAGAACTTCGGTTTTTAATGAGGAAGGAGCTCCGTGGTGTTCATCAAACGCTGCCAGCCAGCGGGACGCGGGAGCAACGGCTGTGCAAATGAGCAGGGAGATTGAAAAGCCAAAAAAAAACCAGGAAAGAAATTCCCTCAGATGAGGATTGAACCATCTCGGGGGAAGCCCTGGTGAAAACGTCCCCTCTCCGTGTGAGATGTCCCATCGCGTGGGGACATGCCTGTTTCTCTGGGCCAAGGACATTCAGCAAAGTGGTGGCTGAGCCCTTACCAGCACTAGGAGGGTTGCAAAAAAACCTGTAAAATATTTAATATGTATTTTTCATATTTAGTTTTTGATTTAGAGAGAGAAATGCTGCTCATCAGACGCTTTTAATGGTTACTCGGATATAACTTACGGCATTTTCCCTGCGAAAGCACGCAAATATAGCCAAGGATCCATTTAAATTACAAGCAGGACAAAACATAGGAGGCTGCTCCGATTTAATAATAACCGTTATATGGATATTACTCTCCGGGCATTGTCATGCAATAGCTTGTATTATTAAATTCTTCACACCCTGGGCTGGTTTTATGCTGTAAATTTGGTGCTGAGGTTGACAGGCATCTTGGAGATTAACATCTTCCCCAGGGGCTGCCCAGGGCGAGGGCTTGGAGGGTCCCCCTGGGTTCAAACAATGTGTTTTTGGGAGTGCCAGCACCCAAAAATGAGAATAATATTAATTCTGGGTATATGTGGTGGTCCCTCCATACGGGGGTGATGTGAGCAGGAGCTGCTAGGTGGCTTTTTTCGGGGAGATCTGGAGGAAGCGGAGTGTCCTGTGTACGTCTGTCTGTTCTGTCCTCCTCCCGTGAGGTTATCCACTGCCCAATTTTAATCAGATTTAGGGGAGAGGTTGGTACCTGGGGGGAAAAATGTGTCTCTGCTGCTGCTTACTTGCAGCAGGATGGTTCCAAAGGAGGAAACTGGGGGTGTCTGGAGGTGCCCAAAATGATGTGCCTGAGCCTTTTCCACCAGCTCCATCGTTCCAGGACTGGGAAACAGAGATTACAGGCTCTTGCCTGTGTTTGAAAAAACAATGGTCACATATTTTCGATTCATCAGGGACAGAAAAAGTCACTTTAGTAGAGAAAAAACTTATTAGTGCTTGACCATCCCCTGGTTCCGTCCCTGGCTCGTCCAAGGACTTTGAGCATCCCTCAGCTTTGCCTCTCTGGATGCAGAGATGCAGACCCAGGCTTGTCCCGCTGCCACCGTCTTGGTCCCTTTAATGTCCTGAAATTGAGCTTTCTAATTGGTGTGTGTGTGTGTGTGTGTCCCTGCAGGGACCCTCACTATGTGCTATCACCGGTCCCCTAAAATGGGGCACCATGAGGTGAGCGGGGTGTGAACGAGGGTGGGGTGTTGGATTGGGGGGTGCTGGGGGGGGTTGTAGGCTGTTGGGCATCCCCAGTGGTAATCCCACTGCATGAAGGAGTGTTTCCCTCTGTGGTTTGTCCCAGTGGTGCTCTGTGTCCCTTCCTCTGTTGTGGGGGCAAACCCTGATGTGTGGGGACACCCTGCCCTCCCCTTCAGCCCCCCCCCAGGTGTGGGTTAACCATAAGCTGCTTTTCCCACTGCCTGGGGGGTGGTTTGAAGCACTTTAGGGAGCCCTTTAGTGCTGCTAACAACCCCGTGGGGAGCAGGCTGGGGCCGAGCACCCCCAAAATGTGGCTGCTGCCAAGCATGGGGGTCACTTCTGGGGCACGGCTCTCCTCGCTGGGATGGGGGAACTGGACCCCAAATTTGGATCTGTGGGATGGGGGTCCCTGCCCCAATGGTGCCTGCTGGGCTGAGAGGGCCAGGGTGGGCCCCTAGGTGATGGTCCCCCCTGTCAGCCCCACACCGGGAATGCTCCTGATCGCGCTCAGAGCTGCAACGCTGTGGCAGGAGGGGTTTGGGGTGGGCTGTGGGGCAGGACCTGCTCGCAGGCAGCACTGGGATGAGGATCCAGACTGTATGGGGCTGAGTGAGCACCGGGGCAGAGCCTGGTAGCTTACCCGTTAGCATCCTGCTGCAACAAACTGGGGTACCAGTGGTCATCCCCATTTTGAGGCAGAAATCCCTCTTTGCTGGCTGGGCTTTGGAGACTTTGCTAATTCCCTTGCAATGGAATAGGCTCCTCAAAACCATGACCTGGGGGAGACAGTGGAGCTGCACGTCCTTCCCCGAGCTGTGTTTCAGCCCTGGCAGGGGGATGTGACATCCCCCCCGGCATGGGGACAGGAAGGAGGGACAAAACTGACGGTATTTCTCCCCTGCCCGCAGCTTGGGGAGGCTTGAAAGGAAAGCGGAGGGTGAGAACGGAGCTGACACGGCGGGAGGAGGGGATTATCAGGTGGAGAGTTTAAAAGAAAAAAGCCAGGACTTCGGGAGATGGGGATCAAAGGTAGCGCTGGGCGATGCCTTCGAGGTAGGAGCAGATGTGAAGGGAGGGAAAGAGCCCATCAATTATAAAAGTTTATGGTCCAGCTTCCTAATTACTCTCTCCTAATGTTGACAATGGCTGTAAGAAATCAACCAGGTGGTCAAGCATCCCAGGCGCCCTCCCCCTCTGATTTATCAGCTAGGAAAACCTGAAATGATTTCGCAGTGCGGGATGATTGTAGCTTTAATTAGTTTTACTTTTTTTTTTTTTTAAACCACATTTTAATTTTCTGTCTGGATTTGCATATGTCTCTGTAAGTAAGCCGCTTAAGGATGGGGAGGTGGGAAAAACACGTCGGTGTGGTTCAGGAGGAGGAGTGGGAGATGAACCTCTGCGTTGAGTTTGCGCTGGTCTTTGCTGCTGAGCTGCCTGTTGGATGCTTCGCTCTCGAGGAGAGGGAAGAAATCGTACCAGCTCATTTATCTTCACCCCAGAAGATGCTGGCACCGGCTCTCCAGAAAGAAAAGCTTGTTTTTCTTCCCATCAGGTTGAAAAGCCTTTAATTCCCAGTTTAATTAAATATATTTCACATCCCACCTGAGCAGGCTCTGTAGGGGCACCCCCAGTAAATTTTCGGGATGAGGGAGCCTGGCTCTGCCCTTGCCACCCATGTGTGACATCCAGGAGATGAAACCATCCCAGGACCTGGAACAGAGCCTGTCCTGGAGGCTCTGACCATGGAGATCTGCTTGCTTTGTGTTAAAAACAGGAGGGAGAAGGGGTTAAACCTTTCATAGCCAGTTTAGGGGGGTCAAAGGGAGTTGCAGGGGATTTTTGAGGGCGGGGAGGGGTTGCTTGATGCTGCAAGCTGGTGGTGACCTGTGCGAGGACCTGCAGTAGCTCCTGCACTGGTTTGGAGGGGAGATTCAGGCAGCCCGAGCGTGTACCCAAACTGATGCTGTTTTGGCCAGGAAGAGAATAAAATAAAATAAACCCCCAGGTTTAAATGTTGAGGCAGGAGGAGCGCAGAATTACCACGTGCCTTTGGGTGCTTTCTGAGCGAAAACAGCTTTCCAAGGGGTTTGGGGAATGGCCGACCAAGAGCAGCATCGTCTTCAGGAGCGTGTCCCCATGTCTTTCATCCCCTCGTTGAACAGAAGAGCTGGTTGTCTGCGTGGCGGGGGGGTTGGGTGCTGGGGGGGCTTTTTTGGATTTAAGAAACCTGTGTGCCTGCAAGTGGCTTCAGGGTTTTAATTACGGACCAGCCAAAATCTTGCTGGCATCTCTAAAAACCGGAATATTTTCATCACTTTAGCTACTCTGATCTCCTTCGTGTATTCGATTTAAGCATCATCCTGAAGCAAACCCCTTGCTGTCGCTGTGCCTCAGTTTCCCTTTTAGTGCCAGGTTTGCTCCCTCACCCCTACCCATGCAATGCCAGCTCAGCCAGAGGATCCAGGCGCCCCATAAACACCTTGAATAAGCAACATAGAGAAAAACCATTACATTTCAGCCCTCCGTGATCAGATGCGCCTGGAACATATTTCGCAGCCTTTTTCTTCCCCCCCACTCTCACCGACTGCTCCCAGCTGGGCTGGGAACAGGGCTCTGCCACGGCCATGCCCCACGCTGCTGATATTTAGGGTGACATTTCCCACAGAGGGGGAAATCCTGCACCGTGCCGCGTGTTTGCATCCAAAGGGAATGAGATGCAGCAAATAAACACAGTCCCAGCATCCCTCCCCTGTTACACAGGTAATTTATTCCAGGGATCTCACGGCATACAAGGCACCTGGAAAATAGCTGTGTGGGCTTTCCATATGGGTTGCTATTATTTTCCAGGGTACAGAAAACAGATTGTTGGAAGAACTCCCTGTTCCGTGGCTTGTGCTATTTTATTTTTTTAATTTTTTTTTTTTTTTAAAGCAGAGCAGCAGTCAGTGCTGTTTCCTCTTTGCTGAACGTTGTTTAGAGATTGCTCCTAGTGCAACTCGAAGCAGGAAAAGGCTTAGAGCTTTTAATTAAAAGCTGCAATCTGGTCTTTCCTCTAAATGCAAAGTCTAACCTACAGGATGGGAAGAAAAAGAATAATAATTTTTTTAAAAAAAAGGCCATTTTTACTCTGTGGGAAGGGGCTGAGATGAAACCCTGGGGTGGCTTCTCTTTGCAAACCAAGTCGTGTTGCTCCTGGGGAGCTCAGCGGCAGGTTGGGATGGTTTTTGGGAAGCTCACAGCTCTGCCAGGATGGGCATGTCGCTGATGTATTTATTATTATATAGGCACTTTCTTTCTTGTGCGTGACCCACCTGCCAGAGCCCCCAGCAGGGGGGCTGATCCTGCCGAGCCCCCCAGCCTCGCCCGGAGGCTGTTTGCATCTCCTAGGAGGGGCAACCACAGATGTTTTCCTGGCCCGCTGGCTGTTTGGCAGCATCCATGCATGGCTAAAGAGGTCAGGTTGCTTTTAAGCACGTCACCGAGCGTCTCTGTGTCCCCCGCGGATGCGGGGTACTGAGAGCAGCCTGTGGGGATGGGAGGGAGCTTTCACCGCAGCGGTTGGAGATGCTGGAGGACATGGGAGGTCCCTGGGGGGATGCGGTGTCTGTTACGCAGGGGCGAAGGGATGCTCCAACTCGATAATCAGGGAGTTTTTATTTGCGGTGTAAATGGGCTGGCTCCGAGGCAGGGAGAAGATGGGTCTCCTATATTTGGCGCTGAGGAACGTGTCTAGCTCTGCCTGTCGTCCCTCCATCTGCGATGTCTGGCTCGTTGGGGTGGTGAGTTCCCAGCTCAGCGCTTTCCTCGGGAAGCAAAAGCTTTGGGAACTCATACAGGGTTTGGGTTTTTTTCCCCCCTTTGCTGCTGATGGTGGGGGGGAAATACGCCAGACCTTTCTTGGCCATTGCAATTCCTTCGACGTACCTGTCTGCTGCCCTCCTTGAAGGGAGACCAGTGTCCCCAGAGTGGCTTTACGTCCCCTGGGGGATGCTGGGCAAAGGCATCCTGCCTGTCCAGTCCCATAAATATCATGGTTCATGGGAATAAAAGAAGAAGAAAGGCAATGAAAGGCAGGGGGGAAATCCTTATAACCTACAATAAAAAGAAGATGCTAATAATGATATTGTTCATTTTTTGGACTGCAGGGCTGCATTTATATTCTCTCCGGCTGGCGGCTCTCCGCCTCTGAATTCAGAGCTGTGTCCTGGGTAAAATGTGAAATGTGTTGTAAGAGAAGGGCCAGCAGCTGTGAGCCTCCCCTGAACCTCCTCTGTGGGATGGATGGAATCTGGAGCTTAGCTGTGGCAAAGGTATTGGTTTTGGGGGGGTTTATAGCCCCTTGGGCTCATTTTGCTGTGATCAGAAATGTGTTTGGCTTCTGTTTTCATGGGTTTGATCCTAGGTCTTTAGGGTGACCTTGGGTCGTGGTTTTGAGCTTTTCCTGGCAAATTGGAGCTGGGAATGTATGAAATAGGGCAAGACTGTGAATGCATTCATAAGAACAAGGTGAGATGCAGCTTTTATGTTAAATCTTCAACCCTCTTAAAAACCTCCAGTGGGATTCCAGGGGAAGGGATGGAGAGGTGTGGGGAAGGGGAGCCCTGGACTGAGCCCTGCATCCTTCCTACCCCAGTCACCATTCATCCATTCATCCATCCATCCTTCCTATCCTAGCCCCCACCCATCCATCCATCCTTCCTTCCTACCCTAGCCCCCACCCATCCATCCTTCCTTCCTACCCCAGACTCCATCCATCCATCCTTCCTTCCTACCCCAGACTCCATCCATCCATCCTTCCCACCCCAGCCTCCATCCATCCATCCATCCATCCATCCATCCTTCTTACCCCAGCCTCCATCCATCTTTCCCACCCCAGCCTCCATCCATCCATCCATCCATCCATCCATCCATCCATCCATCCATCCTTCTTACCCCAGCCTCCATCCGTCCTTCCCACCCCAGCCTCCATCCCTGAACACTGGACCCAGAAAGCAGCTCAGGACCCTTGGGCCAAGCTTGTTGGGGTCCAGCTACCTTGGGGTGGGATTTTGGGGTCCCACCAGCCCTTCTGCACATGGTGTCTAACAGCAAAGCAGCTTTGTGGGGGAGCTGATCCCCTCCTCATGTGGTGTCCCATGCAAAGCGCCCGAGCAGAAACCTGGCTGCAAATCGGGGTGAATTTTGGGGGATACGCAGGGTGCTCGTTGTGAGCTATATTTGGGTCCCCAAGCAGAGAGCGCTGGGGTGGAAAGGGGTGGCCGTGTGTTTTGCAGGGAGATTGGCAGCTCTCCTCCCAGAGCCTCGGCTCCCCATCCCTCCCAGAGCACATTGAAATTCAAATCGCGCCTCTCCGACGCCGGCTCTCTTTGTTGCTTCTTCAAATGACTAATTGTCACTTTTTTTAATAAGGCAGCATCATGGGGTGGTGCAGGAGATTTTTTTTTACTCCCCCCCCCCCTAACAATTATTATTACAAAAAAGAGGGGGTGGGGAAGGAAAAACACAAGCACCAGGGATAGTAAATTTCTTCCTCCTTTCCACACACCAGCTGCTCCGATGCTCTACTGCAGCGGCCAAGACACTTCATCCTCCTCCGGGGTTTTACTTGGAGCTGTGCGATTGCTCGGGTAAACAGGGCGATTCCTGCTACGTTTGCTTTTTATTTGCTTTTTATTTTTTTTCCTTGAACTGGCTCTAAATAGCAGGGGAGGGAGTGGGCTGGCGCAGGGTATCTACCCCTCTCCCAGCCCTCTGAGTTAATTTAAAAGCTCTCGTGTTAATTTAAGACCAGGCTGAAGTCTCATTCATGTCCCAACAGGGTGGTCCAGGTCCCTCCCCACTGCAGAGGGGCCACAGAGATGGTTATGGAACTGCCCTTGCTGTTTGCTCTTCAAACTCTGCTTTTCCCATCCCTGGTGATTCCCCTCCAGGAGGTGTCCTCCTTGAGGCTGGTGGGACAAGAGGGTTTTTAGGGTCCCTTCTCATCTGATCACCATCTGTCATCAGGATGTGCTGGGTGGGATGCGAATTAATTTGATCTATTTGAAAGGCTTGGCAGTAACCTGGGGGTGGAGGAGCCTTGGCTTGGGCACCAGCTCTTGATTCTGTCCCGGGATGATGGACAACGAGCGGAGTCAGGTCCATGGATTCAAGCCCTGGGGGCTGTGGATCAAGCAATGGGGAGCAGGAGATGCAAAAATAGCATTAACCCCAGGAAGGACTTACCCTCTGGGCTCTGTGGGGCGGCATTTACCCAAAATGTTGCCTTTGAGGATGCTCATTCCCTTGCATTATACCTGGCTGGCCATCTCCCGGTGACAAGCTCTGGACCACTTTCCATCCCACCCGCTTCGATTTGGTGGGGGAACTGCAAAGCCTGTCAGCTGCAGCCCCTCATTAGGCAAATTATCTCATCCTTGTTCTCCCAACCCAGCCGTGGGGATGCTGCGAGCTCCCTGGCGCTGCTGATGGAGGTCAAACAGCAAATGGGAGCATCTTCCCCTGAGATGCTTTGGCTTCTCCCTTCACCAGCCTTGGCCCCAGGGTGGGTCTAAGCGGCACAGGGATGGATTTCAGGCACAGCATGCAAGAAAAAAAAAAAACCCTTCTCCAGCTTTTATTTATCTCAGCGCATCTCTCACTATTAACTACCGCCAGCCTGATGCCAGCTGGACCGTTTATGATGGCAATAAAAGCCAAACGGTGATATAAAATTGCACCTGTCATAATTGGGCTTGATTTAACCACGGATGGAGGCAGCCAATGGTGAAGCTCGTGTGATATGTTGTGTGAGGGTCCCTTGGCCAAAAGGTACCACTGCAGTCACGTCCCCATAGCGTGCCGGACCCTCGAGCATCTGTTTTGCAGGGGAATAAAACCACTTTGATTCTCCCTGAAAGCAGGATGCTGCGTGAGCTCGTGTTTTAAAGTAATGGGAGAAAAGGACGGCTGTCGTTTTAATTTGATGTTGTCAGGCTATTTTTTTTTTTGCCTTTCTTTTTCTTCCTGAACTTCATAGGAAACTGGATGGTGCTGACAGATGAGGCGAACTTTTTAACTCCTGCTACTCCAGAAACTCACCGCTGTATTTTTTTCCTTTCCTAGAAAGGCAGTCGTGCCAACGATCAAAAGGTCCTTTGCTCCCTGTTTTTTTCTGTCTTTGGCCCATCCTGCTGGAGACAGGACAGGAGCAAATACTCGTTGTACAGAAACAGTGGTATTTACACCCAGAAAGCAGCTGGCTTGTGCATGGCCCTTAGACTGTACCAGATCAGGGGTGGATGTATTTACCTCTTGTTTCCCCTTTCCCCTGTTCGTGAGAAGCCTAGGAATCTCTCAGCGCGGATTTTGGGGCAGTTTGGTGCATTGCAAGAGGTCAGGGGGTGCAGACCCCTCTAAGAGTAATGAGGCTTCTCGAGGTTTTTTTTAATATATTGGGCATTTTCTACTGCTGCCTGGTTGTTTTTCTCCCAGCTAATTCTTCCACTATCCTTTCTTAATGAGTAAATAAGGATTGCGCTTACAGGATGCGTAAAGGATGCTCCGGCAGCTCCTGAGCTTTTGGGATTTTGATTCACATCATGGACATAGATAGGCAGGGGAAAAGGAGCTCCTGGCATCCCTGGGTTTGGACTCGTGGCAGCCCTGGTGGAAGCAACATCCTATTTTCAGACTCATAAAGGTGATACTTCAGCTCAGCCTTCATTTAAAGAGCACATGCTGTGTGCAAGTACCCGGTTTAGTACCCAGGTCCTGATGCTGGCCATAGGATATCCAGACCTTGTGTTATTTAATTTCCTTTCTCATTCTAATGAGGGTTTTTGGGAAAGGAGGTATAAGGGGTGCAAACCTTGATGGGAGAGCTTGCTGCCAGCCATGGAGCACAAAAGGGAGGTGGTAGCATCTCCCTGGAAATCCCATGAGCCCCAAAACTGGATATTCAAGGAAAACACCAGTTACTGGACTCAGGTACCACGTACGTCCCTCATCCATCACCACAGAGTCCTGGGACTCCGGTCAATCTCCCCAAACTACTGGCGCATCTGAAGGCCAGTGTCTGCTGTTGAAAGTGAGCTTGGGTTTCTCCTTCAGGACTCCCATTTTATTATCCCGTCGGATATTTCTCCATGGCCTGGTTTCTTTTCTCCCGGTTGTCTTTGCTGCCGGGGTTTGAGTGCATCGTGACTTGTGCTCGGTACAGCCTCTCCATCCCCTTTGGAGATGGTTATTGGAATGATGCATTTAATCACGAGTAATGAAAGCAAACGGTGTAATGTCAGTGGTATCTCTTCTCTCGCCCCTCCAGCAATTTCATATCCTGTTGTAATAATGGAAAGGATTAAAGGTGAGATGGGAAACGGTGACACAAGGACGCGGCGCCGGGGCAGGCAGACGGCTTTCCGCCCCCTCCTGCCATTGGGAAAACTCATTTTGCAGGCTGGCCCCACTCGTTACACCCATTTGAGTGAAACAATTCCTTCTGCGAGCAGCACAGATGAAATAAAAAGGTTTTTTTACAGATTTGCCCCTATGTTGCTGGCTCACCCAACATTTTTGGCATCAGCGTCAGTGCCAGGCATGGTCTGTCCAGGTGGGGCTGTTAATCCTCATCTTAATTTGGGTTTTTGAGGACAGGTTGAGCCCATGGAGATGGGTTCATGCATCATTGATGGGAAGGTAATGGGAGAACAGATGTAAGCAGCTGGTTATCTCTGTAACCCATTAATATATGTCCTAGGGCAAAATAGCTCCAGGGCTGCATGAGACGTGCCTCCTCTCTCCTTTCTGACCTGGAGAAGAGGAGTGGGCAGTAAAGTGTTATTTTAAAGAGGAGAGGGGGGGGAGAAAAAATGCTCAGGACCTAATGCTGCCTGTGCTTTCTCCTGGCCTGGGTGGGCATCATTTAAACAGGAGCAGCTGGTTAGAAACCCCCCCGTGCCCTGAGCATGCCAGCGGATGGGCTGGGTGTTTGAGACCTGATGAACAACAACATTAATGATGCAGGGAAGAGGATGCTGCAACACCTCCCCCCTCCCCCGGTAACGGCTGGAAACCAGGCTAATGTGGCACGCAGGAACTAGCTTGTTAATAAAAAGAATAAAAAAAAAAAAGGCCGGTCATCAAAAATCAAACAGAGTTGGTATCTTCTGGAAGGGAGAGGGAAAGGGGAGGTTTAGCTGGAGACAAAGCACCTTTGTCTCTAGTTACAGGAACAGCAGAGGCGGCGAGGGAAGATTAAAGCTCCATGTAAAGTACCAGGTGTTTTGATCTGCAATTGAGTTACCTCCGAGATGTTCTGGGAGGATCCCCCAAGTCAAACTAGCTTCTGAGGATTTGTTTTAAAATAATAACCATGGAAAAAACAAAATATCCCTTTTTTTGTGTCTTTGAGACTAAAAGCTTTAAATGCAGGGGACTGAGCCATCTCCCCAGTTACCCCCCGGTACAGAAGCATCCCTTCTTCTCCTGCAAGGCTCTGCTTGGAGCTTTGTTGGATAATTCCCCCCACCATGAGCACAATCTGGAGCCCAGACCCTTCTACCAGCTGAGTACATGGGTTTTCCCCTCTGCTGTGACGATTTATTTTGGATTTATGGGCTGTCTTGTCTATGTAGGGAGCTCCACAAGTATGGGGGGCAGTGCATGAAGTCAGGGGGCCAGGGAAGGGTGACTTTTGTAAGGAGACATCATAGTGAGGAATCAGCCTGTGACCTCTTGCTGCCTCATCTTGTATGAGTCTGGTTTAGAAAAGCCTTGCATTTCCTAGGAGTTAAGGAAAAATAAAAGCTGGAATGATCTTTGGAGAAGAAATGGTGTCTTTAGGAACCAAGTGTGCAAGCACCAAGGACCCATCCCTACCTCCATTTTGGGAGCAGACTCTTCATCACCCATAGGCATCATCCCAGGACCTGACCTGGCCCAACCCACACTTAATCACTAACGAGCATCTGAAGCTGGAGATGCTTCTCTAGGATGTTCCTGGCATTGGAAACTCTTAATTTACTGCCAGGATGGTTCCCTGCGGTCTGGCTTCAGCTCGGAGAAATAGATAACTGACAGCCGGTGAAAGCACCGTTTCATCCAGCAACGGGGTGAATCCAGCAAATAATTGTCCAAAGATTATCACAGCGTAATGGTGCAACAACAGCAGCCGCCGCACATCATTAGAGCTTACCAGGGAGCGCGGGAAGAGATTCAACAGAACTAAGGCAAACAAATGCCGAGCAAAATACACAGCAGATGTAGCGTATTAGTTGTGCACGGATTGACTTAAGAGCTGTGTGTCAACAGCATCGGAGCAAGGCAGGGGTTGGCAAAGCCCGAGGCTGGTTGCATCTCCTGAGTGTGGTGCTTTCCTCATGGGTTCTTGGGTTCAAAGGAGTTGATGGGTGCTCAGGAGAGGTTGGGCTCTCCTGCGGTCTTTCTCTTGGACTTTGGAAAGAGGTATCTGGGGTTTTTGTCCACCTCCCTGCCTGCCAGATAGGTGTGATAACCCATGCTGCCTCTGTCTTGTCCCCCCAAGTGGTAACTCCTTTTGCCTCGGCTCTTTTCCAACCCTCAAAGTCTCTCCGCTGTGCTGACACTGGCCCTGCTCCTCTGCTTTTTATTATATTTTATTCCATGTGTGTGCAACGGGGTCCTGCACCATCGCTGTTTGCTCTGTGTTGTTATGCAGCCTCTCGGGCTCAGAGCCCTGCAAATATTTGGGCTGCTCCATCAATGGGATCGTAAGAATTAGCAACTTCCAGTTGCCCGCACGTGGGAAAAATCAGGATGATTGGAGCCTGTGACAGCTTCTCATTGCTTCTTGCAGCCGGCTGTTCCCTAGCTCCGTGGGACGGGGACCGGCCAGTCTGAGGGGCTGCCCCAGCACAGGAGCACATCCCAGTTTCTCACTGGGAATGCTTTGATCCATCCAAACCTGCAGTGAACTCCTCCATAAGAGAGGAATCGATGTTAATAGGGTTTTGCTCCTTTTTTAGTATAAAAAGAAGCATTAAGGTATGGGTGGAAGTTGGCTGGGGGGGAAAGCAGGTACCTCCAGGTTAGGTTGCCTCGATTAAGAGCTGCAAGTAGCTGGGATGAAGGTTGTCCAGACTGTTAAATTTTGTTTAACCAGTAGAAGCTGGTGGTCGTTCTTGGGTGGTTTCTAGGAGAAATGGAAACCCCTGAAGTTTCTGGCTTTTTGGGAGCTGGCAACAACTTTCTGTCCTAATGGTCAATCCTTGGGGTGAATGATCCAGGGGAAAGCAAAGCAATCAGAGACATAATTTTTCAGTAAAAATGGCTTCCTACATTTGTAGTTGTTTTTTAGCCTCATGCTGTATTAATGCAGACCTCAGAGCGGCTGGAAAAAAAGGGTTTATTGGATGATGGAGATATTCTTGCATTGAGCATCAGCTACAGGCTGCCTCCCCGCTCTCTTCCTCTGCTGATTTATATCCCTTTTATTGCTCCCCTACCCTCAAGCACCCAAGTCTGGGATGAGGATGATGATGGTCCATCACCAAGTTGCAGTATTACCACTTAATTTTGCAGACGAGACAAACCCACAGTCTCCTTCCTCCAGACCACACAATGCCAGTGATGGAGATTTTGTGTCTGAGACATGCCTAAATATCACTTAACATGAGGCAGAGCGTAAATACTCCCTGTGAGCCGTGCACCGAAGGCGAGCACACATCAACTGGGGGATGTTTGCAGGCTGCTCGCGCGTGTGCTGGAGAAACATATATAGGACATCATCAACTTTCAGCAATTTATTCCACCTATGCCTTTTTTATTTGTCACTATGGTAACTACAAAGTAAAGATCAAAGCAGCGTGTCAACAGCAGGAAGAGGTATTATTCCTCTCCCCTCCTTTGCAGAAATAACTTAAGCTTGTTTTTATTTCCTTCCCATTCAGAAAAATCCCTTGCTGCTGGCTGGTGCTGCTACAAGGGATTGTACCTTTTTTTGGCAAGGGATAAATTCTTGTCTCCAGCTGTTGAGAAACTGGACTGCAACAGTTTGTCAGTCAAATAAGCTGAATTTCCTTTGCTTTTGAGGCAAACATGAAGTGCAGCTTGAGGGACAGATGGTAGGGTAATGAGGCAGAGGATGAAGATGGCTGATAGAAGGTCCTGTGTTTTAATAGTGGTGATGGCCTGGAAGGTGGAGCAGGTCCTGGGGCTGGAGGAGAGAAACTGGAGCTACCAGAGGCTTGTGGGGTGGGGACAAAACTTCTCAGGAGGAAACACTTGGTTGCTTTTCTTTCCCTGTTGGAAAACACTGATTAAATTAAAGGAAAAAGAAATTGTGGAGGAATGGCATAGTCAATAAGGTGGCCTGGCCATGGGGTGTGGAGGTGCCCTGGGGGCTGCTGTGAGACCTTGATGGTCCCAGGTGGGCTCCCATGGCTGTGCTGCTTGTGGGACATCTAGCTCCCAGTGCCTGTGGTGGGACCAGTGCCACTCCTTGGGGCAGATTGCAAGAATAACAAGCGCCTTATTGAAAACAAAATGAACTTGGCTGTGTGATGGGCTGGCATCTCCTCCTGGCTTCATGGAGCAGCTTGCCTTGGGTGGGAAGAGGAGCTGGCAAGGCGCTGAGGCAGGTTATGGGGTCACTGCAGATCCCCAAATGCTTCATCCATCTCTGGCTGGCCGGGCTTGTTGAGGAGGATGCCGCTGCCTGCAAGCTGCCAGACCCTTTGATGGGTGTTTTGTATCACACAGGGTACGGACCAGCCTGATAGGACCCAGGGCTTGGGGAAAGGCATTTTTCAGCATGGCTGTAAACGGCAGCTCCGATGGGGATTTGATTGTCACTTAAAATGGAAATCAGCAGGCAGCTGAAATAGTGGAGGGGAGGAGGAGGAGGTAGAGTATGTATCGTGCTGGTTGTCGTGGATGGTGCAGAGAAAAGGAAGTTCAGGTCTGAAAAGGGAACCCCCCAACTGCTGATATCGCTCCTGGTCATGCCTCATGGTTCTGGAGCTTGGGATGGATTTGGGGTCCCCATCCATACTCTGTGGCTCCAGGGCTCAGGGTGGGTTTGGGGTCTCCATCCATGCCCTGGGGCTTGGTATGGGTTTGGTGCCCCCATGGCTCTGGGCTTGGGATAGGTTTGGGGTCCCTTGGAGGGCTCCATACCAAATGTTTTAATGCAGATAAAAAAGCCAGAAACCACACAAATCTTGAACTCTGCTTGATTTTTCTTGCTTCTCTTTAGTTATCATGGAAACAGGGTGCAAGCACCAAACATTTAGGGAAGGGCCCCACTCTATGCATGTAGCTGCAGCTACAGGGTCTTCAGTGAGGCCGCTCGGGATCCAACAATTGCCCTGCCCTGATTACCTTCTTAATTATTTTAATTATTAATAATTGCACTCTTCCCTGATAGGTGTAGAAATAGAAAGGCAGGTGCAAAAAGGAAGAGGATGCTCATTGACGTGCTGCCATCGGCCATCCTTCCAGCCACCGGTCCCCTGCCTTGACTCAAGCGAAGCTACTATTGGAGTAAGTACAATCCCAAACTCTGTATTTTTAATTATACCAATGTGTAGCCAATATGCGCAGGCAAACTTTAACTCTGATTTAAAATGGAGAAAAAAGGGGGTTTTAAAATACATGAGCGCATTCGAAAGTATAAAATTTGAGGCTTTTGTGTCGCATGTTTGCAATGCAAGCCATAATCATTTCCTCTATGGGCTATAAAGCAGCTTTTAAGTTGGAGGAAATCGAATTCTGCGTGTATTTGTTGTTTCTGCAGATGAAACGAGATGCACAATCGCAGCAATGAGTAGCACAGCCAATTAGGTGTTGGTGCTTAAAAAATTAGTGAAAGGTTTTCAGCCATCAGAAGAGTTTCTGGAGGGATTCTGAGGACAGCCAGGGGCCATCTGGTTTTAAGAAGGAATTTAATCCATTTAGGACTGGGATTATGTGATATATTTTCTTGCAGATGCTGGGGCATGGTGGCCTCAGACTTGCTTTGAGTTTCTCCTTGCTCCCACAGTCTTCACATTGCGATGAAGATGGCTTCTGCTTAATTTTTCTTTTTAAGCAGAAGTATTTAATGGGCAAGAGGGAAAACATATCTAGGGATGTGATGCTGTGGCAAGGCACCACTGCCAGACTCTCCCTGCCCAGGGAGCTGTGTGGGGCTATAGGGCAGGACCTAGTCCCACCTATCCAAGCCTTGGTCTCATGTATTTAGTGGGTTATTTTGCCAAGGGAGACTTGTTTGGGATCACTCAGCATCTCCACTGGTTTGTAGGGATGTGCCAAAACCCACAGTGAGGACAGGGGAATGGTTCAGTGCAGGTGAGCAGAGCTGGTTTTAAATAAGCAGGGGCGTTTCTAATGCTGCAAGACCTCCTTTAGCAATGGCAAGTTAAAATTAGACCTTTAAGAGAAACTGAGAAAAGTAATTAAATTAAAATAGGGTAAGGAGGTGGCTCCATGGTCCTGACTCATGTGAGCCCAACGTGGTGGGCCCACACATGAGCAACCAAAAGCCGAATTGTCACTCTGTCCAGTGTGTTTGGGTTTTTGTTTTTTGTTTTTTTTTTTTCATCCTTCCTTAATTGGAGATGCATTTGTTGCTTCGAGCCGATGTTTTCCATATGGAAAGGGTTGGGAAGGGGATATTGGAAATGCCCTGATGTAGTCCCCAGTTGCGTTTGCATCTACCTTCAGCTCTGCTCTTTGGTGGCCATGCCTGAAAAACTGCAGAGGAGCTTCATAAAGCCAACAGCTCAGCAGGAGCAGACCAAATCCTTGCCTCCTTTGTCTCTAGTAAGAGACCGTCTAGAATTTAATTAGGCTGTGGGTAATGAGAGAGGTGGCGGTGGGACAGGATCTGGTCATTTCATGCTGCTGAGCATGGACCCGTCTGGAGCATCCCTCAGGGTGCCCCAACATGTGACTTGAGTTTTTGTGTTATGAGTCGTTAGAGGGGGAAGGAGAGGGAGGGGAATGACTAATTACAGGGAAAAAGCTGTTCTGGTCATCCCAGAAGTGTTTCTGAATTTGTTAAACGGATTTGTGTTGTGGCTGAGCTCACAGAGCGCTTCCTCAAGGAGAAGGCGCAGGGAGGTTAATATCCATCTCCTGGGTCTCATCTGGCATTGACAATGTCTCATGTGAGCACATAGCCCCAAAACTTTTCACCCCACTGGACTGAACTCCAAACAGGTCACTTAAGGGGGAGCCGGTTTAGTCCTGCTCATGATCCGCATGGGATGGACTTGCTGAGCCTGGTGCTGCTGGTCCATGCTCCTGAGCACACCCCATTGCAGAACATACTCATATCCCCAGAGGGTTATAGATTTATATAAAGTTTATACAAAATTATATCATTTCATATCGAATTTTACATACATTTCTATCCCAGGAGGGGTATAAATAAGTATTTATACCACAGGAGGGCTGAGCCATGGGTGCTGCTGCCTACCTTAACCCTCTGCACCTCCCTGCTCCGAGGAGGGCCGCATCCAGGAACCCTTCCCGTTGGGTACGTGGTGGGACTGCACCAACACCTGCAATGCCTTTGAAGATGCATAGGTGATGGGGCTACATATAGACAGGGGCAGGCTGGGCATGTTTTGGTGGAACTATCCTGTGGGAAGATGAAGTCCGGTCAATGCTAAAATGCTTCCAAAAATCAGATATTTTTTTTCCCCATTTTTCCAAATTTTCCAGGAGCTTTCATTTTCTTGCAGAAGAAAACCTGGGAAGCAGTAACCCCTGTGAGTGCGCACCTATAGGCACCTCATGTAGGGATGTATGCATGGCTGGGGTCAAAATGAGCTAGAAAAAGCCAATATATTCCTCCTGCATACCCATCTGCAGCCCAGGACCTCCTCTTTCTGATGTGCATGGATAAAGGATGCAGCTACAGCTGTATCCCCACAGGCCGGTAGGGTGGCAGGACCATGGGGAATACGGGACCAGGGAGCCTTTGGCATTGTTGCAAGTGCAGAGACATCAAACCAACATTTGCAAATTGCTGACAAACTCAGTTTTGTCTGTGGCGGATCGGCATTGCTCACAGCCCTTGATCTCTATCGCCGCCAACAGAAGCTCTTCAAAAATTTATAAGTCATCCTTCGAACGATGAGAAGAGCATTATTACCCTTCCTGATGCTCCAAGCCGCCAGAGTTAGATGTGGAAATGCAACTGGCTGAGGGGTGTTGGAGCTGTGGGGAAGGTTTCTGAGCTGGTTTAAGCATCACTGTTGGTGTTTGATGTATCCTGGGGATTTCTCCCTTGGAAAAGGGCTCAGGCATGAGGAGGAGTGGGAGTCCTCCTGCAGGTAGTTGCGAGCACCCCTGGGAGCTTCAAGCTGGCACTTCCCAAGGACAGGTTGAGCTTGGAGGGTGGCTTGACACCCTGGAGCCATCTCCACCACTTGTTATTTTTGGGAGTGGAAAGCCCTCCCCAGCTGATGCTCTTTGCAGGCTCCTCAATAGGACCAATGCTGGATTAACCTGGCAGGAGCTCGGTTGCGTGTTTGTCACGGTCAGAGCTAGCGATGGAAGACTCCAATGTCAAGAAGGGTTTGCCTTGCAATGAGGCTAGACAGTCCTCCAGAAAATATGTTTTTGGATATAAATTTGATGCTGGGCTGGAAGAGCTATGTGCTCGGTGGTGGTGGCATGGAGATCCTCCCTGCAGAGGTTTGGCTCAGTGGGTCTCTCAATATCACTCTGTCAACATGTGAAAAAGGCAAGGAGGCCATCAGTTTGGGCAAAGGAGATGCTGACCTTCTTGTCTGTGCAGGATCAGGCCTGATGGAGCAGCGCTGAGTGAGCCCTAGGCACCTGAAGCTGGGAGTCATACCCCCATGAGATGCTGGAGCACCAACACCACGCAAATGCAGGTGCATCTGCTGAAATCCCACTCTGGGTGATGTCTGACTTCATCAAAGTTGGACAAAGAAGCGGTTGTGTCCTGCCACCCTTTGGAAGGAAAGAAAACACAAACCCCTCATTTCTTTGAAGCCGTGTTGGAAACGTGATGTACAGATGCAGGGGGTGGGTTGGTCCCACCCAGCCCCGAGCATCCCGCAGTAGCTGTCGAGATTCATCGAAACTCAGCAACTGTATAAAAGCTGGGAATTTCCATAAAACTTATTTATTGATGCACATTCCCCTGGCTGCCTTCTGTCTTTTTCCACTCTGGGTTTTGGCAGTCTTTATGGCCAGATTTCGTGTTCATTAGGAGGAAGGCCTGGCTGGTGCTTGCCCATCTCTGGGGTGCCCAGGTCCCTGGGGCTGCTCTGGAAAATATTGCATGCAAAATAGCAAAAATCTGCTGGAAAAATACTCAGGTAGCTTGTCTCTCCTGAACAGCTGGAGGCGATGTGCCGTTTCCTGTCTTTGGCCAGACCCTGGTGACAGATACTGAGTGCCCTTCCCCTTCAGTGAGGACACCTGGGCACATCTCAGATGTTTCTGTTGGGTAGATGGAAGTTTAGCACCAAAGACCGCCCTGGGCATCTCCATGAGCCTTTGAAGTGTAGAGGAGGTTGTTTTGTATTCAGGATGGGGTGGTGGGAGCAGAGCCTGGCTGCTGTACCCCGACAGCAGCGATGGCCACCACACTGGCCCCAGGCTTTGCAGGGGCAAGTCTACATCTCTGGAGATCTTAGATGTGATGCCAGCAGGGCAAGCCAGGACCCACACTTTTGGGTGCATCATCTCACATATGCCGTGGTCTGGTGATTCTCTATGGGAGGGAATAATGGGAGTCACTGCCTGTGAGAAGCACAGCCCACAGACACTCCAGCCCCTGACTACCCTCTCTGGCAGAGAGGGACCATGGAGGGTGGTTGGTGGTGTCTCTGGCTCACCAAGAAAAATTCTGTCCTAGAGGGATGCCCGGGTACATCCGCCTCCCCTTGCACCCCCTTGCCCAGGGATCGTCCATCCTCGGGGACATCCCCAGCATCCCCCCACCACAACTTGCATACATAGTCACGGGCCATGACTCACGCATGCAGCCGCCCCCACAGCACACCCCTCTTCCTTCCCACCCCCGAGCACCTAAATATACCTTCAGCTCCACACTGACACCCCCCCTGCGCTCCCCAAAACCCACGCCTGCTCATTCCCACTCTCCCGCTGCCTCCCACGTTGTCTTCTCCTGCACCCCGTCTCTCCTGTAGAGAAGGGTCCCGCGGGGATGCCGGGGACAGCCCGGGCCTGCCCAGGAGGCTCCAACCCATTTCTCCCCCTGCCACCCGCCTCCGCCAGCGTCCCGCCGTTCGTATTAATGCACCGCTCAAAATACAAGCTGTGATGGAGGAGATATATTTAGACTAAATCCCTCGCAGGTGACTGTGGCGGGGGAGGCAGGGTTTAATTTTTCACTGTGATGGTTTAGCCTCCAGGTCTGTTTCAGAAGCTGTGCTCCCATCCCAGCAGTGCCAGCAAAGCCCCCAAGGTAGTAAGTGCTTTCGGGGAAAACCCCCCTCCCACCAAATCTCACATCTCCCATGCAGATCAGAAACCCCACAGCACCATCTGAACCCTCCCCAGACTGTCTGTCTATCACTTCTGGTAGATTTTGTTGCAGGGGTTTTTCAATAACTCTTTCTTTGTAGACCCCTTGATCTCGGCGTTGTACCCTGTGCAAAGCAGCCTGTGCTCGCTTTCTTTCTCTGAAGGCTTGTGTTAGGAAAAAAGGGATTATTTTTTTTCCCCTCGAGGTACATGTGTGCGCTCCAACCCTCTAGCAAATGCAACATGACTCGGGGTGGTTTTGCTTGAGCTGATCCCAAAAGATGCGTGCTTTTATGCTGCAAACCCAGCTCGTGAAAAGGTGATGGCTCTCACTGGGCATATGGTCCCCAACTCCTGCTCTCCATCCATCCATCCATCCATCCATCCATCCATCCCTCCCTCCCTCCCTCCCTCCCTCCCTTCCTGGCTTTTATCTCTCTCCATCTGTTTAAGCAAGGTGTTTTCTCCTTTGTGGATATATAATGTTGCCTCTTACACATGCATTGCGCAGGTCTGCAATGCAGCTACAGCATTTCCTCACTCTCCCCATCATCCAGGGCTCTGCTGGGCTGGGTCCAACCCTTCACACAGCAAACTCTTGCCCCCAGCTTCATCAAGGATTGAGCCACAACTTGAGTAGTTTCTGTGTGTCCAGTGAGATTTCCTCTCCCCGCGAGCACAGAAATGATGCCAGCAAAGGTTGAAGGCATCTCACAGGTCTGTCAAGCACCATCTCTTCTTCCTGGGAGCTGTGAATATGATGGATGGAACACACTGTCAAGAAATAAGGTAAGTCATGACAGCAAATAAAATCTTCATCTTCATGTGAAATTTCCACTTTTTACAAGGAAATTACCTTCCTTTTTTTCTTTTCCCTGTGGCCTAGAAATAAGGCAGCAGTAGATGGGAAGCCCACCACCCGTGGCGTTATGGGTGTTCAGCAGAGATGATGTTGTGTAGGCACACGTGCATGCAGTTCCTCACTCAAGTCAAACAGAGATGAGAGGATGGAGAGAGCCCTTCCCCTGCACACCCTGGAGCACCAGCACCTCCCCTTGCAGGGGTGTGTATCGGGGTGAAGCAGCAGCGTTTGCCTGTGTTTTGGGGGGGGGGGGGTTTGGGGGAAAAGTCGGGTTTGGAC
>VYZM01018229.1:85606-121160 GCA_013398915.1 Dromas ardeola
AAAAAAGGCTTTCCCCCCCCCCCCCCGCCACTTCCCATGGGACGTTTTCCTTCTTTTTCCAGCCCAGGCACCTCTTCAAGGAGGAGGCGTGGTGACTGAGGTGGCACTAGCTTGCCCCTCCTGCCTGGCCTCTGGGAGGGAGGCTGCAAACTCACATCAAGGAGTTTGGCTGAGCTTTTTAGCATGAATTATTAATTCATAGCCAGCCTTTCTCGGTGCAGCACTCTGCCTAATTCTGGAGCACCCACTGCAGAGCAGATTTATTGCAGCCAGCAGGAGCTTGTATTTATATTGTCACTGTCATTCCCCCAAAAATTAATTTGCATGTGCCCATGGCGGGGGTTCATTTCACCCTTCGCTCCAAGGTGTGTCCAGCGGTGAGTCTAGGAGAACCAACTCCTTGCTCTGCTTCTCCTGGAGTTGATTTGGACATTGGGACCTCTCTCCTGGCAGGGTGGTCTTCCCTCTTCACTTTGCTTTCTCCTCCACCTGGAGACTCGCTCTTAGGCTGTTTCCTTCCTGGGAGTTTGATGGATGGAAACCTCTCACACGAGTTTGATGCAATGGGAGGTGTTTGGAGACTGCTTTCGTCTCTGGTTGTATCAATAATTAATATGTTGATCCAGAGCAATATTATAAACAGAGTAAATACTTTTTTTCCCCCTCCCCTTTTTTCTTCTTTTTTTGGTAAACAGCAAAAGAAAAACAGCAGCTCACTGCACAGTGGGGACTTTTCAGTCTTCCTGTGGGCCTTTTGCCCTCCTCCCTGCTGAGATGTCCTCTCCAGCCCTCTGGCCAGATGGATTGGAGATGGCCATGGCTCTCTCCAGCCTTGGGCCCTTGGGTAGGTGGCATGGCTCAGTGGCTCCATGGAGGGTGAACAGTATCTGGCAATTTTAAAGTTTAGGTTTTTTAAAGCTCTTCTTTTAATAAGAAACTCACATATAATGATATGGAGTCCTTTCAAAGCAGCTGAGAGCCCTCCGGTGACGTTCAGCTCATTTGTGTTTTGGAGGCTGCTAGAAGGCCACTCTGTGGGCACACCAGTGTGGGCACTGTCTCATTGCAAGTGGTTTCCCCAGCATCTTCCCAGTGACCGTTTTAATTTCACCATCATTTTTTAATCTTAACTCCTCTAAGATAATATATTTGGATTTAGCAATCATGTCACGGCTCAATGCACCCATCAGGGTTGAGGAGATCTCAGGAAGAGAGTCTGAAGCATCCTTGGCAGAGAGTTTCCAGCAACTGAATCTCCAAACCCTACTTGGGCAGTGAATGAAGGGCACCTTTCCAGAAGCCTTCAGTGCCCAACTCGCTGACTGCTAACTTAAAGTATCTTGGCCTTGGCATCAAAATAGTTTTGAAGGTCGTTTCATCAGCTGGTTGACGTTTGTTCTGGAGAACACCACTGCTAACATGATTCACCTGAGGCCAATTATACCCGTGGCATTTGAACTTCTTAAATATGCAGATAGACCTTTCTTCCTCTTGCTTGTCTGCAGAAGGTGCCTCTGTCTTTCATGATGTTCCTTGAGGTTCCACAGTCCAAATTAAAATATCATCTGCTATAACTTCAGCACCTCCTAATCCCTCAAATATCTGATAAATTACTCTTTGAAATACCTTGGGAGCAGAACTAATTCCAGATGGCATTAGCTTAAATTCACAATGTCCAACTGGTGTTTTAAAAATCACTAGCTTTGAGCCCCATTCATCTAATTTTACTGGCTTTAATAGATGTCCTGCCTTCATCCTGAGAATATTCCTGCTTCTGAGAACATTGCTAACTTTTCATTAAGAGTTTCCAGTGGATAATGTCTCCATTTGAAAGGTTTTATTTAAACCATATAAATCAATCTGCATCTATGATTTATTTGGTTTTTTGATTCCTACCCTTTTCAGTTAATACACTAGGTTTAACCTACTCTGTTGGTTGATACAGTCTCGAGGGATGAAAGACAACGGAAGGACAAGTTGTTTGGTCCTGACGCAGAAGGTAATCCCAGGATGTGCTGGGGAAGCAAGCTTATTCCGATCCCACAGGTTTTGGGTGGTTTCCTGTCCTGTCAGCCTTCACTGACATGGTAGGACATGTGTCTCCCTCCTGCCACGGAGAACAGATTGAGTTTCTCTGCAAGCTGATTAATAGCGCTGTTAATGTTGCAATGCACCTTTTGTCAACCATTTTGTCCCTCTGGCAGAAACCTGTGTCTGCAAGGAAGGCACTCTGGTAGGAAAGCCATGGGCTCCCCATGCCGGGCTTTTTTGGGATGCTCTCCTTGGACTTTGCCTGCACCCATTATTTCCCTGCCAGCAGAAGCAGGAGGAGCAGCTGTGTCAGATTGTGGACCAGTGTTTTTTCACTGTTTCCATCTGATTTGGATGCAAAAAGGACAACAAACATACAAGCAAAGTTTCCTGGTGGATGAGCTCCAGGCCATGAAAGCAGTTTGAGAAGCAATGAGTTGTCTTCAGCCCAAACTTCCCTTGAGGGGCACCTTGCTCCAAATTTCCTTCTGTGTTTGGGACACCCAAGTTTGTCTTTTTATTGAATCCTCTCTGCGAGGTGGATCTGAACTGGTTGTCCTGTAATGTTGTAGGACGGGCCCTGGTGAGACCTTCTGCTTCATCTCCAGCTTCAGTTCACCTTCTTGGGGTGGGCGTGCAGTGATGTACCTGCTCGACACTGGGACTTGCCCAGATCTTGGGAATGCGACATGGTCTCCTTGCACAAATAGATGAAGCTTGAACACACATGATCCTACAACAAATCACAAAGGGTCCACCATTTTTGTGGTACCAGACAGGGATTCATCTTCTCCAAGCATCAGCTAGGCATGCATCCAGCACATAGGAGCTGAAATGAGTTAACAGGCAGGAAAAAGCTCCAAAAAAGAGAAAAATCAGAGGAAAAATTAAAGAAAAGACCCTGAGGGTTGCTAACCTGGTGCCTCTGAAAGCTGAGCTGAGCTGCCATCCGCACGCAGCTCTCTTCCAGCTACGTGGGCGAGGGAGAGAGCACGAGAAGCTGGAAGTACAGAGGCTGCCAGACAAGGAAACAAGCTGCAGGGGAAGGGAACCAGAGGGAGACGCTCTCAGATCACGAGCACCTTTGAAGTGCGCAAAGGAGAGGAAATTGCTCCTCACTCCCCTTGGGATAGCAGGCTGGCACGCTGTGACTTTTAAATTTTATTTTAGTGAGGTGGAGGTGAAGGAGGGAGGTAGGGGGAGGGAGGNNNNGAGGGAGACTGTCGTGTCTTCTACCATGAAAGAGGGATCTCAAATTCTCCGGCGTAGACTCGCTTTTCCTTTGAAAGTCATCCCCGAGAGTTGATCTGATGAAAGATGAAGATCTCCTGCTGGGAGATGGTTCATTGCCCATCTGTGTGAGACTTGTCTTGGCAGTGCCGGTGCTGTGGGCTTGGGGCATCCACCCTGCTACACACCAGCCAACATGTGCGCTGGCTGGGACATCAGCTCTACCCCAGCCTGCTTGGACCTCCTGGGCAGGAGTGGGATGCTGGAGTGCAAGGTGGGTCTACAAGATGCCCCCTCCTGAGAGCCACACTCGGCCGATGGAGCCAGGGAGCAGAGGGGTGGCCAGGGGGCAGGGGCCCCAGCTCCAGCTGTGTGGTGGCATCTTGCCATATTGTCCCTGCTGCTGACAGTGTTGGCAGGTGCTGGGGATGGAGTAGGAAGATGATGATGCACACACCGGGTAGTGCCGAGCCGGCTGCGAGGTGGTACCCAATGCCCATGGGAGCCTTCATGCCACCATGGGGACCAGGGGCTCATCCCAGGCACGTGTACCCCAATCCTCTGCCTGGGCAACGATGGGACACTAGCGACTCTGGCTTGACCATTTACACGGCATCTTTGCAGCCCTCCAGGACATATAGCTTTGAAGGGTGTGATGCCTCAAAGCACTGGGAAGCATTGGGCGATCACTCAGGCTCTGGTTGATTGTTTCTGCTCTGAGGTGTCGCAGCAGGAGGCTGGGCTGGACAGACGGTGGGGACGGGAGAGGCAATCCTCTCCCACTTTGGCTCTCGTTGCCATGCTTGTTTCTGGGAACCGCGCACCAGATGATGCTTCCTCCATATTTCCAAACTGGTACAATTTCACTAGGCATCCTGATTTCTCTCTTGCTCCTCCAGCATGTCCTCACGTTGCTATAAGACCCTGATGCCCTTGGGGGTGCCTGTGTCAGCCTGGGATGGCCCTGCAGGGCTCTGCTCCTCTCCGGGGGTACCCTGTGTGCATTGATTTCCCCGTGGAAAATCAGGCAGGTTATTCACCGTGTTTGATTTCAAGGAATGAATCTCCTCCCATCCTTTGGGTAGGACTCTGGTACTGGGGCCAGCTCATTTCCAGGCTGGCTTCCAGCAGGGAAGGGTTGGAGGCCACATGGCAGCTGCTCAGATGATGGGGCTGGAGCTGCCAGCAATTTTCTGCTGTGACCAAAATGATCTTTAATAAACGCATCAGGGATTTCTTGGTCCTCCCACCCCCTTCTCTCCATGCCCTTGGAGTCTGGATAAATTGTGGCACGCTCGAGCAGTGGGGACCGCTTGGCAGACAGAGGAGTGCCACCAGCTTTGGGGGTATCTTGGTGAGCTGGTGCCACATCTCCCCTGGCCAGATGCATTCGGGTGGATGTATATCTTTTCTCTCTGTTTGCTCCTGGAGAGGGCTTCCCGCTGCCACAGCAGACCTGATGAGGCTGTGAAGACAGATAGATGGACAAAAGGGAGCCATGGGCATGGGCTCAGCACAGCCTGGGGTCTCCTCTGCCCATGTTTGTGCCCAGCAAATTGCGCATCTCTCTCCAAAAATCTCCCTTTCCTCCCTGTTTCTGGGAGGGCTTTTGGGATATCTGTTCCCCCTCTTGCTTTTCTTTCTCCAATGCTGTGAAGCCTGGTGTGCCTGGCCTGGTTGAGGAACCCTGAAGCTGGGACGGTGGCCCTGGGGTGAGCCAGTGAATTCCCCCCTGTCTGTGTCAGGGATTTGCCAGGCTGTTTGTGCCAGGAGTCCCTGCGGGAAAGAAAATAATCCCCAACCCTCTGGGATATTCAGGGAATCTCCCAAAGGGGAACTTTGTGATGTCACTCCTGCAGGTTTTTTGCAGAACATGCAGTTTTATTGAACTGAAAAAATTCCTAGAAGCGTATTAATACAATAAAAACCCCCTCATTATGGAAAAAGTGTCATAATGGATCTTTTCAATCTCATTTCATTTGGACAGTCAAAATGTTTCATTGAGACGTTATCGTTTTAATTTCATCCAGACTTTTCTACTTTCTCACTTATGTATGTCATACTTTGCATTACACTTTTCAAATGTTACCCAAATTGGAACATCCTTACTTATCAAAATGAAATTCCCTTTTTGAATTTCCTATGGGACATAAAATTCCTTCCAGCAGTGCTAAACTGAGAGACGTGCTTGATTTTGGGATACAGTACCACTTTTCTAGATATTTTTTTGGTGACAGCAACAAGTTGTTCACTCTGAACCCTACAGAAGGCAATGTAGCTCCGAGCATTGTATTTCGTAAACTTCCTATCTCTGAGCCTGTTTTGTCACCCAGGATCCCTCCCAGCACCACAGAAGCAATTGCTTCAAGCTGAGTTTAATTACTTTGATAAATTAGATAATAAGGGGTGGAGAGAGGGAGGTGCTTCGGCAGCAGGGGGGTGATTCTGGAAGAGGGGAGGTGATAAGATGGAGGTTGTTACACACTATGGTGGCAGGTTGCTGGGACCTTTCTTAGCCAATGGAGGTTTCACCATGAACTGCTGCTTCATCCTGGGGTGATGCTGTGAGTTACCTCTCAATAATCCCTTGAGGATGGAGCCGCTCCACCCCTCTGGCTCAGCCTGCCTCCTCAGGGCATTACTGTAGCCCCCTGAGCCCTTCCTCTTGGTGGGAGTGCTCGCCCTGTGAATTTGCAGGGGGATTGTTTTTGAAGTCTTATATTCTAGCATTAAATAAGTTGGTTCCTCTTGTTTTGGGGACAATTTATAACCCCCAGCCCCAAAATGGGAGCTCCCCTTGGTGAGCAGGTCCCCAGGAAGACCCTCACCGCCTGGCATGTGGCTCCATCCCTTCCCAGCCAGAATTTGGCAAGACTCGGTTGTCTTATTTTCCATCTCTCTCTGCAGAGCTACAGGATGGAAAACAGCCTCCGAAGGAAGGTAAATAGCCCGTCATCCTCCACTGTGGCTTGGGGTCTGCTGCACTTGCTCTCCACCCAGAATTTTGGGGGTCCTTGGGTACCCTTGAGCCTCGTAGCTGGCTAGTGAGCTGCATCCCTGGGTGGAAACACCCAGGAGCAGAGTGGTTTGTGCTCATCAAAGTCCATTATTTTGGTATATCCTTTTCCAAAAAAAAGGAAAAAAGGTTGCTTTTTTTTATTTATTTATTTTCCATTCTTGAGTACTTTGAAAGGGAACATCAACTTCTTGCAGTAAACCCATTTTGACATCCAAAAAATTCATGGAATTTGGAAGAACTGGAAGAATTTTGATCTCTTGACTCTCAGAAACAACAGGCAGGAAAAAAAATATTGGTCTGAGCAAAATGCAGTTTCCCTCCCTGCATCATCACCCTGATTTGCATCCCTGGCTGAGAGCAAATCCTTCCTATTAAAAATGCTACTTATTTTTTTCCAAATATGCACACAAAGCAGTTTTTAGCCCGATATTAATTGGGCTTGGGATGCCGCAGAGGTGAAACAGTCCATTTAAGCAGACTAAAGACAGGTGGATTGTCTTTCAGGGCTGCAGCAAAACGAATCCATCTCTTCCCTCGGTCTCTTAAAGGCCAGTTTTTATTAGACCGGGAGAAGGGGGGGGGGAAATAAATAATAAAGACAAGAACAGGTCAGCAAGAAGGGGAAGGAAGATGTGATGTGCAGCGAAGAAACCAGATTGCCTGCCTGAAGGTTGGGTTGTGGTTTCTTTTCCCTTTCTCTATCAAGGGTGCAAGATAAACAGAGACAGAAGGTTGGAAAGTGTCCCAGAAAGGTCTCTGCAGAAGCAGGCCAAACGTATTTAAAGTGGATAAACAGCAGGTGAAGAATTGCATCAAAATTTTGGTTTGGTAAACCCTTTAAGGCTGTTGCAGATGCATCAGGTACATGATCTCCACCCTAACTGCCCCCAGCCTGCCTGCAGAGGTGGAGGGCTCCAGCAGGTCCTCTGAGCATGGCTCTATCCGCATTCCTCCTCCAAATGTCCCCCCTGGGTAGCTGGGCTGGCAGATTTTCCCCATCAGCATGCAAGGATGCTTGGCTGGTGTTCATGGGCACCTTCTGTTTTAAGGGCATCATGCTAAGAAGGCATCCTACGGCTGTATCTGTCTGACTGTGAGATCCTGAAACCTCTCCTGGTGGCACCAACATCTCCTTCTCCTGCCTGTTTTCTGCTTTGGAAGGATTCCTGTATTTATGGACTTGCTATACTTGCATATATATATGCACAAATAAATCAAGTATGAGATGGGGGCAGCCCATGCATGACAGCAGCATCCAAGCATGGACCCCAATACCATGGTCATCCTGGTGTGGCATCACCAGGGCATTGGAGCAGCTGGGCTGGTGTGGAAGGAGAACGATGAGTGAGATGGTACCCATCATCCCCACCAGCTGGGCAGGCCCAGGGCTTCACTGTAATGCTTCAGTATATAACCATACCTATGGATTTATTGCGTGGATGCCATGGTGGGCTGTCAGCAGCTTGAGACTGGTGGTTAATGCCTGCTTAGTGGCTCAGCTGGGTCAGGAGGAGCAGTGGTGTCACTTTCTGACCATGGCAAATACTCTGGCCTATGGGTGTATCTCCTCATGGGTCCCAGCTTGGCTAAGATCTGGGCTTTGCAGTGATGCTGTGCGGAGGTGGGGGTGCTGGTACCTGCTGTGGAGTCTGGGGGTCACACCTGCAGTCACCAAGCCGGGGGATCTGATGGGGGAGCATCCTTCTGGGTGGTGGGACCTGGAGATCAGGCTGTGCCAGGGGCTGGAGGCACCTTGCTTGCCATAAAGCCACCACTGCATCTGGAAATGGATTTTGTCGGACGGTTTGGCTGTGTTTCGCTTGGAGCCGTCCATTTGGGAAATATTTTTTCTTGGAGTGGAGAAAGAAATCTCAAAGGAGGCTTTTTTAACTAAGATGGAGTAAAAGAGGGGAACAGCATCGGTGGTGAGGGAGCATGCAGGTGGACCTCAGCAGGTTGAAGGTCTCATCCAGGGTGTGTTTCCCCTTGGGCACCATCCTGCACCTCTCAGGCTCTGTGTCATGGGGCAGGACGCCCATGGGTGCTGGGGGCAGAAGACCTCCACCCTGTTGAGGGCTTAACTGACCTTGGTTTTGCTGTACGAGTGGTTGCACAGCAGCCATGCCCAAGGCTCCTGTGCATCAGTGGGGTGCAGAGCAGGGAGGACAGCCAGAAAATGTGGGTTTTGGGGTTCTTTTTTGATGTGGGTGACTTGGTCACGCTGCTGGTGGATGTAAACCTCCAGAAAAATGTATCGGTTCATCACATGTGCTTTTACTCCACCAAAGCAAAAGCCCAAATCTGCTGCCCTGTCTTGCAAACCTGGATGAAATGGGTAGTTCGGGGCAGCTTCTGCAGAACACAAGGCGTGGGGGAGGAAAGACAATACAGGAACTTTATTTGAACCATTCTGGAGATTTATTTTTTTTTTCCCCTTGATGTGTTTTGTATTATTGAAGTGGCTAGCTTGCCAAGAAGTTTATTTTTAATCATTTCCATGAGATCCTTGTGATAAAATGTCTCTAAAATAGAAATATATATTATTAAATATATTCATATGCATTATTTATATATCTTGTACATGTTTTTATTTTTATATATATATTTATTTTTTCAATAAATATATATATATGCCCATACTGGTTAGCTTTCTAATAGCCCCAGTGATGCCCCTTTATCCCTGACAGTCTTGCAAGGCTGGTGGAAGGGAGATCTCCCGGCACAGAAAGAAAGGAATCCTGAAAAGTCTAACGCTAAAAAACTACCTTTTCCTTAGGATCTTGTATCTCAGCATCCTGTGCCCAGGCGTGAGTGCCTTTTTTATCTTCCCTACCTCGCCTGCAGCAGATCCCGGTCCTTGGGACCACGTGTTTCCTAAATCAGATCAGAGCCGGGCAGCGAGGAGGCGAAGGGTGGACATGAAAATTTAATGGCTCTGTATCTCTAAAGGCTGGAAATCAGGCTGCTCTGGGTGTTTTTTATTTTTCCGTCTCGTACACCGCTGATTTTAGCATTTTAAATGTTTAAAGAGCTGCTCCCCATGCCAGGAGCTGTGGCAGGGACCCTTGATCTGATGTTTGGGGAGGATGGAGATCTAATACCTCCCTTTTTTTTCTTTTTCATGTGGGGCTTGGCTATAAGGCAGGAGTCTGTATCCACTCAGCTTGGCAATGAACCTTCCTTTCTTCTTCAGAATGAGAGAATAGTGCCGGTCCAACAGTAAATAAAGGTTATAATACCCAATATAAACATTCATTGGCGTCCTACACCCACATGTCTGCATGTTGCCTGGTTACAAGTAGAAAAGGCTAGTGGCTTATTTATCTAGGAAATATGTCCTGGGTATAACCTCATGTCTGAATTTAAACCAGTGTAATTCACTCCGAGCAAACAACAGGGATAGGTGATCTCAGTGTGATTTGTCTCCTTGCCCCCTGTAATTTTCCATCTCACCCCGAATAAACCTTATTTCCAATGACTGAAGCCTCCAAATGAGGAGTCTGCGCCGGGCTGACAACATCGGTGAATAACCTGCCAATGATTTAATTGCGGTGGGTGGCTATTTTTGAGCTCGTAAGCCAAGCTGTGGGCAGTTGTTCTTCTCTATTCTCAGTCCCCGACTGCTTTTCTGGACCGGAGCATCTTCTCCCATCCCCGCTGCTGGGGGCTGAGCCAGATGGGCTGTCTGTCGGCGATGCTGCAAGGTGAGGCAATGAACTTGGAAGGCTGTCTGGATCTCTGACTCCCCTTTTCCACTCTTTCCTGCTGGTTTTTGATCCGTGCTTGCTATGTCTGACCCCACTTTGCATGTCTTCCTTTGGTCCTTGTGAAATCTGGCCCTTCTTGCTTCTTCAGGTTACTTCTAGGTGAGATCCAGCACTGGTCCAATCTCCCTGGAGTGACCTCTAGGTTGGGATATGCCAACACAACATCCAGCCAGTCCATAGAGCCTGAGCCAAAGAAAACTTTTCCCCATAGATGGGAGAACTTTCCTCACAGTAAACACTGCCTGAGCTTATGTATTTCCCACTGAAATCCAAGCCTGGGCTCCGTAGAAGGTGCTGGTGTGGCGTGTTAAGTGATTCATGGTACCACATTTATGGTGGATCTATTCTTTGCGTCCCAAGGCATTTCCACGCAGCCGAGGACCTGTGAACTTTGAGGAGTTAACAACATTATTTTGCTTTTTACTGCATTGACATAAAGTGTCAATATTACCTTGACTTCTTTCAAGAAGCCAATTGGCAGGGTTGTTCATTAGGAAATGGCTCAATAAAAGTGCTTTTTTAAAAATTTATTGAAGCTATAAAAGGAAGTAATATCGTGAACAAATGGAATGATACCAAAAATGACATCTTTTGTGTCCTCGCAAAAACCCATGTTCCGCAAAGCAGCATCTGTAAATCTTGGTGGGAATTCCCAGCAGCTGCTTAATTTGGCCCCACCAGGTAATCAATATGTGAGGCTGTTACATTAGATGGATTTGTGGGTGTTTGGGGAATGCCTTTTTCGGCTGCTGATGGCCTTTCCCTCCTGGATGCAGGTGAAGAACGAGGCTTGGCATTGCTCTCTATTTAGATAGCCTCTCTACGGACTTAGAAATGGGTTTAAGCACCACCTTGGGCACCATCTGCCTTCAGCAGAGCTCTCGCCTGCAGATAGAAGCAGCTCTCTTGCTGCCAGGAGAGGTGTGTGACTCCATCTCCTGAGATGGAGATGCTCAGCGCCAGCAGTGGTGCAAGGCTGAATAAGGATAAGAGCAAAAAATCCTGGTCCCTGCTGCCTCATCGCTCCTAAACATCTGCCAGCTGCTTGGAGGTGGGCATGGGGGCATTTCGACCATCTTGGGAATGGTCATGGATGATGCAGGAACTCAGAGCCTGCAGAAAGTGGGGGTGATGGAGGTGTTGGGATGAAATTTTTTTGGTGATTCTGGTCTGGAGGGATCTCAACATGATGTCGTGGTCAGGAACGGAGGGACCGGCAGGTCCCCACTGACCCTCTCCAGCATTGCTTATCTCCATCAGTCTCAGACAGGCAGACTTTGCTCAGAGGGCTTGGAAAGGAGTTGGATTGCAATTTTGGGCTTCACAGTCCCAGGATTTTCCATCCCTCACCTCAAGGAAAGTCTTCTCATGCTTAATGTACCTTTTTTAAAGTCTCTTGTTTCAAGGCTTTTATTGGTTTGTCCTCTTGTCAAACTAAACACGAGTTGCACGGCCAGAGGTATTTATCAGAGGAGCAGGGCTTTTCTTCCAGGCGGAAAACCCCAAGGCTGGAAACCTTAAGTCAGAAACAGCACAATTACTTTGGATCAGCCACATTTGATATGTCATCGCCTGGCTGAAAAGGCTGCACTTATTTACACGTGCCTTGGGAAGAGGAAAGAGCAATGCCCTTATTGTCCATTCATCTTGGCTCTGCTCCTCGCCTGGTTTGACGAGCTTTGCAGGCATTCGCTGATAAATCTTTGATTTCAAGGATCCAAGGTCATGCTCTGCTTCTCAGCGTGCTAAGAGTAAAACATCACCCAGGGCACACATAGGTGAATGCAATCGCTTGCATTTCTTAGCTGATATGGCTTGGGAAGGACACTTTTATTTCATTTCTTTATTTTCTCAGTTTGTATGAAGCCAGTGTTGGAGAAAGTGGTTTTCCCTGGGCAGTAAGTGCTCAGAAAGGGGTGGAAGGACCCTTTCTAGGTTTGTGGAGCTGCCGGAGCAAGGGCATTTCCTTGTGGCTAGCTCAGCAGGCAGCCCTGAGAGGAGGCACAGGCCACAAGTTATTCTTCTTCCTGCCATGCAATAGCAGCAACATGACTGGGCTTTCTCCCCATTGACCTTGGGGTGCATGATGCCCTGGGGCAGGGGGGAGTCTTGGGCTCTACCTGCCCCCAACCCCTCTTTTTCCACCCAGAGCATCCATACGTGGTCCCCTCTTTGTCTTCTGGGACTTTTGCAGAGGGGGTTAAAAGACTCCAAGTTGTCAGCATGCACTGGAGATGGTTTCACCTTGCTCCACTTTAGACTTGCCTCCTCCTCTGATTCCCGGGATATGTGACTCTGCTGTGTCCACCTCATTGTGGTGGACTCTCCTTCCATGCAGACTGCAGTATCGTGGTCCATGCTGGAGATGCAGCTCCTCAACGAGAGCCATCCACTGCAGGCATCTCCTAGAGGATGCTCCTTCTTGCTATTGCAACTGCAGACCCGGCGCACTGGGGCAGGTTGTGCATCCAGCTTCCCCCTCTTGGTGAGGTGGACATCTTGTCCCCCTCTGACAGATTTTTGGACCTACCTGCTCCTGCTGTTGGGGAATAAGTGAGTCCTGAAGCAGGCAGAGGAGGGGATGAGGAGTGAGAACGTGCTGTTTCACTGAGCTGGGGGACATTAAACGATAATGGAGACATGTTTGTGTAGCAGCTGCATATGGGCTTGCTCCCTTCACCGGTTTCCCATTAATAAGTCTTTGTGAATGTTCCCAGGCATATAAACTTTAAATAGATAGCTTGTCAGCTGGGAACGGAGCCTTTCATAGATCTCTTTGATGGAACAGTTTTTAAGAACAAAACTAGGGACAAGGAGGGAGAGTTTGCAGCCCTCCATCCATAGAAGATGAATGGGTTGCTGGAAGATGCTGTCAGAGCAGCTAAACAGCTATTTGGACAATGGGGGGTTTGATGCCCAAAGGGGATCCTCCATCCCAACACCCTTTCCTGCCTCACAAAGTATTCCTGCCTTCAATTTTTTTTTTTTAAGCAAGATCTTGGCTGTGTCAAAGGACTCACCTCCTCCTTTCTCCACTCTTCTGTGGGTCCAGCTTTGACCCACTCAAGCAGGAGACAAGAGCTCCTTGAAAATCCCTTAGAAATTCTTATTTATGGGGTGGGTGGTTTTTTCCCCCTTAATATTTCATGGTCTCTGGGAACCAGAAGACAGGAGAGCACAACAGCTGAGCTGAACTCGCCAGGCAGGGTAGTTAAGGGTTGCCTGGTGATAGCAGACACAATTTTAGGACATCGGGCTTCCAGATCATGGGTCTGGATGCTGCCTGTAAGTAGTCTTGGGTGGATGTGAGATGGTTAAAGGTGGAAATAATCATATTTTCACTTTTTGAGGTTTCAGCCAGGTGTAGCACATGGCTTCTGGCTGCTGTGCCGAGAATTGGAGCTCACTGGGCAACAATTTAGAGGGGTGTTGAGGGAGATCAGAGGGGTGGAACGGCTTGTGTACGAGGAAGGCTTAAATAACCTGTCTCTTATCAGCATAGGGAAGGGATGACGGATGGATGATGGATGGGGTTGGTGACAGAGGTCTATGAACACCTGAGTGGCAGGGAAGGGCGAGGAGGGAACAATTACTCTTCACAAGGCAAGAATCAGAAGACATCAGCTGAAAGAAGTTTTAAAACAAAGACAGGGCTTGTTTGCACAACCCATCATTCAGCTCCGTTGTGTTAGAGGTGCAACATTCCAGGCAGGACCCGGTGGTGATGGGTTTGGCTGTTTTGAAGCGGTGTGGATGGATTCTCTCTCATCTTGAAGCTGGAGTTTTAGAATTTCTCTCTCTTTTTGAACCAAACATGGTGGGTTTTGCTCCCTGTATATACACTCAGTTTTTGCTTTATCTCCAGGGGCGAGTGAAGTTTTTCACGGCATATGGCTCATGAGGGATTACCTCCTCCTCTGGCTCCAGGCAGACTTTGATCATAGGGCTTGGAAAGGAACTGGATTGCAATGCTGACAGCCCAACTGCAGTACCCGGTTGTCCTCTGGGTGAAGGAAAGGTTCAGAGAGGGTGGTTAAACCATGAAGGCATGTTGCAGGGAAGTAGAATTCATGTTCTATGATGCCCATCTCCATGTTGTGCCAGGAGATGACATGGGTGAGGAGGTGAAGTCCATCCTGGGGGTTCCCCTGGATAATGGAGGTGGTGATTGGGGGTACCGTCTGCTCTTGATTTGTGGCACCATCTGTCTGCCTTCCTGCAGTCCTGTGCTAGGCAAGGCCTTCTTATTGCTTTCAGAGCCCTGGGGAATCGAGGCTCTTGTGTTAAACAGAAAACTCTACCTCAGCCTCCAACTGGGGCCTCCGTAGCAAGTCTCCTCCCAGGGGTGTCACCACTTGACCCCTACGAGTTCCCATCTCCTGCCTCCACTTTAAAGAGCATTTTCTCAGTCTGTGTGAGACTGAATTCATTTCTGGTCCCACTTCCCAAGGTCAGGACCTGTCTAGAAAAGGCTGTAGTTTACTTCTCTGTGTAGTCTTGAGATGCCCAGACATGGTAGATATTGAGGGATGGTGTGGCAATCTCCAGAGCTTTTCCTTTCTATCTTAAATAACTAGAAAACAACAGTATTTTTTTCATTAGAAATTCATTTGGAAGTGGTGAGGCTTCTGAGGATGTAATTAGTTGAGTTCTCTTCCATCAGCTCTTTCCAAAGCTTCTTGGGATCCCTCTTTTTGCTTTTCCTCCTCATTTCACTCTTTCTTAGCCCGTTTGCAACTTGCTTATGTTTCCTTGGACACCTAATGGGGCAGATCCTTGCCACTCTCAGACAGAAGTGAAGACAAAGTAGTTAATGCAGGAGGTGAGATCTGGCCCAGTTACTCCTCCACAAGACAGCTCTGAAAGAGCATTTCTTTGTATCTAGACCTTTCTTCTTGCACATGCTGCACCATCTAACAACATTTCAGCTCTCCAAGTGCAAACCCTGCTCTCTGGGTGGCTTTTCTCTAGAAGTACTGGGGCTAGTGGGGCAACTCTCCTGGTCCTAGATGGGAGTATGCAGAACGGAGATGAGGACTGTAGGCAGACCTTCCCTTGAGTGGTACTTGTCAAAGCACCTCCCTCATGTCATCCTGGGTGTTAGCAGCTGTGTATGACCAGTGGTTTGTTTGCAATAATGAAGTCTGACTGATTGATTTACAGCTTCCTGCAGCCAAACCAGCCAGGCTTTGCAGGGTTCCACCACGTACCCAGGCTCTACACTGGGGGAGTGAGACAGACTCTTCCTAACTACATCTATCTGCCTTTTTGGTTCTTTTTCTTTTTTTTTGCCCCTCTTACCCTAGTTCCTCTTTGTTTTCTCCCTGTTTTTTTTCATTCAGCCATCCCAGCCATCATCTGGATGTCTGACCCACCGCTTCAGCAGCTACGAGGCCAAGGCAGAGACTTTATTTCCAGGAGCAGGCTCTCCACATGGGGCAACTCATATTCAGCAGGCATCTGCAAAGTCCTTGGGGTGACTTCCTCTCCTTTACAGTGCCCTTAAGTCCTCCCTTCACTCCTAGCTTCCCCTTCAGCAGTCCTTTCCAGGTCCCTACCTTGGAAAACCCTTCTCTTGGAAAGCCCTTTCTCCCCATCCTCAGGTTCCCTGGGTACCAGCGGCTTGGTGGCCAGATCCTGGCAAAGCTTTATTATCTATCTCTGCCCCATCACTAACATGGCTTCTTGCTTTCCAGGCAGGAGCTGCTTTGCATCCCGCTATCTAGTCCCATGGGTCAGTGCATTTCTGCAACCAAAAGGGCTGTGAGTGGGTGGGTGAAAGGAGAATTGGAGATCTCAAACTCCTGTTGCAAACTTTTGCTAAGAAAAATTGATTCCGTGATTCTGTGATATTTGTCTAAGACATTCTCAAAAACTTCCAAAGAAGTGTCCTTATTGCAAGAATGACCTTCCATAAAACATTGTACCATCTGATATAGCCAGTGGACTAGCAAGATGCGAGCCTTCATGGTGTGAGTGCTATCAAATAATTTACCAACTAACCTATTCAGGATTAGTTAAAATCTGTGGCCAGCAGATCGAGAGAGGTGATTCTCCCCCTCTAGCCTGCTCCACCTGGAGTACTGTGTCCAGCTCTGGACCCCTCAGCACAGGAAGGACATGGACCTGTTGGAGCCAGTCCAGAGGAGGCCACAAAGATGATCAAAGGGATGGAGCACCTCTCCTATGAAGACAGGCTGAGAGAGTTGGTGTGTCCAGCCTGGAGAAGAGAAGGCTCCGGGGAGACCTTATAGTGACCTTCCAGTCCCTGAAGGGGGCCTACAAGAAAGATGGGGAGGGGCTGTTTGCAAGGTTATGTAGCAATAGGACAAGGGGCAATGGTTTTAAACTAGAGCAGGGTAGGTTTAGATTAGACATTAGGAAGAAATTCTTTACAATGCGGGTGGTGAGGCACTGGAACAAGTTGCCCAGAGAGGTGGTGGAGGCCCCATCCCTGGAGACATTCAAGGTCAGGCCTGATGAGGCTCTGAGCAACCTGATCTAGTTAAAGATGTCCCTGCTTACTGCAGGGGGGCTGGACTAGGTGACCTTTAGAGGTCCCTTCTAACCCAACAGATTCTATGATTCTATGAAAATGAGATGTGGCATTACTCCCTTTGGTTCAAGGACAAGAGAAAGCTGATCTGTTCCTACCTTACAGCGGTCAGAGGATGGCAAGCAGCTCTACCTTGTTTTCCTCCCCTGTAAAATGCAGGGAAGAGGATGCCTGGCTGCTTGGAAATGCTCTGTAGCAGGCATTTGTATGGCTTTGCTCTGCCAAGTGATGAGCTTTTGAAGAGTTAAACTACTGTTAAAAAGAGTCCTCAGTTAGACCCCTAATGATGGGGTGTGTCACCTCGGAGACCCTTTGTCAGGCTAATTTCCCCACATGGGTTCATGTTCTCTGCACACCCCAAAGGTTGGCTGTCTGCTGAGGGACCTTCCCCCTGCCCCCCCCCCCAGCTCTGAAATTATGGTTGAGATTGATTAAGATTTATTCTTTTTAATTAAGATTGAGAAGCTGGAACCCCAGGGTGCACCAGCCTCAGGAAGAAGGACAATTATGCAGCAATTACACAGCCTTGTAATCACATTATACATGGGATATAGACTGAGATCTACCAAAGCCATTGTAAATGGGTCATCAGCAAACCCAAGAGATGGTAAATGACTTGGGTACCTTTAGCTCCTTGCCGAGGAGCTCGGATTTGGGTTGGAGAGGAGACGCTGGCTGAGAATGCCGCATGACCTCATATCTTAGTGAACTCCTGTCCCCGGGACCTCACAGCATCCATCAGCACATCTGTGCCCTGCAGGCATGTGATCCTCTCCCCTCTTCTCCTCTTATGAGTGGGTGAAGCATCAGCATCACTGCAGAGCTGGGAGATGGTGAGTACCTCCTCCCAAACCAACATCTCTCAGCTCATCCCTCCTTCTCCTCCCTGTTGGTACATGGGGCTCCCCAGGTCTGGGCAGCCCTCCTCGTCCCTGCCTTTTTATTATTGGAGAGGAGTAAAAACTGGGCAAGCCCACACCATATCTCTTCATAACACTCCCCCAGATGCTATTTCCAGCCCAGGGGATTTCCTTGGGAGATGAAAGCCCAACTGTATATACACAGAGTGATTGAAACAAGACATAAAGGTGTTTTGGAGGCATGATCTGAAAGGTCAGGCATCTCTGACTTGTGCCTCAACAAATGACCAGGCTGGCATTGCTCAGGGTCTTGGGCATGTTCCAGTTTAGGTCTCCCGGATTGGGAATACACCTTGACCTGGCTCACCCAGAGCCAGCCCCGGTTTCTGCACCATGTTTCTCCAGTCTCATAGCCCCAGGGTGGCAGAACTGCCACATGGGTGTCATCAATGGGGACACGGCCTGTTTGCTCTCAGGATGGCCAAACTTCTCCTGAAGCCCACCCCTTTGAGAAGAAGCACAAATTCACTCTTTTTTACCTTCAGTTTGGTGCTGGGTTTAAAAGAAATGTGATTTTCCGTGCTCCCCCTCCCTTCAAAGAGCTGGGCAGCAACATGGATGGTGTTCCCGTGCCCTGCTGCCTGCACAGCCCTTCAGGAGTTATGTTACCCTTCAGGTGTTTCTTCTGCTGGATGCAGAAATTTCAGATTCTGATACTGTTTCTTCTCCTGTTTTTCATCCCCTTGATTCTTCCTCTCCGGTTGTTTCTAATTAGCAATGCTAACCCATGCCACACTTGCCTTTTATCCCCTGCTAAAAGCAGGCTTGGGCTGGAATTAAATGGAGTGATGTAGGCTCAATGCTGCTTTTTTTCCACTGAGGGAGCTGGGGTACGGGGTCAATAGGAGATGTGTCAAAGCCAAGTATGTTGCTGATGTGGTTTATGAGCCTTGGGATGGTGTTAAGCCAGGGGAGATTTTGCTACCCTTGCCTGTCCGACCCCACTCTCCTCTTGCTTGTAGAGAGCCAAGAAAATGCCCATCAACAGGGTGAGCAGGCTCAGTGGCAGAGAAGGTGGCTCCAGTGGGTCCCCAGCCTCAGGGGAGGTCCAGCTGGGTGGCATGTGAAGAAGAAACCACCTTCAGAAAGTTTACTTTTTCCTCTCCATTTTTCTAGAATAGATAAATCCTTGAGGAACCAGCATCCCTTTGCCTAGTGATGCTCTGTGCTTATCCTCATCTGGCATTTCTCGCTCCCTCGCTTCTTTTTATTCTTTTCTCGCAGTTTACAAATTAGTCAGCTTTGCCCAGTGAGGGAGAATTGATTCTTATGGCGAAACAATTTTTTTTTTTTTTTTATTCCGTCCTTTTTATAAGCCTTTAAAAACAGCTTTTCATTCCCCTGAAAGCAGCCAGGAGAGCTCTGAGACAAACCCAGACACTTTGTCACACTTGCAGAGAGCTGCGAAAACAGTCTGCTTCCCCCTTGCCGGGCTGGTGGTGAGAAATTTTCCTTTCTGGGCTTAAAGGCAGTGTCTGGAAAGCATCTGGGGAGGTCAGGGCTGGCTTGCTAGTGGCATGGAGGCTGGGGACGGTGCTTTTTGGCAGGGTGACTTCTTTGACCCTGTCCAGCTGGTGTACGGAGCTACAGCTCTGGGACCCAGGGGATGGGGAGATGGGGGAGAGGATGCTCCTGCCCCCTTGGAAATGGAGTTGTGCTGTCCAAGAGGGGCCACGACATGGGGTTGATCTTGCAAAAGTGCTGAGCATCTCCTGCCCTGTGCAAGGGTGTGCAGCTGCTCTCCATGCCCCTGCAGCATCCCTTGAGCCCCCTCCCTCCTCCTGACACCAGGGAGCCCCAGTGCATCTGGGAATGGGCAAATCCGGGCTGAAAACTCCTCTGCTGGGCTGTTTTGGTTTAAAAAAACTTGTAAATTGGGGCAGCTTTAGCAGGAAACCCTGAAAGCACTTGTCCAAGTAGTGTGGTTTGGGACATTGGCACTTTCATGAGAGTTTATTGGGCCACAAGAGCAGATGATGGCCCCAAAGTCATCCCTGGGGGCATGGATGGGGTGCCCGAGGTTGTCACCCCCAGGGCCTGGCATCCTTCGTGCAGCTGAAGGCTTCCTCATTGAGCTGCTCGCACGATGAGATGCTCATGGTCAACAGCACTTGGAGGTATGTCTGTCTGCCAGCCCGTCCCCCCCAATCCTGCACACCCCTCTGGGTCTGAAGCAGGGGAAAAAAAAATCAATAAAAATTCCTATTTTGCTCCAAGGCTTGGGATAGTTTTTCAGCCATGCAGGCAGAATTAGGCTGGGCTGTGCAAGATGTACAACAACATCCAGCTGCTGCTGGAGACACAGCACAGGGGTTTCTCCTACATCTGCAGCGTCATCAGTAAGTGCCAATGGCAATGGGAAGGGGACCGTGGGGTCCCCGGTGGGGTTACAGTGACTTGAGTTTCAGTGTCCAGCCATCTGCAGGATAACTAACCCTGTAGTTGTGCACAGATCTAGCTGCAAGTCTGATCAGCTCCCTAATCTGGCTGGCAACTGGTCCTTGCAGGAAGGATGGGGTCAACGCCACCAAAGACCTTATGAAGGTCCTGCACCACCTTAAGCTGCTTTTGAAATGGTGTGCTGGGACTTGGGAGAGAAGCTGCAATGAAATCCTCTCTCCTCTCCATCAGCTGCAGCAGGACCAGGGCTATCAGTGCTGGATTTTTACTCGAGATACTGGGATGGGTGTCTTTGCCCCACAGCGGTGGAGGGTGAGGGATGGCAACCCACCAGCAGCCACCCTGTCTGGCCCAGCCCCAGCACATGTCAGTATATTTCTGAACACCTTAAAATCCCCACAGCCACTCTGATTTACGGCATTTTTCTACCTCTCTTTCTCACCGTGAGCCGCAGCATTTGACTGCTAGATCTGGCACCTGCTATAGCATCGCCTGGAGCCATCAGCTTTGCAGCAATGGGTCAAGTGACCCAGAGAGAGGGAATTATATATAGAAAGACAGGAGATAGAGATGTCATTAGAGAGAAGCTGGGAGCTGGGAGAGAACCTCTGGGCCCATTTTTTTTTGTGGATGAAAGGATCTTACTTCAGTGAAGAGGGTTATTATATTCAGATTCCCATTTAGGCTTCTCCAAGTTGTACAACAAAAGGAATATTAAATGATCTTGCAAAATTTATGTTACAAATCAATGTAACCTGCATAAATCAACCCAAACGAAGCAAGAAGGTAAGGTTTGGGGGTTTTTTTATCAAGTGCCTTGCTGTGACAAAGTCGCTGCTTTAGAAATGAAAGATGCAGCATCCAGCAGGAGAAGACCTTAGAAAAATGTCACGCCTTCAGCCAGATACATCTCCTTGCTCCCTTTTTTTTCCCCTGACTGGGTGAAGAAGTAATCACTCTCTGATTGTCTGCATGAAGTGAGCTGCTTAGAGAGCTGGGGTGGGGGGAGGTGGGGTTACACACATTGCTCAGAGCTAAAACTTCTTGTAGACATAGACAAGAGCGCAGGCAAAACTTGGGGCAGCAGGAATGGTGGGAGTCTTGGACCAGGGGGAAATCTGTGGTCAAAATCAGAGTAGGAGAGCTGCCTTGGAGTCCCTTTGAGTATTCAGGTAAGGAAATCAGCTTTGCCCCATCTCAAGCTTGTTTTTCCCATGAAGTTTTTTCCAAAGGTATTTATGTGTGCAGGATGTGATGGTGCGAAGCAGCCTGGTATAAATACCCAGCTCCAAATGTCCAATGTGGGTGGATGACTCTTCCTCCAGGCCTGGACCTGCAGAGACTGCACATGAGATGAGACAGAAGAGTGGTGAACAAGAAGAATCTGGAGAAGATCCTTCTGCTGAGCTGTGTGTGCAACCCAGAGGCTGGAGAGTGGGAGGGGGGCAGCACATCCTGTGTGGCCCCAAGGAACTTCTCCAGAGAGGACCTTTCCCACTGGCATCCAGCATTGCTGATCTCATCTCTGCCCTCCGGTATAACAAGCATGTCTGGATGGGCTTTCTCTCTTGGCAGAGTACCAGCAAGGCTTTTCTGAGATGCTCTTCCACCTCCTGGTCAATAGGGAACATGAGGTCTATTGGCTCTTCCAGTTCTTCCTCCAGAAAACAGTAAGTTTCTGGGTGCTTCTTCCTTGGATCAAACAGTCCAGGTGGTTAAAGTCCATATTTGGTCCTGGTCTGATGTCCTCCCACCTTGAGGAAAACAGCCACCTACAGTCTTTGGCTGCCCGCTGCTCCCACCTGGCATGGTCCCTTCTCCTGGCCACCTCGCCATGAGCATCAGTTTGAGTGGCCCTCATCCAACTTGCCCAGGCAATGCTGATCCCTGCAGGAGATGGAGTTGTAGTAAAGGTGTCAAATCCTCTATTATCAAGGCTTTGTGACTATAGATAAGCTGGGCTATGGGATCTTTCCCTCCCCTGGGTTCCTGCTTTCCTTGTCCCCCAGGAGCACAGCTGTGTGATGAACATAGGTGTGGGGAAAAGCTTCATCATGCTGAAGACCTCGGTTGCATTTATGGATCCCACCTTTGCAAAACACCTGGGTGAGTCCCAAGCCTCCTCAGCACCTCCATAGATCCAGCAGCATCATTTTGAGAGCATACCAGCAAAGGAGAGTAAACATTTGCACAGCAATTGACACCACCTAAACCTGCTAAATATGTTGAGGACATGGTCAGGGCCACAGAGCAGAGGTTATGCAATTTGGCACTCCTGAGATGGTTCTGTGGCGAGACTCTAGAAGACCTTAGCCCTTTGCACTTGCTCTTCTGAATTTATGCCCTTTAGTCTGTGAGTTGCATGAAGAAGGAGCTGAAGCTGCAGCCGTTAAGCTCTCCTGAGCTGTCCTTCCATGGGCCAGCCATTCCCACGTCCTGCTGATGCTGTTTGGGCAGAAGAAGTTCCCTCTCCTCCAGGTTTAACAGCCTGATTTTTTCTGGGTAGGTTGGCTTTTACCTCCCATCCCTATGGCTTGCAACTGCTCCTGTGTGCCTTTAAACTGCAGCATCTTCTGTGACCTGGGGTTTGCTTTCTTCATCTTTCAGAAGGAAAAGGTCTGCAAGTTATTCACTCACTGGTCCCCCAGTTTTGCTTCTCCTTCCAGCAAGTGTTCAAGTCCTTTGACAATGTCTGGAGGCCGTGGGAGGTGAGTGTGTGTTAATGCCCCATCCTTCATCACCCCTACCTATCCTGCATCCCTCTGCCCAGGCACCCCTAGCATCCTGCATCCCTCCAGCCAGCCCCATCCATCCCACCTCCTGGTCCACAAGAAGGAGAGAGGTCTTCCTCCTTGCAGCTCATCCCTCATCCCTGCTCCCTGATGGCTTTGATTATCTCAATTAATATTTGCACAGGCTCTCTCCCCGGCGCTCGCCCATTGCAATGAAGCCTGTGTCGCAAGTGTTTGTTCTCATTATCTTCCGGCTGATGGGGGATCACCTCTTCAGAGGCATCTGTGGCCCAGGAGGTCCCTGAACTGTAAATTGCTTTTTTTTTTTTTTGAAGGAAAGCATCAAAAACAAAATGTGGGGACCCCAAACCTCCAGGGTAAAAAGCTGGGGGTGGGGGAGGAAGGAAAAAGAAAAACAAAGGAAAAAGCCCTTCTCCATTGAATTGCAAATGCAAGCGAGGACTGAGCTGGGGTCAGAGCACAGGGGGATGGGTTGTCTCTGACTCCTGGCTTTGTTTTTCTCTTCTCCTTCACCTGTTCCAGCCAGGTCTGCGGGAACCTGGTTGACCTGGATGCGGAGGAGCTGATCTCCGCAGCCTGCGTTGCCCACCAGCTCCCGGTTGAACAGGTGGACAAAGTAAGATCCTGGGGGGGATCAGGGGGAAAGTCCATACCATCACCCTTTCTTCTGCTCTCCTCCAGGCGCTGGCCACGCTGATGGATGTCTTCACCCTGGCAAAGCATTAGAAGCTGGCTTGGTGCCTTGCAGTAAAGATATGCACTTGAGTTGCCACATTCAGCTGTTGAAGTCTTTCGATTGTGAGACTGGATCTGACCTCATGGCATGGAGGGATTGATGTGGACAAGGCTGAAATGGGGAGCCCTGATGCACCAACACTGATCCTGCTCTCCTGGTTCAGCCTCCACCAACCAGAGCATCACATAGTGGGATGGAGGAGGAGGGTACCGGTCCTCCTTATGGGGAGAAAATGATGGGATTTCATCCAATCTCCATTCACGGGTGCATCTTGCTTCCATCATCCCAATGCCCCGTCTTCCATGGGGCCCATCTTCATGCCACCCCAACGTCAGATGTCTCTCTATTCAGCGTGAGGGACCCCATGGCCCCTGGTTGGATGTACCAGCTGTGTTGGAGGAGGCACCAGCATTTGGCTGTGCACAGGAGCCCGCCTGCTTTTTCTGTCTTGCAGTCAGACAGGTCATGCCAGCACCAAGGATGCGGGGAACGGATAAATAGATCCCAAACTGCTGAGAATTATCACCTTTTTTTTTTTTTTTTTTTGAGGCAAGCAGCCACCATGCACCTCTCTGTGGAGCAAGGAAGGGTTGGACTTTGTCATCTTCTCAGAAAGGCACAAGCCATCAAAGGGCCATAAATCTCCATGAGGGTTAAAGAAGGAGAAGCAAAAGAGTACAGCTAGCAGGAGGAATTCATTCATTCTCAGCCAGGCTGGCAGGTGTAGCAGAAAATCTGCCGATATAGTCAAGGTCCTAATAAGTTTGGGAGTGTCCAGTGGCTGGTCATACGGAGCCACCACCGCTGAACGGCTTTTATCACTCCAGACACTTCTGCTGACACAGAGCGATTTGTTTTGCAAGGGATGCTCCCTGGGCAGGGATCAGGGGAAGGCTGAGCTAATGCTGCCTGACGTACTTCATTTAGGAGATAAGACAAGGCAGGGAGAAGGAGAGGAACATTGGGAAAACCTCTGGGGAGGAAAGCCCTCCTGTGCTGGGAAGGGCAGCGTGAAGGCGTTGGGATGCTGGTGGTACCCAAAGCCAGTCCAGGGCCGACCAGGATGCTAAAAGTAGTGGTTCCCAGGCTCTGGCAAGGAAGAGCTGGCAGAGTTGAGGGTGTTTCATTATTATTATGTTGGTCTGGGACATCTTAAAAGGCAGAGCATGATGATGAAGCATAGACATCCCTCTCCATCTTCATGAGACATGGAAGCAACATTTATCCTATGTATTTTAAGCCGAACATTGTTCTCCAACTGAAACAGGAGAGGTTTCTAATGCTTCCTATTTTAGGTGGACAGGGCATTCATTAGCGCAAAAATTGTCTTGTAGAGGGAATTCGTTACTTGTGGTGAGGGTGAGAAGAGATGGGGAAGGCCGAGCAATGCTGTCACATTAGTGCTGGCTTAGCTTGCGATGGCGCTTCTGCAAAACGAGGGACAAAAGGCAATCCCTGCAAAAATTCAGAGCAAATCACCCTGTATTTATTTACTCAATGCATGTCACCCTGTTGCTAAAATCTGGGAAGAACTCAGCCTTGTTTTCCTAAAGATCGTTGTGGAGGAGGAGGGCTGGCCATGTCTGCCTGAGCATCCCCATCCTGCTCCTCGTCTCAGCTTGGTGGGGAAGTTGGGTACCCAGGAGCCTGCAGGGTCCCTGACCCGCTTTGTCACCTAGCAAAACCCCTTCTCCTTTGCAAGCAGCCTTTGCAGTGGTCACAGCAGCCCCAGCAGCAGCAGAAAGGGGAAGATTCTTCCTGCTTCACTTGCCGTAAGGTACCTGGAGGTACTTGCTAACTCCTCGTGACGATGCCATGGGCACCAGCTCCTGATTTATCCTGAACTGATCGAGGGATTTTCCGCGCTGAATTTCTTAGGATTAATTACGCTGCGTCCCTGCTGAGATTTTTAACAAGATTGTGATTCCCGAGCCTCACTGCTTTGCTTTTTCCTCCTCCTCTTTCCTTTCCATTTCAAAGCACGTTGCGTGCAGCAGGACTTGTTTTTGGGGCTGGTTTTTTTTCCTCCTCCTGGGATGCTGGTGAGGAGGAATGAGCAGTGGCAGCAGCTCCATCATGGGGGATGCCACCTCAAGCCCCGGAACGAGTCCCTGCGCATCCCTGGACGATGCTTCACCTCCTTGCACTGGGTTCAAGAGGTCGCTTTTCCATGGGGTGGGAAGGTGGAACCCACTGGAGATGGTGGTGGGACCCAGTGCATGGGGGTGGGGCTGGTGTTTGGTGACTCCTTTTCTGTTGCAGAAACAAATTCCCTCTGCGCTGGGCAGGAGGGGAAGGATGCTGCTGGTCCTCTCCTGTCTGATCCCTGAGATGGATGCTGATCTTCTCCCGGTAGCCCTGGCCCTGAGATGAGACTCTCCAGGGTGGCCCTGGGTTGTTTTGGGTTGTCCCTATGTCTGTGCTTGCTGTCCTATCCCTGCACGGACTCTCGGCGTTGGCAGATGCAAGGGGAGACATCGTTGTGCCTGGAGAGGAGGCAGCAAAGCCTGAGCTGGAGCTGGGGACTCAGGGAGGGGAGTGAGAGAGATCAAAAACATCTCAGCAGCAGGTTTTTCTCCAGCCCTGAGAGGCATTTAAGTGTTCACGCGCTGCAAGTGATTGAATGTGTTCGTGCGGCGACGGAGAAATAGCTGCCTTGATTTCCCTGGGGCCGCAGCAGCAAGGAGCCCACGTGCCATGGGGGGATACCCGCAGCTGGGACAGGATGGAAGGGAAGGAACGGGGTGGCATGGATGGGCTTTGGGGTTGGAGGAGGTCACGATGGTGTTTTCCTCCAGCATGAGAAGGGGCAGAGAGTTTGCTCCAGGAAAGTCCCAAGACCTGGTGGGCCCGGCAGCACGGGTAATGAGATGCTAGCCACATTTTGGGGTGATTTGCCATCGTTGAGGGCAGTTCAGCATCTGTGCAAAGCACCAAAGCAGGAGTTTTCAACTGGTAGAAGTGTTATCCCATGTCTGGGATGCTCACAACCCCTCTCCTTGCCAGAAGTTTGCTGCTGAAACACGGGCTCTGTACCTGAAACCTTATTTTCTTGTTCTGGTTTATATATTTTCCCCCATTGTATCAGTTATCTAGCTCTCCCCGCCCCTCTCTCTGCAAAGCTTGCCTTTCTTAACCTGAACGAAGTGATTTCCACATCCATCTGGTCCATGATGGACCCACATTGTCCTGGCTGCCCACAGCATCCCACCCAGCAAACCCCAGCTCATCTTTCCAGCTGCTTCAAACCTCTTTCTGCCAGCCTCATCGCATGCTTCTGGGTACTTAGCAGAGTATAAATTGCTTTTATCGAAATGAAGCTGGCTTTGGGCTTGCAGCGGAAATTCCCCGACCTCCTAGGTTGTGGTTTGTTGTTTGTTTTTTTTTTTCTTCTCTGTAGGATTAACAAGGTTAGTCAACGACCGTGAGCCGATTTGGGGTTGATGCTATTCTGGGCTGGGTTTAGATGCCACGGCACGGGCGGACGTGTGGCTCCGCAGCATCAGGCGGCTTTTGCAGGATAAATGAGAGCATATTGATAATCAGCCTCGTACCAGCTGGGAGCTAACCCTGCTAAACAGTTTAAAGGAGACGAGCGTTTTCCTTGCAAAAGGCCTCTTTGTGGGGTGCCGTTCTTTTGAGGGAGGTGGCTTTCTCTGGGTCCCCCGCCTGCTCCCAGTGCAGGGAACAGGAGCCACAAAGTCACGTCTCTTTGCACCTGAGACTTACCCTTCGCTGTGGTGACAAAACACCTCGGTCCAGCACTTGCTCGTTCTTGACCTGTGCACCTTCAGGGCTATGTTGGATGCTGCTGGCGACCAGTTTGCACCAGTTTGCTCCACACAGCCCTTTGTAGAGCAATGCATCTGCTTACAAGCCACCTTTCTCTTGCCATAGGACCTGGGGACAAGCCACCGCTCTTGTAGGTGGACACTGCAACAGGGTTAAACCACCCTTCCCAGCTCCTCCTCATTCATTTTTTTATTTCCTCCTCCTTAATGAGGGGCAGGGCTGTCGTGGGGGGAGCTTAGGGGGCATGGTTCCTTCTCTCCAGGGCTGACATCATGTCTACGGTCAGGCTCAGCCCACCCCTGAGCCCAGAATAGGGTCGATGGGATGGGATGGGAGTAGCTGAGGGGGCTCAGCACCCAGAGAGGGATGTGGTCAAAGAGACTTAATGGATGCTACATCCCATTCCCTGTGGGCCCACTCAAGGTGTCCACATGTCCCCTTTTCCTCCCCCTCTCTTTTCCACAGAGAGGGAAACTGAGGCACAGCTCGGCCAAGTGCCCTCCAGCTTTCCAGTTCCTTCCTCCAAGACCAGTGAGGTGAGCTGGAAAGACTGGGAGCTGCTGGGACTGTTTCAAAGGGGAACAGGGGGCGTCTGGAAGAACTGGGCTTTACTTCTGCTCCCCGGGGATGAACAGTTGGAGGAAAGGTCTCCTCCATGGGGCAAAAATGCAGCAGCCCCCAGGAGGCGTGGGGAGAAGGATTTGGGGTTGCTGGAGAAAAACGGTGCTTGTTCCCCCCTCTCCCCCCCTCCCCCTCCCCGAAAAAAACCATAACCGTTGTGATTTGGGCTTTTCTAGCTCCTGTTTCCCAATTCCGTCTCCACACACACCCAGATCTGGAGCTGCTGCTTCCATTTCCTCACCAGCAACAAAGCAAATAAGCAGATTTATATGAAATTTCCACCTCTCCCCAACCCCAAAGCCAATTTCTCTTTTTTTTTTCCCCAGACAGTTCTTGTCGCTTTTTCAATTGCTCCTAATGGAGATGTCCATCACGGAGTGCGTCGGCGAGGACATTAACCCAGATATGATTCCAAGCAGGAAGGGATGCATTAATGACCATTTAAACCTGTGTACATAGCTGGTCTGGCCGAAGATGATGGGCTGATTTCTCTTGCTTTCTTGACAGGTGATTTTTTTTTCCTTCTCTCTTTTAAACCCAGCCATGTGCAGGGCTGAGTTTTATTGGGCTGCCCAGGCCAGCTCCAGCCTTGTTTTGGCTGGGGGAGAGGAGGACCATCACGGTGAGATGTATCCAGACCCACAGCAAGACCTCCCACCCCATACTCCAGGAGATGTTTCATCCTGCAGATATTCTGCAGCAAATATTAAGGAAAGAAAAGCAGTTCATCCTAGCCGGGAATGACAAAAAGGAGATGGATTTGGGGTTTTGCCGGTAAAACCAGGGCTAACCTACACCAAGCATTGCTCCAGCCTTGACCAGAGCAGAAAACCTTCTTTTAAGAGTAAGTGCTGAGGTCCTAATGTTGCATTATATAGCATAAAGCAGAGTAATACTCAACCAATTACGCTAATGCTGCTTATTTGCTCTTGTTACAGAGAGTAATTGCTCACCCAGAAGCTATTAAATTAGATAAGAGCAGAACAAACAAAACTATTCATTTTATTCACTATATATTTATACACCTACCACTCCAGAGCACAAGCAGCCACTGCTCTCTGGGTGTTAGCTATTCCACTTGTGAGCCAGACAAAGATATTTGTCACGGCTGTGGGTGGTGTTTCTCCTTTTAAAGCGGCTGTGGGAAAGACATGGGACGTGTTGGGGTTTATTTATCCTCCCTGCCATCAGCTCAGCTTCCCGCTGGTGTTTTCGGAGCCTCTCCCAGGCAAGGAGGGAAACTGAGGCACGGGCGTAGCATGGCTACAACCCCGTCGTTGACTATGTCTGATGAATTAAGTGAGGGTTTTGGGGGACCACAGTGAAGGCATGTGCCATCCTGGCAAGGTTTGGGGACAATCCTCTGCTGGTGGCAACTGCCACCGCTGTCCCAGCCCACCCAGGAGAGGCTGGGCAGCTGCAGGCAAGAGGGCAGAGATGGGTTAAACCTGGGGTAAATATTAAGTATCTGAGACCCAGAGGGAATAAAGGAGGAGGAGGAAGAAGAAGAGGAGAGTGGTGGGAGGAGGTTCTTGCTCCTGGTGTGGGCAGGTGGCTGTAGCATCCCTGCCAGCTGATGCGAGGCTCCCTTGGGGTGAGCAGGGGCTGGGGGTTCTGGGACACCCCCTCCCAGTTCCCAGCTGGGCTGTGGCTGGGACAGCTGGGGCTGGGAGACAGCTTTGCCCTGTCTCTATCCTGCTCAGAATACAGCCCTCGCTCCTGCTGCCAGTTTGCAGCAGCCCAGGGCTGGGATGAAGGCGTGAGAAAGCATCTGGTCCAGCTCGCAGTGGGCATCGCATCCTCTTCCTTGGGGTCCCACCGGAGGGCTCAGGCATGGAGGGCTGCAGTACCCTAATGAGGGTCTGCTCATTAAACCAGCTCCTTTAACCGGTGTTACTGCTGAGAAGGAGATGCTCGGGGTCCTCAAGCTGGTGACTTGCTTCTAACTGCTGCTGCACCCACGGAGGGGCTGGGGGTGCCTGGGGAGCATCAATGGGGGAGTCCGCACCCCCCCGTGACCCAGCCAGCATCACCCCCTGGAGCAACACGGCAAAATTCGGCTGCTTTATTTGGGTTATAGACACATCCTATAAATAACCCACTCCAGAGAAATCTGCTGCAAACAACACACTTTAAAAAACATGTTATTATCCACTCTGCTTCCCTAATTAATTCCATCTCCTGCCATCCATGAGCGAAGCCCACAGGGTACCCGGCATGTGTGATGGGCTGGGACCCCCGGGGGGGGGCTGGGACCCCTGGGCGGGGGTGGTTGAGCCCCCCAGGGGGGTGCTGAGACCCCTTGGCCAATGCTGTAGGGATGAGTGAGACAGCGGTGGGTGGTTTTTAGGCTGCTGAGGCTGCCATCTGCCGATGCTGGGACAGCGGAGCCACCTCGGGTCACCCCTTCTGGGCAGGGAAGCCCTTGATGCTTGCATTGATTTTAAAAAAAATATGAATTTGCCCAAGGGAATAGGGGGTTTGTGTTATTTTAGGGTGTTATTTGGTGGTTGGGGGTTACAGGTAGAGTCAGGGAGGGCTGACCTTTGGGTTGTTTGGTCCCTGGGTGCTGCCACATTGGATGTGGTTAATAATTGCGGTGCCTTGGTGGAGAGGAATGGGTGGGAGGTGAGGAAAATCATAGAATCACAGAATGGTTTGGGTTGGAAGGGACCTCAAAGATCATGCAGTTCCAAGCCCCTCCCCTGGGCAGGGACACCTCCCACCAGCCCAGGTTGCTCCAAGCCCCGTCCAACCTGGCCTTGAACCCTTCCAGGGATGGGGCAGCCACAGCTTCTCTGGGCAACCTGGGCCAGGGGCTCACCACCCCCACAGAAAATAATTTCTTTCTAATAACTCATCTGAATCTCCCCTCTTCCAGTTTAGAACCATCCTATTCCCTCATCCTATGGCTCCCCTCACTGATCAAGAGTCCCCTCCCCAATCAAGAGTCCCTCCCCATCTTTCCTGGAGCCTCTAATGTCTCCCTGGAGCCTTCTCTTCTCCAGGCTGAACCCCCCCAGCTCTCTCAGCCTGTCCTCACAGCGGAGGGGTTCCAGCCCTCCCAGCATCTCAGGGGCCTCCTCTGGCCCTGCTCCAGCAGCTCCGTGTCTCTCCTGTGCCGAGGCCCCAGCGCTGGAGGCAGCACTGCAGGGGGGTCTCCCCCGAGCGGAGCAGAGGGGCAGAATCCNAAAGGGGCAGAATCCCCCCCCTCGCCCTGCTGGCCACGCTGCTGGGGATGCAGCCCAGAGTGCGGGGGGCCTTCTGGGCTATGAGCGCACATTGCCAGGGTTTGGCAATGGGGTGGTTTGGTTTTGCCTCGTGGAAATCAACAGAGGGATGTTGTGAAGTCTCCTAGGGCTTTCACTGGGGTGCTTCCCCTCCACGGCTGGGTGTAGGCAGCCCTGACAGACCCAGTGGTGCACCCATAGCTGCTTCGATGTCTTCAGGTGGGAGGGTGCTGGAGAAAACCTCTCCCCTGGCTTCCCAATGGAAGCTTTAACGCTTTTTTTTTTTTTTTTTCAGCAGCAGATTGATGGTGCTGAGCCTCTGCCCACCTTGTGCAGGTCATGTCTCTCCCTGGGGCTGCTGGTGAAGATCTCCTCTGCCCATGAATCCAGCCATGGAAGCACAGGAAGCCTGGAAAGTGAGGAGCCCAGAGCTGCTGAGAGCGACATCCCTTGTGATGTCCACCCCATCTTCCCTGTCTGGGCTAAGCGTTGTCCCCCAGTAAGGGCTGGCTTGCACTTGGGGACCGTGATGGTGGCTAGGCTCAAGAGATCAGGAGACGATGCCCTTTGGGAAAGCTTGCGTAGGCAAGAAGCTTCATGGGGATTTACTCTCACCTCAAGGAACGTGATGGATTTTCCCATCTTAGCTGAGAGTCAGGTTGGGCTGCAAAGCATTAAAGCAGTCCAAAGAGGCTGGCAACCCGAGGCAGGAGTTATGGGGAGATAAGGGAGGGAACATTCCTCATGCAGAACTACTGAGATTAGGGTGATGACAACTTTATTCAATTTACGAGAGCTAAGAGAAAGCTCTGGGGGAATGCAGGCACTCCTGCACATGTGCTGGGAGCAGCCAGCCACGCAGCTTAAAAGGATGCTTTTCCTGGTCACCTTTAATGTCCCCAATGGCTGGTCCTACACTGATGACTAATTTGAGCTACCAAGACAGGTCTCAGAAGCTGTATTTCTCCTCTGCTGGCTTTGGATAAAACCCTGCTGCTCTGAATGGGATGCTCAGCGTGGGCTGGAACCAAGAGTCAGGAATTTGGCTGAAGCCACGGGTCCTGCCAGCATCATCTGCCTGCAGATGTCCCTGCGGGATGGATGCTGAGGGACAGCATCTCCTGGGGGCACTGGGGTTCTCATCCTTCGGGAAAAGAAACCCCCTGGCTTCGCATACCAACCTGTGCCTGGCTATAAAAAACCCGGAGGCGACGATATTGAGGAGCTTTGCTGACATCGCTGATGAGGCCAGCATGCAAACAGGGATGCGAATCAGAAGCGAGTTAATTATAAGCTCTGTATAGAACACGGGGGGGAAGAAAATCACCTTTAATTGCTAAATGTGATAGAGGAACGTCAGCGTAGAAAGTAAGGAGAGCTGCGAGGGTTCAAAAATACTGGGAAGCCATGAAGCAAGTGAGGGGAGTGCATGTTTGGAGAAGGACCCCCATCCCTTGCAGACCCTCCCTAGCCAACTCTGGGTCAAGCATGGGGTGGGGAAGGAGCTGGTGGCAGAGCTGGGACCTCCCTGCTCCATCCCATAGGTTTCTCCACGTAATTGCTCTTGTATTTTCCATTATTTGTGGTGTTGCCCAGGTTGGGGAGAAAGCAGGAGAAGGAGCCACCTCACCCCAAACTTGATTTTTTGTTTTATTACACCAGATCGTATTTTTCCCTCCTTCTTTTCCTGCCTTTCTACCTCAAGACGGGCTCGAGGATGGAAAGAACTTGCACAACCCTCATTTGGCTTTGGAGCTCCTTCCCACGGGATGACAAATTCATGGAGGAAAAAGACTTTTAGGGACAAGATGATCCAAAAAAGTCTCTCTGTCACTAACTTCTGGAGGATATATAGCATCCCTTCATGCTCTCCCTTCTCCTATTCCCACCCTTGGAAACCAGGAATATAAAGCTTGGGGGGGAATTTTGGTAGGGCAGCAGGGTTTGGCAGGTTGGATGGCTGGGATGACAAATCCCCCTTTCCCTGTCTTAGAAATTACCCCACACTTCAAATCAAGAAGTGGATGGTTGAACAGGGGATTTTGAAGGCGCCAGTTGTACCTGCTGACCTCCGGGGCTGTCAGCAGCTGGCAGAGAAGAAGTTAAGGGCTTGTTTACACCCAGCCGGTGAGTATTACAATGGAGATACAGAGATAAAAGTAATAAAGTGTCTTCCATTTGGGTTAAATGAAGTTTCAAACACATTCCCCTGCTGAAAGCACTTACTGGCTCCTGCTCGAGAGTTGGGATGAGTTACGTGGAGGAGGTTGCTCAGCAGATTTCCTTGACCGTCAGCTCCTACATCTGCTGACGGATGCCAAAAACGCTCAGGGTGGGATTTGCTCAGGGATCAGTGGGAATGTTCCCTGTGCCAGCCAGGGGAAAGTCCCCCGTGCCTCAGTTTCCCTGCCCAGCGCAGGAGGGACGTAAATGCAGGGCCACCCCCCCCCCCAGGCACAGGGGGCATGGGACCGAGCGGGGGACATCCCAGCTCCCCTGCGCTCCCTTCCAGAGACAGCTGAGACCTGGCACGCTCATAGCACCTAAGCAGGGTGTCTCAGCTGCAGCTTTCCCAACGATCAGACAGAGGTGGAGAACATTCATTTTGATTATTTCCCTTAAATCTTGATTATTTTCTGTATTTTTTCACTGTTTTTTTTTTTGGCTGGGAAGAGCAGAGCCGTCGGATCATGAGGAAAGGAGGTGATTCCTCTGCAGCGGCGGCGCGAGCAGGTTTCCTTGTCTTGTGAGGCCGCAGCTTCTCAATGTTTAGCTGATTTGGGGGGAAAATTAATAGCAAGAGACTGGCTCCGGCGGGGAAATGTGGCTGTCCGTGTCCTCTGTCAGCAGCTTGACTGGGAGGCCTTGGTGCCATCCACTCCTCACCGCAGCACAGCGGTGGGGGATGCTGACCTTGCTCCTGGGGCTTGGTACAGCGGGAACTGGAGAAAAGAGGGGGGATTTCTGCCATACACTGTTCAAAATTGCTTGTGGGAAAAGTCTGCCCTTCCCCGAAACAGCCTGTTTTGCGCCAAGAAAGCAGAGATTCAAGTTCAGTTCAATTCACCTTTTTCTCCCCAATGTTTTCCCCTCAGCTGGCTGACTTAAAAAATCAAGTTGGTCCCAGTAAATCCATGTTAAAAAGGATTAAAAAGGAGGTAGGAAAATCCTGGGAGCACATTTTCGGGTGAGTTCATCATGGATGGAGGCAGAGGAGCCTTCATGCCACTGTGCCCCACGGTGACCACGTGTCCCCGTTGATTCAGTAGGGTGACACCCAATTACTCACATGGCTGGTTATCCCAAATTGCCTAAAAATAACAATAATAGCAAACCAGTTTTTAGGTAAGTAAGTTGCTAAGTAAAGTAATTTAATCACTCGGGAATAAACCAAATTCACTGTACTGGTAATTATTTCTGCAAAGGGAAAGCAGAATGGCCAGGTTGAGGGGTTAACCGAGCTTGAAATTTGGGCATTGAGCCCAAACGGAGGCACCAAAGCTGTGCTGGGGACCTGCCCCTGCCCAGCGCTGCCTCAGTTTCCCCAGCTTTGTTTCACCCTCTTTTTTGGGAGCCACCCCGTGATGTCCCCAGCTCTGGTGCTGGATACGGGCACCCAAAGCCAGCCCCGCTTTATAAAAACAGGGGGTAAGAAAATGTTTCAGGGGGGTCCAGCCCCTCTGCCCCCTTCTCCCACCCCACCTGGGGAAGGGGTTTCTGTGGAGCTGGGGTGGGAGAAGCCGCCGCAGGGGTGGCTGTCCCCGCCGCTGTCACCCCAGGTGCGGTGGCAATGCGAGCGTGGGCTGCTGGCACCATCTAGTGGGGGTGAGACCCCCCATACAGCGGGACACTGTCCCCCGTGTCACACCTTGGTGTGTGATACCAAGGGTCCTGCTTTGGGTCAGATGCCACCCCCTTCCTGCATCCTCTCTGGGGATGCTGAACCCGCGTGGGGACGGTGGGGAGGTGGGGGGGGGACCCTGCGCGTCCTTAACCCTCCCTTTAAGGGTTATGGGGCTGGTAGCCTGTCCCCTCGGCCACCATATCCTGGTGGCATCTCATGGCCTGCGGAGTGCGATGGGCTGTGGAGCCACGTGGGACCCCCACCCTTGAACCAAACCTATAGGGACCCCCCCATCATCATCCCTCCACCCCTGCTGCTGCCCCACAGCGGGGTGGGGAGACCACTGTCCCTATTGTGTGTGTCCCCCTACGTCACACCAAGCCCTGTCCCCCCCAGAAAATCCTGTGTGGGCGCAGGGCTGGGGGGGATGCGGAGGGGACAGACCCGTGGCCAGCCCCCCCAGTGCCCCCGTCCCCACCGAGGACAGGCGGCCGTGGGGCTGTGGGAGGAGGAGGTTAGGCCAGGCTTTCCTTCCTGGCCAGCGCCGCGCTGCCTATTACATCAACTCTGGTATTTCCAGTCCCTGCGGGGAGAAGGGAGGAGCGCGGGCGGGAGCAAGGAAAAGCCAAGAAATATTGGGGGATGCAAGGATTTG
>VYZM01018233.1:0-32287 GCA_013398915.1 Dromas ardeola
CTCTGACAGCCGCAAATAGAGCTGCCGCTGCTGCCGCCGCCTTAACCCCCTCGCCGCCACGCTGCCGCTCCCGCCCCACACACCGCTTCACCGGGCTCCCGCCCCTCAGCCCTCCCCTCCGGCACCGCCGCCCTTCAGCCGCCCCGTCCCCTCTCCCCTCCCGTCCGACGGCAGGTACCGGCACACCACCGAAACGTGAACAGCTTTAGCGTCTCCCTCTCCACGCACGACCGCGTTCCTCGCTATTGACGCCTCTACCGGGCCGGTACGACCTGCACCGTGCACCCTGCCCGCACCGTTCTCACACAGCGCGCTCGCGCTCTTCCCGCCTCGCCCGGCCCCGCTCCGCGCCCCGCTCCTCTCCTCAGCGCGCGGGGGCTCCATCTCGCGCCCCGCTCCTCTCCTCAGCGCGCGGGGGCTCCATCTCGCGCCCCGCTCCTCTCCTCAGCGCGCGGGGGCTCCATCTCGCGCCCCGCTCCTCTCTCTCCTCAGCGCGCGGGGGCCCCGCTCAGCGCCCCGCGGGGAGCCCTGCCCTGCCCTGCTCCTCTCCGCGGCCTCCGCTCTGCCTCTGCCTTCACCTCCGGGGCAACCCCCGTAAATTACCCCAGGCTCGGGCTCCCCGCCTACCGCACTGACCTGTTGAAACGCCGACATTCCGACTCCAAACTAACCCCGAGATTTTCAAAGTTCATCCAAATATAATTATTTTCAAAGCCAAATTTATTTAAATTATTTGGTTTCGGCGTTAGCTTTCACCGAAGAACACTAAAACTTTAATTTCGAGTTTCTTTCACCGGTCTCGGGACTACCGCGGAAGCCCCGCGGGGCACACGCGGCTGGCGGGCCCGGGGCGGGGCCGCCTTCGTTAGTGCGAGGCGGTGTTTCAATCGCTACGAAAAGTAATTAATGAAGCGAAGTAAGGAGTACAGACAAATAAACTCAAAACAGCACTGATACTTCAAAATTAAAGTTTTCTCTGCAATGAACTTCTGATTTTTTTTAAAGAATATTCCAGGATACCTTTTTGAACAAGCTATGATCAAACCCGATGGCTTTTACCTTTGATGAAGAGGGTATTTTGTTAAGAAAATATTGCAGTGGAACTATTTCTACTATCCCTTTCCTCTGCCACGTCCTTGTTCCTGTCCCTATCTACTCTTTTAGCCATCCTTCATCCACAACTATCTCCATCTAATTAATAACGAATAACAACTACAGAGAGTAATTAGAAGAGCAATAAAACCTTAATACTGCTGATATTCTCCAGGGAGCTGGTGAAGAACGCCTAGCCTCCAGCATCGTAAGCAGCTCTCTGTTAGGTGGAGCCTATCCCTTTTGGTGTTACCTTGAAAGTTAAAGGATGAAAAACCTTAGCAGTAAGGTTGATTTAGAGAAGTCTTTTAAAGAGGACAAAAGCCCAATACCACTTCTTGACCTTATTTTGAGCACTTCCTTTTTTTTATAATCTTCTGATTCGGTGGATGCAGCTGTTGTGAGTCAATCTGATGGGATGGTTTAATTGGGAAGGTGCCACACCTGCTCGATGGGTTCCTGTCATTACAGCGCATGTTCTTCCAGATTAAAACAGTCTATGTACTTAGATACCTGTCTTAAATGTCCATGAAAGTCATTAGGACTTCTTTTCTCGACAGTCAGATATTTAGGTGTCAAAAATGCTTGGTACATTTTCAAAAATACCTAAATCAAGCCTAGTTGCCTAACAACCACTGCAGGCACTGGACGTAGGCACCTAACGTGCTTAGCAGGAGTTAGTGCCTGACCTGCTTGGGCACTTAGTACCTTTACAAATCTAGACTCAGGGATGTAAATCATATTTTTAAATGAGGCTTATGAAGTTAAGCACTGAGGCACTATTGAAAAAGTCATAACTAATAAGGCCTGGATCTAACATAAACAAAAAGCATCCCATAGAAAAGGGCTGCCTCCCTTGCAAACGTTTTAATGAAATTCCTGGATTCTGACCTCGCCAGTGCCGATTTTCTAACCCCCAGTCCTTATACCGGACCACAGCAATATGTACTGGAAGCTACCAAATACTCCTCCAAACCAAACTTCGCGAGCCTCCCAATAAAACCATGAAACAGAGAGAGAAAGGTTTTTCACAGTTGGTCCAAAACTGTAAGCATATGGTTTTGCATATTTCAAAAGCTAACTGGCCTTTTATTGCTAGATCAAGTTATCTACTAGATTTGCAAAATCAAAATTACAGTTAAAAAAGAAATGCGAGTCCTTTTAGAAAGTTTTGAGAAAGTATTCCAGAACACTGATGTTCTTTAGTCACAAAAGTGCTAATTACTGAAGCCATCAACTCTTCTCTAAACAGCTGTTTTCCCTTCTCTTTCTAGAAACTTGTGTCTAATTATTTCACTGAGATTGCTTCCCTTTTATGACCCTTTGATATNGCGCCCCGCTCCTCTCCTCAGCGCGCGGGGGCTCCATCTCGCGCCCCGCTCCTCTCTCTCCTCAGCGCGCGGGGGCCCCGCTCCGCGCCCCGCGGGGAGCCCTGCCCTGCTCCGCTCCTCTCCGCGGCCTCCGCTCTGCCTCTGCCTTCACCTCCGGGGCAACCCCCGTAAATTACCCCAGGCTCGGGCTCCCCGCCTACCGCACTGACCTGTTGAAACGCCGACATTCCGACTCCAAACTAACCCCGAGATTTTCAAAGTTCATCCAAATATAATTATTTTCAAAGCCAAATTTATTTAAATTATTTGGTTTCGGCGTTAGCTTTCACCGAAGAACACTAAAACTTTAATTTCGAGTTTCTTTCACCGGTCTCGGGACTACCGCGGAAGCCCCGCGGGGCACACGCGGCTGGCGGGCCCGGGGCGGGGCCGCCTTCGTTAGTGCGAGGCGGTGTTTCAATCGCTACGAAAAGTAATTAATGAAGCGAAGTAAGGAGTACAGACAAATAAACTCAAAACAGCACTGATACTTCAAAATTAAAGTTTTCTCTGCAATGAACTTCTGATTTTTTTTAAAGAATATTCCAGGATACCTTTTTGAACAAGCTATGATCAAACCCGATGGCTTTTACCTTTGATGAAGAGGGTATTTTGTTAAGAAAATATTGCAGTGGAACTATTTCTACTATCCCTTTCCTCTGCCACGTCCTTGTTCCTGTCCCTATCTACTCTTTTAGCCATCCTTCATCCACAACTATCTCCATCTAATTAATAACGAATAACAACTACAGAGAGTAATTAGAAGAGCAATAAAACCTTAATACTGCTGATATTCTCCAGGGAGCTGGTGAAGAACGCCTAGCCTCCAGCATCGTAAGCAGCTCTCTGTTAGGTGGAGCCTATCCCTTTTGGTGTTACCTTGAAAGTTAAAGGATGAAAAACCTTAGCAGTAAGGTTGATTTAGAGAAGTCTTTTAAAGAGGACAAAAGCCCAATACCACTTCTTGACCTTATTTTGAGCACTTCCTTTTTTTTATAATCTTCTGATTCGGTGGATGCAGCTGTTGTGAGTCAATCTGATGGGATGGTTTAATTGGGAAGGTGCCACACCTGCTCGATGGGTTCCTGTCATTACAGCGCATGTTCTTCCAGATTAAAACAGTCTATGTACTTAGATACCTGTCTTAAATGTCCATGAAAGTCATTAGGACTTCTTTTCTCGACAGTCAGATATTTAGGTGTCAAAAATGCTTGGTACATTTTCAAAAATACCTAAATCAAGCCTAGTTGCCTAACAACCACTGCAGGCACTGGACGTAGGCACCTAACGTGCTTAGCAGGAGTTAGTGCCTGACCTGCTTGGGCACTTAGTACCTTTACAAATCTAGACTCAGGGATGTAAATCATATTTTTAAATGAGGCTTATGAAGTTAAGCACTGAGGCACTATTGAAAAAGTCATAACTAATAAGGCCTGGATCTAACATAAACAAAAAGCATCCCATAGAAAAGGGCTGCCTCCCTTGCAAACGTTTTAATGAAATTCCTGGATTCTGACCTCGCCAGTGCCGATTTTCTAACCCCCAGTCCTTATACCGGACCACAGCAATATGTACTGGAAGCTACCAAATACTCCTCCAAACCAAACTTCGCGAGCCTCCCAATAAAACCATGAAACAGAGAGAGAAAGGTTTTTCACAGTTGGTCCAAAACTGTAAGCATATGGTTTTGCATATTTCAAAAGCTAACTGGCCTTTTATTGCTAGATCAAGTTATCTACTAGATTTGCAAAATCAAAATTACAGTTAAAAAAGAAATGCGAGTCCTTTTAGAAAGTTTTGAGAAAGTATTCCAGAACACTGATGTTCTTTAGTCACAAAAGTGCTAATTACTGAAGCCATCAACTCTTCTCTAAACAGCTGTTTTCCCTTCTCTTTCTAGAAACTTGTGTCTAATTATTTCACTGAGATTGCTTCCCTTTTATGACCCTTTGATATTAGTTACTCGTTCCGGAATGAAATGGCCAGCTTTATATTGATGTTTTAGAATGTATACCAGCTACCAAGTGATGACATTTTGAATGGAAACAACCATTGTTCAGAGAAAAAAGGAATACGGATGTCCTCATCTGTCATACACTCTGTGCTGTACCACATTCAGTGTACTTCCTTTATATGTTAAAGAACAGTAGGGCAGGGAACAAACACACTTAACACTATCACAAAATATTTGCAGATTCGCAACTAAATTACTATCATTTCCCCCTTGATAGCATTTATTGTTTGTCAGGGATTTATTCTCTGTAAGGGAAAGAGGCGGCCAAAGCAGCAGACTCTTCTGGACATGCTAGGAGTGGAAGCCCATTAAGGATTTCGGAGCGTTGTGCAGAAGGATGAAGCTACTTAACCAAAACTTCAGCCACTCTGAGCGTGCGGAGCGGTGCACAGCAATAGTGTGTGGCAGTTCATTGCAGCAAGAAAGAACAAATGCAATCGCAATGCATGTGGGAGGAACTTGCGTAACAAATACGTAATTTTATAAAAAACGGGAAGCAACGGAATTAGCCTAGTCCTTAACAAGGCAGGGATTCTCACTCATGCGGGTTAATCCATTATTAATTCTAATAGTCCAGCTGAAGTTATTAGTATGCTAATATATACTAAACTATTACTATCTTTATACATGGGAGGAATATTTTAATGGAAGATGGCTATGTTGCAAACAAGGACTTGCAGGATTCATTCTCATCCATGTTATGTATTTCCTTTTAATTTTGCATAGATTTCAGGTGCATCCTCTTTTTCTTTTTGCATAAAGACTTCTATTTTCATTTTTTTCATCTGAAGCATGGTAGAGCTACAGTTTGAGTTTGAAGATGTTATTTGAATTTTTATCTAAAAAGACCATGATGAAATTTAAGTATGTCCGTATATTCTTTGTGTCAGATCAGCGAATATCATCTTTCTGATGTCAATACAAGTAATGTTGACTCTCTAACGAACTTAAAATAGCACTTTGTTATTATGAATGTAGTTTATACGGACAACTATAAAAAGTGCATACTTCTGAAAACCCATTAACTGGGATCTCAAAAATAGATAAAAATGTGCAAAAATGGATTTTAAAATACATTAATCCACTATAAAATAAAGATGATGAGAAGGAAGCTTAATTGTCCGTGTTATTGACCTTATCCACGCTTGAGATTTAATAGGTAAGAAAAATTCCAAGAGGATATAACACTGAATTGTTATTTGCCCTCTGCAAGAATAGTCTTTTATGGGTTTATCATCTTTTTTTTATCAATTTGCATGAGTAGAGTATCCTAATACTAAGCATAATTTTGGTTTTCTTCTCTCCTATTTAGTGTTTGACAAAACCATTCAAGATACAAGAAACCTACCACACTGAGGTCTTACCATGTGATCATTTGCATATAAGCTCACCAAAAATACGAATTTTTGAAAGCTAAATGTAAATGAAGTGAGTAACACCAGTCTAGCTGGAGATCTAGCAGTACATTTTGTGAAAAAAATTTCATTGTGAAACCTTGAACAGAAACAGGGAGGGAGGAAGAGAGGGAGAGAAGGAGGGAAGGCAGCAGGGTGTGCAGACAATGCTCTTTGCATTTTTTTTTGGCTGAGCTGCAGCTTCAAGTATGTCTCAGATTGCCTGTGGGTTAAAGAAATGGGTGATGGTCTCCAGTAACGCTTACCAAGTCAACAAAAGTCCTAATTTATTTTTTCCATCCTCTCAGCAGAACTTTATATAATGGTACCCAGATAGTAAGGGAAAACAGCACCCATGCTTTTGAATTAAACGCTTTCTTGTATATGTCTCTGAAACTATATTTTTCATTTTCTCTATAGGCAAGTATAAACAGTGTAATCTGCTCTGAACATATTGAAAATCTGTTAAATTTAAAATCCAGTTGGATTTTTTCAAAACAAATTACTAAGAATGTAATTAAATGTGTTTTCCTGACTAATTAGATTCTTTGGCTTTCTGTGGCTTCAATTAGGATGCTATTACTCAGCAACACAGTTTATATTCTTCCAGCACTTCCCCCTCCTAACTATAGTTCTTCACTATTTGCAGTGTTTACCATATCTTTTCACTAACTTGCTTTGATTATTTGATTGAAAATACAGCCACTTAGAAGTTACTGGATATTCTATTGTTCTTTATCTCCAAGCCTCATTTCCTAGTAGTCTTCTTTTTCATCTTCTCCCTGTTCCCCTCTGATCTACAGTCATGGATTGCCTTCACATTTTCCTCCAGTGATCCACCGTTATTAATAAATACTTTCCACCCCGTGTGTTATCCACCTTCCAGAACTCCTACATTTCTATGCCAGTCCTAGTCATTTGAGGCCCGAGGGAACTGGCTTTGCTGGGCACCAGACTGGGTTTCTAGCCAGAAATTATTTCCAAGTATATCACTGTGCTAGCAAGGTGAACTGAAGTGGTGACAGCAGGACTACATCACCTTAAATTTAGAGTGGCCATATTTAGGATAGAAAATATTTAAACTGTTGACTGCAGGAACACATTTCAAACTGTCATTTAAGTAGATTCAAAATTTTCTCTGAAGAGTTTCATCTCTATTTTTAGTGCTCAGTAGAATGATGATTTCACAGATGGGCAACATAGCCAGCTACCAAAAAAATTCCACTACACATAATTGTGCTTGAAAATGTCACAGTAAAATGGACGGATGACTCACAGTATCAGCACATGTGCCTCATGCAAACAAATAACTTTTATAAATACAAGCCACACTCCAGCTTCTGCAGGATATTCTGATGGTGGCTTGTGATGGAGTTTCAAAACCCCGCACCGGAGGCTGGAAGACTACTAAAAACTGCACAGATTTTAGCGAGAAGCAAACACTCGTGTGTGGGCTCTCCCACGGCGCCTGCAGGAGACAACAGCCCTCGGCGGGCGCTGTGGGAGGCAGCGGGAGAGGGGGCGGCCGGGTCCGACAGCGTCAAGTGGGAATTCCAGCCCCGGAAGCTTCTCCCTCCGCACCCTCCCAAGTGGTGCCCAGCCCAAATGAAAATACGCTTTCGGGCAAGAGGCCTTGCTCTTCCTACGAAACCCTTTGATTTCTCCTATGAAAGCACAAATGTATACTTTCAAATGTAAACTTACTTTGCACTTTTAAACCAACTTGTTCTGCCGTGGTATTTGGAAATATTTTTGCCAGGACAAGTAAAATTCATTAGCTCTGTATTAAATATTAAGAAACCGACACTTACAGAGATTAGGGAATACGTAAAAATTTGTGGTTTTTAACATATAGCAGAGTACAGAGTGAAATAAAATTCTCAAGTTTACCCGTCTCTGCTCCAGTTACTAAACACAACATATTATCTGGGGTTCAAAAAATGTTTCTCACTTGCCAGACACAGGAAGCATGCATTTAGCAAATCTCTCTGCAGAATCTTTCCCAAATGGATTTTTTAAAATGACTTTGAGAGACATTCCTCGTCAAAAGTAGCTCTTGAAGAAGACTACAGCCGCACGGTTGAGCACACCAAGGTCAAGAAATGTCCTACTTCATTCTGGGCCTGCATCATGACACAGTTTCACATGATCCTTTCTTCCTTTTCCAGCAACAGGCACTACGTGGTGTGCGAGACAGCCTACACTTACAGCAAGAAACTGACAGGAAATATTTATCTTTTCATCCCATTAATTTGTTTATGTATTCAGCAATGGATATGACACAAATTGTATTCCAAACTTACTCTGTTGGAAGGCAAAATTCTATTGCAGCAAAGGCATGCAGGATTTGCCTGTATCTGCCTCACACAATAAGTGGGGCTTGCAGTAGCCACAAACAAGCCTGAGAGTAAGTAGGAGCTAACAACAACTGTAAAAAATAAAGCTTTCTATCTGTGCTAATTGGTACCTACTGGAGAAAATACAGTCATGTCTCTTTTTGTTGGTCTTGGCACCCCAGACAGAAGCAGAAACCCCAGATAATAAGAAAATCACAGGCCTATAGAATGAGGGAGGAGTTGCAGTAACTGCATTAAAGAATGGGGGGAAAAAGTTTAAAATGCTACTGAAGCAAAATGCAAGTCTAGGTTTTCAGATCTGGAGCAAGCTTTTGAAGCCCTTTTTCTTTAAAATTTGACATTTTTACAAGTAGATCCAATGAGCTGCATTACTCACAGAAGTAAAGGATTACAGTTATTAAACATTTTAGAAATTGTAGTATAATCTCAACAATAGATGATGTGACAATCATTTTTAAAGTGCCTCACTAGGTAGAATGGAGACTGTCATGTAAAGATCCCATCTTTGGCTTTAACATTAGCATCTTGTATGTATGTTCAGTCTTTGTTTTTATGGATACACAAACACATTTATGACTTGTATATTGTTTGAAAATTCCTTTCCCTATCTCTCTGAATGGATATGAAGATTGCTACCCTACCAAAAATTTTTCTTCCTGGCGTTATGGTGACATTCCGCAAAACACGGAACCATGTTAAGTCAGATCTCTGACAACTGTGCTTTCACTGCAGTTCAAAGAGTTTGAAAGGACAAAAGCATAAATAAGGAAGCAAAGTAAATATCCTTTCATATCATAAGACTTCACTGTGTAGCTCTTGACAACACAAAGACCAGCTTAATAGACTAGGGAAACAAATCCCTATAGAAAAGCGCTGAGGGATCATGCTAGTAGTAGACACGGCAACAGAGGAGCTTTCAATCAGTAACACAGTAGCTGCAAATAACAAAATTTCTTTAGGACACAATGGATTCTCTCTTTATGTTTTTCAGCTAGCAGATGCAATTATCAAGAGGTGTTTGTGGGCAACGGTTTGTTACTTAGAGGGTTTGGGGATTGTTTTCTTTTCGTCACGAGACACCGCCGTCCAAGCACGTCAAATGAGCATGTGCTATGATGTGTTTAATTTAATGGAAGTATTCCAGTTTTGCATCATATTATTATTTCTAAAACAACTAACAAATTCTGTCACACTTTTGCTTTCTTCTGCATGCCCTTGAAACTAATTGAAAATCAGCGACTGCAGCCAAATCTCAATATTCTATAATCACCTGCCTCACACAGTTGGCTTGGGGATGCAGTTCCCTCCCCGCTTTGAACTTACGCATAAAGCTCCTTTCAGTGACCATGGAACTGGCATCTCCGAGTAGGGTGCCCTTTCCTGATGAAGGGGGTGTATCCCATTATGGATATCCGTTTGACAGACCTGTCAACATACTCTGCAATTTCAAACACAATAAAGCTCTATTATGCATGCAAAATAAAACTTAGGCTCAGGTGGGTTATGTCTTGGGGCTTTTCCAGTTTGCTACTGTAGAGCAATTCTCCAGGCATTTTTTTATGCAGAAACCTAGCTATGAAAACATTGGACACTGATATCTTCAGTCATTTAATATGCATGCTGCTTTTTTTTTTTTTTTTTTGCCTGGGGTCTTTATTTCCTGTCAAATAAAAGGACTATTCCTGAAAAGGACTCTCACTAGACTCAGCAAGATTTTTATCCATTTCTGCATCTGAACAGTTTGCATCATCAAATAAGAAACTAGAGATTATGGCCGTGAAAATATGTGAATAAAAGCAAAGGGACAGATGCTGAAGCCATAAAAATTACAAAGACATAATCTGTGTTTGCTATTCCATATAAACACACAGTTTAAAACAAACAAAAAAACCAAAAAAAACAAAAAAAACCCAAACAGACAACAACATAGAGTACAATCTCGAAATTTATTTTCAGCTTCTAGCCGATTTAGTGCATGGGGTTTTTTTGTTTTGTTCGGTACAAAGGCCAGTGATTGAGCTTATTTATGGGCATATTTTAATTCTCTAAAAATACAGATTGCTTCCTCTTGTCTCATACTGAATTTAGAAAATTGTAAACAAACCAAATGGTGAATTTCACTTGGAAGTTCAATTTAGATTAAGTTGATTTAGGTTTAAGGGCTCTGCTAAGCTGTAGCACATTTTGACCTACTTTGTGTACTATACAGTGGGTAAAACAACACTTGATGAGACAGAAAGGATGTTTAGTATGCCCCCTGAGAGCTAATATAGCTAATATAGGTACCTAACCATATAAAACACATTTGAGTGCCCTAAGCATACAAAATCCTATTCTAAAGTCACACAAAGTGGGCATGTTACAGCTGTACCTTGTATGTTACACAGTCTCTCATAAATTCCAGCACAATTTTGAAAAAAAAATTCAAGGTTTAAACAAAGTTGAAAGAGACAAACACAATTATTTAAAAAATCCTAGCAAAGACTTTGTCTCGACCATCACTATTTTTGAAGTTTTGATGTCTCGGAGGAACCTCAGAACATGGTGTTCTCAATGGAAATACAAATGATTGTGACCTTTGCCAAGGAGATCCCTGGCTAACGATACAGTTTCTTAGCATCTTGCGGTCAGGCATATACTTGAAGAGTCTCCAAGGTAAATTAGTGTATGTCAGATATTAGACTAGCCCCTAGATGTAGTCCTGGCTTGCCAGAATGTAAAGACATCTGCAAAGTACCTCTTTCCATCAGTCCCAGCACTCCACAAAGCAATTCTAATTGAAAAACAAATTGTAGTTGAATGTTTTCTTTCAGAGTGGAAAGGAGAAAAAAGAGCTCAAAAATTTCAGGCAGTTTTGACAACAACAAGAGAAAAAAAAAAAAAGACTGCAGATTTTTTATTACTTTTAGGATCTGACACAAGAAAAGAAGGCTAATGCTGACTTCCCTGCTGCCCGTATTCTTGAACAGCAGATCTCACCTGGAAACGCACTGCAGGCAGGTGCTGAGGTACACGCAACATACACATGCCCACACATCAACACTCACCCTAGTTAGGGAGTAGCTTATTATAATGAGGCATTAAAAAAGTTCCTCATTGATGGCAGCGAGGCATGGTGCCGAGGTGCTGGGGAGGTACAGCTTCAGAACTATGGAGCCAGCAAACATAATAGGGACTTCAAAAAAGGGTTGTTGTGATTTTCTTTTTTTTTTTTGATCATAAGCTGTTAAACTACTTAGAAAACATAGGGAATCAAGCTATATGAAAACAGACTTCTTCAGTAGGCTGGATTTTTGTCAAATAGTCTATGCTGTAAACCCACGTGAAAAATCCTTTCTCTCCATCCTTCCATTCCAATTCTGTTTTCAGATACAGTATTTCAGTGTTATAACTTCATCAGAAACACTACCTTAAATTGTATTCAAACATGAAGGTTTGGGGTTGGAGTATGTGTATAGAAAATGGATTTGATCCTGCCTCTGATGCACAGATGCCCACTGTAAAACCAGATGCCACGTTTGCTTAGTGCATTAGCTGATACACTCTACAGGAGGACTTTTTCTGGCTTCCTAGAAACTCAGCACATTATCTGACAAACACAGCGATTTAAGTTTATTTTTTACCTCTGCCTAAGCATCCTGCTTGCGTACAGATTTACCTTTTGGCAAGCAGAATCTGTGTCTATCCAGTCTGTGCCTGTTGCATCACCAAGCACCACCTTCTCTGCTGTTCAAATGAGCCAGCAATGCGGCAGTGCCCTGGGGGCAAAGGCTGACTCAGAACCACCGAAGCCAAACATCGATGCTTCCCCTAAATAGGCAGACACTTCAATATCATTGACTTCCATGAGATCTGGTATTTCTTTCAATCCAGCCCCAACCGGTGCTAAATAATGAACAAAACAGGAGTTGGGGCAAGGGAGGGAGGTCAAGGGATTGTGAGAGCATGAGCAAGATCGGCTATTCTAGGCATAAAAGAAGGATAAGACTGATGTGGATGAGTAAGAATGTCAGAAGAGCTCTTGAGGAAAAATAGAGGGTATGTGACATATATAAGAACTTGAAATCTGAAGAGGATTAAGAGAATTATGAACTGAAACTGAAAGGCTGTAAAAAAAACCCCAAACCCAACAACTGCACTGTTTAAGGCTGCCAGAATTGACAAAGTGAGAAGATTGCTCAGAAAGGGAAGAAAAACAATAAAGGATCTCAAAATATTTAAGTGATGTGAAGATCAACAAGGAATTAGCTACTGAGCTGTTAACAGAACCTGTGCCTGAGAGGACTTAACAAAACGACATGATAAACCTAGAAATGTAAATGCACACTTCTATTCAATATCCATGCAGTAAAGAAAGTGAAATGCCAGAAAAGGGAACGCAACTTCCAGAGGAGGATACTGTAAAAATAAGATTTTAAGAGCAATAAAATAAGAACTAACCTTTGTACCACCTAGAATAAACAATAATACAGAGAAGCTGTCAGGATAGATTATTTGTGACAAATATACTGGAAAGAAAATTCCAAACAGTGACCCTTTAACAGTGATTTTGCAGAAAGAGCTCAAGATGAGCACAAAAATAAGTGAATGTTACTCCAGCCTTCAGAAACCAAATCTGAAAGAGCGAGGAAAGCAGAGATGACTCATTATAACACGAGTGGCCGGAGTGATCCCACCAACATCAAAGCAAGAGATCAGTAACCATGTTTAGCATTAGGAAGAAATAAAAAGCATTCCATAGCAATCCAGAATGGGACAACCTTTGCAAGTATGGTATGTTTGCAACTTCATTTTCCTTTACTTTGAAGTGAAGTCAATCTGAGACAATGGTCTGCAACCTCCCCCCAGTTTCTGTCCTTGTTTTTTCACAGAAACTGGTGTCTCGCTACTTAAGCAGAACCATTGGAGAGCGGCAGCACCCATATTCACAATGTCAGGGAAACCTTAACATTGATTCTATTAAAATCTGATGGCAGATCTGAACGAGCGGGTAGTTCAGGATCAGTCATGAGCCCTATTTCAGCACCGTAAAATAACCCCAAAGCTGGAAGACCTTCACATTTACCTTATATTCTTGCAGCTCTTTGTATAAAAGGTCAAGCAGGCCCATCCTGCGTCAAATCACTGGCCCTAGATTCAGCAGCATGAAGGAAGGAGCTCACTGACCCTCTTAGATTCAAAAGATATTGTCAAACAGAATTAAAGAACGTAATATTTTGTTGTACCTTAAAGTTAGTTTAATTAAACCTTTTGTATCAAGTAATTTAGTCAACCACAGAAAAAAAGAGAAGCTAGTGCCTTCTTAGCTTCTCTACACCAGAGCATGCAGTAACACTGTTTACTTTCTTTGATTAATTTATAAATTTTCTGCCATGAAGAGGTTATTGAACTGATGTCTGAAGCCTAAGAACTGCCAAAATAGGCTGCAAAATACAAATTATCCAACTATTCCCTTCATCAGATTCAGAACACTTCTGCCCAGATTTTGCACACTAAAACTCACCATGATGTAGTTTGCATTTCTTTTTCTCTGTAGATACTCATCTTTCTAAATGCGCATTCAAACAACCTTGTGTTTTTTTAACCTTTATGTCATTGAATGCTACTTAATTTAAATGTCTGTGGATATGCTTCTTACCTACTTACTGACCTTTCCCTAATAGCCTACACCATCCCGTGTTTCAGGCTGTACTGACACTACTATGGATGCTCTATTTGATGACATTATATTAAAGAGATTCATGCCAAAACTTTTTGGCCACCGCCATCATTGCTGATGTCAGCATAGCTTTAAGAACAAGGCTAGTTAGCTAATTGCTTTACAGAGCAATCACAGGCAACACAGAACTTGGAGCCAAGTGTTTTGCTGGAGCAAGCAGGCAAAACGCCATTGAAGACATCTACTCCATCAGGCCAAAATTCACCCTTGCAATGACAGCCGGGCACAAAGGTTTATCTGTGTGCTTACGAAACCAAAGAATAAAGTTTCCATAGGCTTGCATCCCACGTAAGCACAACACTAGTTGTCTGTATTAGACCGGATTTTAATTACAATCAATCTGATGATTTGTGGACATCCTAAAACAGTAGCCTTCACTGCTTTATATTGATTTTATCAACACCAGGAAAGGTTATGCGTTTAGGATAAAATCATGGAGTTACTGAAACCAGAGGGAGCTCTGCTGTTAATTTCAATAGCGTTAGGACTGAACGTTTTGCTGCAGAAACTGTTCTGGCAATGTCATGAAGATTAAATGGAAGAAAACTCACTGATTTTAGATAGCAAGCCAGTGACAATGCAGTGTACAAGCAGGCAGAATTCAGATCCGTATTTTTAATAGTCTTATTTATATCAAAGAACTTGTTACATAAGATTTGTCACAATAGATTCTACACGCTATAAAATATACATCAATCCCATGGTTTCCAGTGGAATCACTACTAAAACTGGTTGTAAATAAAATAAACCACAGCAAAATTTATTATCTAAATAGATAAAAATGCCACATTTTAATATTAAGTGATGTGATTCATGGAAAAGGAGAAGGAAAAAGTTAAATACCCCCATAATATAGTAAAATTGTGAAAAATTATGTAATACTATTGAAGTAACTTACAATAATTTAAAACCATTAAAATGGGCACTGAAATAAAATGGACATATATAGAATCAAATTTGTAAAGATAAACCAACAAATCTTCAGGAAAGTACATTGCATTGAATAGTGTAATACTTTTTAATGGAAAAACAGGCTTCAAATCACAGTATTTTGGCAATGAAGTTGCCGCCAGGAGAAACATTAGAGCTTAGTTTTAATCATCATCTACTATTTAGTATGGGACATAAAGTATTAAAATAGTAAATCTCTGGAATTCTACAGAGAAATCTAAAAGACTAGCATATTAATTTAAAAAAGTTTCCTAAACAACTTTTTTTTCCTTTTTCTTTCTCAGAGCTTCAAAGACTTCACTCACTCACTCACTATGATGATATAGTTACTTTAAGCAGTACTGAAATTAAAATTTGATTTTGTTTGTGTGTCTGCAACAAAGAAAGAATGAACGTGGCCATCCCAGAAAAGCCCTCAAGTGTCTTTTACTTCTTAGATACTTAAAAATGTAGTGAAGTACTTTGGTAAAACGGAATGGTCTCTTGAAGGACATACACACTGAATTCATAATCAACCCATGGTGGTTTTGAGTTCTCCTGAAGATTAATTTGCTCTTGTGAATTACTTAATAACTAGCAAGATGGCCCTTTTCTGTTTTAACTTGTCATCATTTGACCTCTAAATCAACTATTATAAATCTTTAAGTAGTAATACAACCTATCATCCCAACTTGCACTTCTGTCTGCAGAAATTCCAGCACTGCAAAGTCATCCTATGCTCACTGACCACTGAATTAAACACTTCAAGAGAATAAGTATTCAAGTTCTTACTCCAGCAAAGTTAATTCTTAAAAAAAAATTATCACATTTTAAGTTGTCCTCTACTGCTACAGGGCGGTTTTTTTTAGACGTAAAGCTTAATTAATTAGAAAACTGTTTTTTATCTCAACAACACATGCTGATGGTTTCATGATGTGAACAACACAGTGTCAGTTATTATTTTTAAAATTTCCAAGGACAATTTCTTAACTTGGCAGGAGAATTCAGCACTAAAATTCAGCTTGACATACATAAAAAAAAAAAACCGCTAAATTGTGCCAAATTTGAACAGAGTAAATGGAAGGACCAAGGTAATTATAGGTCTGTCAGCCTGACGGCAATCTTGGGCAAAATAATAGAAACGCCAGCACCGGAATTTTTAAGTAACAAAAAATTAAAAGAAGGTAATATAATCCATGCAATTCAGCATAGGACAATGGAAAATAAATCTTTCAGACCACCTTGCCACTTTTTTTCTTTTGAGACTAAGAGATGTTTTGATAAAATAACTTCATTGATGTATTATGTTTAGACTTCTCTATGGTGTTTGACCTGTCCTTTTGATTACTTAAACAGGATGATAACATCAGTGTGGCATACAATGTATTAAAAGTTGTCCAATGTACCTTGTGAAGAAGGTTTATACTGTGGGCCTGCAAAAGACTTTACATCACTGAAAATCTTCCAATCAAAGTTGGGTATTTTTCTAAAATCTCAGTTCTCTCAGTCGTAGCTGTTGGATGTGATACAATGATTCATTCACAAAATGACATAGATCGAAATAGACAGTCACAATGGTTTCTTATGGTTTTAAAATCTAGAGCTCTATACTTTATATACTGTCATGTAGAATCACTGTTAAGTGAAGATCATTCTTTCAACACCTTTCCAAGGCACAAATTAATGGTTCATGTATCTCCACTTATTCAAAAGCTATTACTGAAAACAGGAAAGACTATTAGTAGGGAGGGGGGATTGTGGCATTTTTATAAAAGACACTGCAACTTCTTCTTTAAACTAAACATGAATTCCTTTGATTCGTGTTTTGAGTTTCAAAAAACAAACAAACTCAGCAATGTCATGAATCCAAGCAGGAAAATTAAAATTATTTTTTTATAGATCAGTATAGGAAATGCAATAAGTCTGACAGATGTATCAGATGTCTTCCTTTGAATTATATTAATGCATCAGTATCTCAAGAGAAACCTTATGTTCCATTACAAGCAGACATATTTATCTTACAGAAAGCACGAATCCTGGATTTTATAAGATTTTACAGAAAGTATTCAAAAATTTCTGGGGAAACAAGGAAGTCAGCTCTTGACCAGAGCTCCTCCTAGAAAGATGCAATAAAATTTTTCACCTTTACATTTAATCATCTCATTTCAGCTAAGCAATCAAATATTTGTTTCAATCTGTGAAACTTTGGTGTAACAACAGTTACTCATTAAGAAAGCCAAGCATATAAAACAGCATAATAAACTATTCAACGTAATTTAAATATGTATACAGATGCTCACAGTGCGAGGAACTAGAGGAAGCACAGGTCTCAGAGAGACATCATTTTATTCAGCTAAGCGAGTAGAGAGTAGAACAAAGCATCCGAAGCAAGAAGCAAAAGAATTAGCAGTGTCAGTATAAATAAACCCGACTGCAAAGGACAAAATACATGTATCTGTGCTCCCTGTTAGGTTAAAGTAACTTTACATTTGTGGAAAGATAATAAGAGCTTTGCTGTGAGTTGGTGTTTCTCTCATGTTGAATTACCATTGTTGGAGAGGTTTCCATCTAGAAGGCGTAGACCTTCTTCAGCTGGGTCTGGTAGACCTTCAGCTTCAGCTTCAGCTTCAGCTTCAGCTTCCCTTCCCGGTAGGCTGTCAGCCTGTTACAAAATCCTCTTTGACATTGGTAGGTGTGCGAATTTTGTACTTTAGTCACGCATGATTTATTTATAGAGCATCTATACTGCATTGTACTTTATTTACTCTTTGTCTCCTTTTTTTTAAAAAAGGTTTTCTTTAAAGTTATTCTAAATTTACTGTGATGATTGCCTAGTTCATTTGGGGCAGGTGCCTCGGAAGTAATTTGCTCCCAGCTCTGGATATGAATGGGATTTTTGCAGGTGCCTGCAGCTAAAGGTACGGCTAATGGCTTTGCTGGAGACTGCCTCCATCAGCGATTCAGAGACAGCAGGATTTACAATTAAAAAAATGCATTGAAAAAGAAGGAAAGATATCACATGATGGTGGGCTGGGAGGTTCTACCATCATGTGCTTAAATTGGCCACTTCGCCCACAGTGCTGAAGATACAAACTAATGCATCTGGGCACATTCATGCTGAGCTAAGTCAAATTGATTTTTAAAAGATCACGCACGATGTATTATACATATTATACTTTTCTTAAAATAATATTCAAACCTAATTTTTTACCACAACTGTGACCACACATTGAGTGCAAAACTGATTAGAAACAGCTTTTTCATGTATAACTAGGACATGACTTTAATTCCCTATCCTCCTGAAATGACAACAGCCAGAAGAATATAGTGATTACACTTCCAAAAAGTAGGGAATTGTCACTTTGTGATCACATTGTTTTCCAGTTCCCAAAACAGCAGTACTGGGACCGCATCTACCACTGCCTACTCTCGTTTCCAAACTCACATTTTAGTGGTCATAGCAATACTCATTTGCAGAGAAAGTAAAAGATATTTCCCTGAAGGCATCTTTTAGAAAAAGCTTTTCCCTGCACAAATCCATTAAAAATCTGGAGACAGAAGCAACTATTCAACTTCCCATCATTTCTTCATAAATGTTATTTAGTACTGAAAAACTGAAGTAATAAAACCTTATAAATAGGCTTATACAGAAAGCAGTTAAATGCGTACAGGAAGAATAAAATTTTACTAAACTACTCCTTTAGTTCATTAAGAGTCTCTTTATGACAATTCTACACACAGTGAACACTCCTTTTTCCAAAAAGTTGTTTCATTTACGTTAGGGAGTCAATCAGTGTGAACAGGGTGAATGACGTGGATGCCAAAATAGCACTGATCAGTCCACCATCCCTTCAGTTTCTGAATTGTTGTGGCTGCGTTTTTCACTTTTTTTTCAAACACAGGAACGTCCCACCAGGCAACCTCTGTCATCTGGATACATCCTCAGTTGTTTCCCATTCACTGCAGTTCTTTAAGTCTGGAAATTAACTCAAAATTGCAGGGTTTGAATTCTCCATCAGCTGTTAATTAGTATCTAATGTGAGTTTCTAATAATTTTAGAGTATTTTTAAAATAGATGCTGTCTGTGTGTTTTCCCTCCTCTTTTTCTACTCTTTCTCACACTAAACAAGATTCTAATTCAGTTTACGTGTCTCTGACATTACTGAGTGTAAAGAACAATGAGGGAGTTAATAATCCAGCCAAATCTCAACAGAAAAATGTCTCCCAGCTAAAGGCACATAGATGAATGAAGTTTTGTTAGGAATGAAATGGTTTCAGAAACGTTAATTATCTATTTCTCTATTTTTCCTGCCCCACAACTCCTCTCTAGTCATTGTGGCCCTTTGTTAAGTCATTCCTCAAATTGCATTCACAACAGCGGGTACAATTCGCATTCCAGTGTGTGTGTGATTTTGATGCTTATTTATCGCAAGAAGATGATTTCTTCTGTTTGGTTCTCTGAACATTGCTTCACGCCCATAAAGAGAAGGATTTATTGAAGAAACGAAATGTTCTTGCTTAGTACAGTCCCTACCGGGTTTCATCTTGACTAGGAGTTCATGCGGAAACTTACGATTAGCCCTTGACACCAGTGCAGCCAGTTGCAGCATTGGCCATTTTCATTTATCCTCATTCTGAACTGGGTTAAGAACTAAGCTTAAAATCCCAGTGGACATTTGTCTTCGGGCTCACCCTGCACATTAGTCTCAAATGGAAATACAACGAGCAAAGCTGTGCAGCAGTCATAAGAATGAAACTTTTTTTAACTGCCTTAGAGGAATGTCTCAAAATGCTCCCTGAGATGTTTTTTGAGCTCAGCTGATGAAATTATTGCCTGACCTGAACAAAGCTGTTTTTCATAATCAAGAAAATGCTAGACTCTTAAAAAATTGTATCTTGCAGGAGACCAACTCACTCTTACTTCAGTAGCAGAGTGCCCGCAACCCATCACTATAAACAATGGCACTGAAAGGTCCACTGAGTGTAAGAAATAAATGTATAAAATAATCTTTTTTGTCAGTTGGCTCTTACAGAATGTATTTGTATGTCCACCCATTAACACACAGGAGTAAAGCAAATTTCCACAGAGAAATGAAACAGGTATTTGTCAATGGATATTTGTAAATTGGCTAGATGTATAGCTTGAATGGCATTGTCAAAACACATTTTCACTCTTACAGCCCAGGAACGTAAGAGTGACTTGAAAGCTGACCCATCGTGTTCCGTGAGGTTTTCAGCCAGTATACTACAAAATGGGTGCGAAAGGTATAACCAGAGTTAAAGGTTTTACATTTTTTCAAACTTAAAGCAATAAGCCATTTATATTAAAGAATGGCATCATAAGGAAAACTATGTGGGATTACTTCTTTAAAATTGAGCCAAAAATTACATACCATTTGTGTGAACACAACACAGCGTTCCAAACCCTTTTGCATGCTACGTACAGTGCACTGTACAACAGTGGATCTGACAGCAGTAAGAGCAAACAAGGTCAACAAATAACTTATTAAATGACCTTCTAAACACAAAACCCAGAGGGATTATATTTCAGAAGACAAATAGTTGTGTGAAGGTTTACCTCTATAAGATTACTAAATTACCTTCATGTGACTACATCTTCTGGGAAGAGTATGTGTCTGTAGATACACTAGCTGTCACAATGCTGCAATGCTTTGTGCAGAAAAAGTGTAAGCAAGATTTGGTTTAAAACCGAAGCAAATAGAGTTTATATAAGACTGATTCTCATAAACCAGAAAAAGATCCTGAAAACAAAATTTGCCATACAAGTGTATTTAACTTTAGAACATTTGTGATAACATTCATGTATTTCATTTCAAGCTATATAGAACAAATATATAGCTTGTTTTTCACATGTAAACTATGTGTTTGTTGAAATGAAATGTTCTGTACAATAGGAATCCTTTTGCTGTCCTTCTGCACTGAAATCTGTGGGGAAAAAGACAGAATGGTGCTTCCTTGGAAAAAATACTTTTAAACAGGATACCAGGTCTTCACTGGAGAGACAGAAGAGTCTCAAACTCTTCAGGGAGAGGAAAATAAGTATCTCGGTGGTGGTATCCCATAGTTTCCACCTCTGCTACCAGAGTAATCTGGAAACTCAGTGCCACTGGTTTCCCCCACTCCTTCACAGGCACATCTTCCTTGCTTCTCTCCTTTGCTCCTAGTCCCCACACGTGGTTTTGTGTTAGCGGAGGGGCAGATGTAGACTCCAGATATCACAGAACAATCTCATACCGGTGTGGAAATGATGTGGGCTGACCTACAAGATCTTTCCCTCACTAAACTTCGTAATTCTGTGCTCTCTGTAGCAATGATTAGCTAGTTTATGAATGGCTGGGTCACAAGAGAATTAATGTACCACAGCAACGGAGTGCGATATGCAGATTGGAGGGGGAGGAAGAATGTGGAGCTCAGCATATCACTTCTTTCTCATATAAGCTGATGCTCAGCTTAGAGAGGAGAACCATACTAATGATGCAGCTGATGTCTTGTTAGAAAACATCTGAACTGTGACCAATTTTTCTTGACAAGAATTTTTATTCTGTATAAAAATGAGATGCTTAGTCATTTGGAAAATAAAAGACTAAATCAGTGATGTAATTTCATTCAATGATGGAATTTCAAAGAGGGGTTTTTTTTCCTTTATTATAAAGAAAATCTTTTAACACGTCTATTGAACCAGCCCATTAATAAGCCTCTTTCTCATCAGCATCAAAAAAGAAGTGAGAGCACAGTGCCTAGAGGATAAACAAGGATATAAAACCTTTTCTTGCTTTTTTAAAATTCAAAGTTTCCATGTCTCTGCATAAAGCTGTATGTGTATGTTCATGCACAAATAAGAGTGACAAGCAACAAATATCCTTGACAATTTTTAGCCTCTTGCTGTACACGAATGAAGGGCAAATATAGAAGAAAATGTAATGTGTCAGACATCTACACACTTTTGTCTCCCCGCAAGGTAGATGCTAGTTCTCCATAGGGAAATCTGCAGGAATGTAATTCTCGGAATAGAATGCAGACTTGCTGATGACGTAATGCATACGTTTCAGTGGGGAAAAGGGAAACAAGCTCAACTTGTTAGGACAAGTTTTAGCAGCACTTCATCAAAGTTGGTGAGTGACCCCTAAGACGGGGAGGCAGCTGAAGGGACTGTTGTCTCCCACGGGTCTCTGCCATAATCCCTCTGAAAATGAAATTCTAGTTTTCTCTTAGCATCCAGTGAAAAGGAGGCTGCCAGGAAAAGGTCACTGGGCAGAGGTGGCTGAGAGCACACCCACATACCTCTCTGTCTCTTTGCTGGGCATTTCTTTCCATGACTGTCTGGCTAAGCCACATATACAGTGTCATTATGAATCAACATGGGTTTACATATTGCCATATATACCAAAATGTCCTAGTGTCAAATTTTGTCTCTGTATTCAGGGATGAAAAATTGTCTGGCTTCTTGGGCAGAATATATATAATTGGTTTTCTAAAGCTTTCATCTTGACTTGACACATTGGACTTCCCACAAGCTATTGGGAATAGTGGTACAAAGGACAAAAAGTCTAGAATTTATTACACTTATGGTGGTGTTTGGGGAAGTTTTTTCAAAGTTTACTAGACACTCAACAAATCAGTATTTGTTATACTTCAGCTCGTACCTGTGTCTCAAAGAGCAATCATTATGAAATCAGAATAATGCTTAACACTCAAGTCTTACTAATCATTGCATAACTTTGGTTGTACACTCAAGAAAATACGTGTATCTGTCTCCTGTACCTATACTCCCAACCCAGGAGCTACTGAGATCATCACGAATCTGTTCTGGAGGTGCTGTACAACTGCATTTTCTGCCAAGGTTTCTTTATGAACTCTTTATGTCTGGGTTTTATATCTGGGTTTTAATACCATTGTCACCCAGCACAGCAGGCTGCTAACCAGCAAAACTTTGGACTCACGTGTCGTCTTCTAAATATTTCAAAATACTTTATAAACATGAGTGGATTAAGCTTCTAATCCTTCTTTTTAATATAAATCAAAAATCCGCATTTCACATGGAGGCAAGATGAGGCAATGAGAGATGAAACAAGTTTTGTTGCGATTACAGGTCTGGGGTAAGAATAAAATCCCAAAAGTTCTGACTTTCCTTCATCTGCTGTGATCTGCTCTGGAGTACAATGATGGTAAAGTAAAATAAAGCAAGCAAGTTACTTGGATCTTTTTCCATACGTTTTCTTGTGCTCATATGCTTTATGACCAGCAGAATGTTGTCAATGAAGATCCCAGAAATACACAAAACTGTTTTAGTTTTAATCCAGAGAGAGCTGTTATCACCTATTTTGCAATTCTGATTCTCAGAAGCTCCTTCTGATGATTTTTTACCTTCTTTAATCAAACCTGACTCAGAGGAGCATGATATCACCCCCACTGCTGCTCTTCTCACTCTTATTAGCATTGTCCCTCAAAAGACTGTTAATGAATAACTGGTGGTAGTTGCCAGCTCAAGCACCCAAGCGTTACACCCAGATTTATAGGCAGCGTGTCTGCGTGCCTTCTTTAGGCAGTGAAATCTCGAAAGGCAAGGGGAGTTAAGGAGAGAGTGATCTGAAGAATTTGTGCTGCTTCTTATGGAAAGCAGCTTGCAGCAGGTTGCCCGGGGCAGCCACATCTGTGCAACACGGTTCCAGGAACTCTCCAAATCATAACCCAGAGAACCTGAGAAGTGGGTGCAAGGCCTGCGATACAGTGCTGTCATGTGTGAAAAGCAGAAAAGAAAATGAGAGCAAAGGCAAGCATGATGCACCGTAATCTCTTCTCCATGAATCAACATAATTTCCATGCAGTAAAGCAAAGGAAAAGCGGGTGAATTCTTTAGGCATGAGCATTTTGATTTGATGATCATAATAAAGAATGAGAAAAATACAGATCTCGTAGCGGCTGGGAAGCACAGGAGATCAAATCAAAGTTTGTACCCTAACTTTACTGACAGCAATGGGCTAATCTGTTGCTGGTATAACACACTTGAAGGGTCTTCCTTCGATGATCCTGCCAGAGCTATTAATCTCCCTCTAGGCAGGTCTAAGCACTCCCTAGTCAGATTCACAACACAAAGGACAATGATTTCACTCCTAATCTTTCCTTTAATAGATTAGATTCATAGAACGATATCGGCTGGAAAGGATCTCTGAAGGTCACCTGCTCCAATCCCCTGCCAGAGCAGGACCAACTTAGAGCAGGCTGCTCATGGCCTTGCTCGCTCAAGTTTTCTTCATGTCCAAAAATGAGGATTTCATTTCCCAATGGGGAAACGGGGCTGAGCTTCACGAGGCCCATGTCAGTCGATGTCCGTAGGCTATTAACTTCCCTCTCCACATAACATCTTGTTTTATCTTTTTTAATATATGCATACTATATTTATTTTGTTCAAATTAATACAGTGCTAATCTCAGTCACCATGGGAAGATAAATGATGGAGCTAAAGGGATTATAGTTCCCCTCTTCTTTAGCATTACCTGGTCACATGGTACAGCGAGAGCCACACATCTGCCCGCACACTAATTGCATCCAACTGGAATCAGGCAAATATTGTCCAGAGGCAATTCTTAGAGCCAAATCCTTGTCTAGTATAAAATGGCAGGGCACATTCAAAATGGAAGGGCTTCTGCCATTTTAGAAAAGCTAGAGATCTAATCCAAAAGGCCTCTCAAAAATTTGTTTCTCCTTTCACTGAAATCAATGGGAAACTCCAAAGGATCGTTACTTCCATCGCTGCGATGTCAGGTACATGCAGACGGAGAGCGGGCACTTCAGTACGGATTCATGTCTAGTCCATGCATTATTTGTGCTGTGGTAATGTCAGAAATGTTTTGGACAGCATCCACACACACAGGAATGCAGACATCCTGCTTCAAATGACTTACAGTCTAAAATATTAATGCCTACATCATCAACTAATACTTCTTTAATATGAGCTAAATTTTCTCACTCTGAAAGCTTCACTCTTTTCCACTTTAAAATACAAAACGCCCTGTTTCTTCCACCTTAGAGGACATGGAGCTTACCTCCGTCAGAGGTATATAAAATAAGGTGTCATTAGAGTGAGTGGTCACAGGGGGCAAAGTTGATGGCGGTGCTGGAATGGCAATGCAGTATCGAACATTGTGCTAACAGCGTTTTTCCTCCTCAAACTTTAAACTTTTCCACACCTCTAAAATGAAGAAGGTAGCCCCCAGAGAGGAGTCCTTCCACCCCACTGAACAACTCACTTAACTGCACAACTTCTAAGCCATAAACCACTTGAGTAATCCCACTGCTCAAGACAGGGTAAAAGGAGAAAATAGCATTAAAGATTTAAAGTAAAGAATGCAGCAAACTCAAATGATAGCTGCGCCATTCACGTCATTACAGCTAAGGGTTTGTCAGCACTTTCATTATAATGCTCATTTCTCTGCTGTCACTCCAGGCCAAAATTTGGCAGAGCATAAAACTTAAAGCACAGACAGACACAATAAGAACACAGGGAAAAGGAAAGCAAAGGCTTCAAGGACGGCATCCTGAGATACCTTCACATGTCAGGAACAAACAGTATCTTACAAAGCATGATGCAAGAAGTGGAGCTAGTGGAGAACTATCCCTTCTCTCAATAACATGGTGTGAAAGAGAGGGAATTGCACTGAAAGCTCAGTGAGACATACTGTTACGAAACTACTATGAATGGCTTAAAAGATCCAAAAGGCTAAGTATTAATATGGTAATTTAAGTTAAATTTATGCTGCAGTACAATGGAAATAAATAAGCTAGAAAGAAGAGGCAGACCACACACAAATATTACATCTGAACAGTTGATATCAGACTTCACTTAAGGAATGTATGAAAGTATGTCTGCTTGGACTGGTATGGGGAGTGGAAAGTGCCACGAAGATAAGAGATTTCTCTCAAGCAGCATAGAGTACCTTTCCCCCTTCCTCCTTTCAGAGTCGAGAATGTTGTTCCAACAAATTTCCAAACAGAAGAAGGAAGCAGGACTGAGCATAGCATCAAAATATCTCTTATACTCCAACGTTACATTGTAGGGTAGCATGAATTAGTACTGCCATTGAAACAAATGATCTCACTTGCCCCTCTGCTTCATCCCCTCAGCTCCTTTGGCAGCCTAAGTATCAGTACCCATGTGGATGCAGAATGACCCAGTGTAAAGAACTGAGTTAGATTAAAACTAAGCTATGATGGTGGGTCATTTTTAACTTGGACAAAGCCCTGAACAACCTAGTCTGAGATGAGTACCGATGCCTGCCTTGAGCAGGAGGCTGGGCTGGGTGACCGCCTGAGGTCCCTTCCAACCTGTGAGAATCTCTGTTCCTACGGATCAGCTTGTGGACAAGGTCAGAGAGGTTTAGGAGCACTTCTTGCAGCAACAGAGCTAGCTAATGCTAGGTTAAAGTGTCTGTAGAACCACAGTATTCGTTATTATTTTTTATATTTTTAAAAAGTTTTTAAGAGGCTTGATTACTTTCATAGAAAACGGTAAGACCAACAAAGATGCAGTTACTGTTACAGAGACTGGGTGCATTGGGTGGTTTACCCACTCCCCATTTTTGTCAGTAGGTGCTGTGGGACTTAGTGTAAGCTATTCAATTTTGTTTCAGCATCAATGAAGATGCTTCTTATCTTTAAAAAGCACTTAGAGATGAACAGTACTATCTATGCAACATATGATTGCTATTATTAACTCAGCAAAATTTTATGAGGATTTGAAGAATGCCAATAAGTCAAAAAAGGAGGTGTTGTTTAGTTCCCATGTTCAGAATTAGTTATAACAAAGACTTCAAGGTAACAATTATATAGGTCACCTAATCCCATTGACCTTGTTAGGGTAGCATCTTCCTTGACTTCATAAATGAGTGCAGGTTTGGACTGTGATATTCTTTCAGCAACTCTTGAAGAAGGGCAACCGAGCATAATCTCTGCTCAAGTGTTTGAAAAAGTCTAGTGCATCATTCCTAAAGCAGTGCAACTGCTGAACAGGGATAAATTCTATTGGGCTCACCATATGAGAGCTCTGATGGTTGTAAGAAACAAGGAATTAAAGGCAATATTAAAACAAACACATGTCCACACAACATTAATTTAATTTGGTAGCAAAGGAATTATTTTCACTGTAGTAATTAACAATGCTGTTGCTTAAGAAACACAGTTCTGTCATAAGTTTATCAGGACATACATGCATGTTTTAATATAAAATTTACTGTTATTTATCACAGAGAGAAGTGGAACTCCATTCCCCTGCTTGCCTGTGTTATCAGGGAAGGGCACGCTGTTTGCATAAGATATGGTCACACATTCAAAACCATTTTCCTGGCACTCTCAGGCTGCTTCCCCTGTGCAAAATGCTGATGCTTTTGATATGCAATGATTTAGCGTGTCACTGTGCTCACGTAACAGATGGCACAGGAGTGTAGAATGAATGAACAATGAATGAGGGACCACGTTTCACCTTTGTCCGTGTGCGATCTTTCAGCGGTTCTGATAAAAGGCATCTATTCACTCTTTTTGGATCAATCTGCTCCCTTTGTTTACACTACCCACTTAGTAGTGAGATACGTTTTGGGAAAAATTTGGTAAAAAGTCAGTGCAGTATGCAGAATGAACAGCAGAAGAGTCTGGTCTTTTTAAAGCTGAGGTCCTCGTTTCCTTCGAATGGGACCCCAGAATGATGAGCATTGTCTTCATCTCATATCTGAACAAACAGCTCCCTGAATCAAAACCAAGCGTTTCCTAGTCCCCTGCCTCCGGGCCTCCTCTGCAAAGTCTGGCACAGCCTCTCTGTGTCACTGAAGGTAACACCTGAGGCAAGGTTTTTAAGTGGGGTGAAGCATTCTTGGGCAAGGACCTTAGACTTTGCATGGCTTTATACAAAGATAAAGCTATACAAGGATGAAGCTTATAAAGAGTAAGACAAGGAGAAGATAGGCTGAAAGTCTTCAAGGCAGCATTCAGATGGGTGGTCATATTTATCTCCTCACTAGGCATGAGGAGCAAAGACAGTGGATTAAAAAAAACCGTTCTTACCTGCAGGTAAACAGGAAATAGCTGCAAGATAAAATGCAAAGGATAACTTCTCCTCTGGTGCAAGTTAAGGATCACTGAGGCTCAGCAATATTCTTACCTTTCATAAGACTCAGGCAGCTGTTTCACATATCTCAATGAGTACAGAAAGGAAAGAGTGATAGTCTTAGATACCAGTGTACCCATTAACATGGGACGAGGACATATCAGGTGGAAAATAAATTATAAGCTCTTCAAGTGCAGGTATTAAAAAATCAAGCTATGAAAAGCACTGCAGTGTTCTATAGTAACAGTCCAAATGTTACAGTCTAAAAATGTTACAGAAATGTTTACATAACCGGATCTAAGGACCTAATCCAGTGCTCATGGACTTCAGTGAGACTAAAAATCTTGATGCAACTTCTTTTCTTCTTTAAATAATCCCTTGGAACTGTAAAAACAGTTCTGTGCTATGTATTTGGAGACCAAAGGCTTTCCACTGATAAAAATCCTGGAAAAGCTATTATTTTCTGAAGTTATTGCTGTCTCTGAAGGTTAATTAACATTTGTTTGATTCAGTGCTAAGGTGAAAAAACCATGATTTTTTTGGTCTTAACTTCCTTTGATTTTAAACAATGTGTTACCGATACACAGTTCTTACGTGCTACACATTTTTTCTCATCTGACAGCTCTCATGCTTTAACAGTCAAGACTGCAAGAGGAAGCAGATTGCTTTGTGTAATCAGGGTACGGATCCTACGTTAGGGAGCTCTGTGGCAAACCCCCTTTTAGTTAGAGTAATAAATTGTTTATCCTTTGGGAAATCCACGCATTTCAAAATTTGTTTTCATCCTAAGTGGGTAAAAATACTGAAACACCAAAATGTTTAGTAAAATGTGGATTCCACCGTCTTTTAATTTGGAACTATCAATCAGGCCCTGTTGAAGTATTTTTACAGTAATATTGAAATACTATAGTCTGTACGTCTAGAAGTTTGAACATGAAAAAAGATCCAAATGAAAAATGGAAATGTTCAAATGGAGTATTCAATTTTATTTTTAAAATGTTTTGGATGTTTTCCATATCAAATTTTTCCGTATTACTAGAAGACATTTTGAATTAGGTATTTTCCAACAGTAAAAATTCTTTTTTCTACAGCTTATTGGAATTTTTTTATTTTATCAGCTTTCAAAGAAACAGTAAAATTAAAAAATAACTACCTGAAGCTGTCCTGACTTTTAGGAATGTGTCTGCACTTGCACATATTTTATAAATCGTACATCCTGTATCTGTGATCCATATTCGGGGGGGAGGCTAGAAACAGCTGCTACTAATTTAATGCCTATACCAAATGCAGAGAATATGAAGTTCAAAGGTGTCTAAAAGCTAATGCACTGGGCATTTTCTTAAGTCAATATTTTGTGTTAATAGAAAAAGGAATTAGAGTATCAGTCTTGAAAAGATATGAACAAATACCTTTTTTTTAACAAGCTTCTTCCTCGCAAACTGCTAAAGACTCCTAAAAGTTGCTTTTATCCCAAACCTAGCTTCCACATCACCTTTTTTTACATAGTTTCAAAGCCTTAAATGACCTACCAGTCAGTCAGAAATGTGTGTCAAATTATTCAGTACCTATTACTGCACTCTTCTCCAAACTCAAACGCCAGATTTTTTACTGAGACTCTGAGCGTATCAAGAATGTTCAAGCATGAAGTCTGGGCAAGGTGCAGTATGCTCTGCCAGTGGCTCTGCCCGGGCTGGAAGTGTTGTGGGAACTTGCGCTTGGTTGGTCTCAGTGCAGTTTAAAAACAGTACAAAAGGGAGAAAGGGGTGTGAGGGGCCACAGAGGATACTCCTCCATAGTCTGCGTGGTGGCAGCTCTCACGTTGAAAGGCACTAGTAGCTTTTCTACACTGTGTCCAAACTTGTATCATGGAAAGCCTGATAGATACGGGGATATGTAACAGCAGCAAAATGACCTCATAGTGGATGCTTCATCCACTATTTAGTTCCTGTCCAAACCCACTTGTGGCATGAGGAAAAGGAGCCAATTTCATGCGGAATGCAGGAATGGACCCACTACACCTGCTCCAACATGGAGGGTGACAGAGGAGAGAAATTGCCTCTGATTCAGGGTGAAATACAAATACTTGTCCACAAATGGATGAGTCAGAAAAGACATTTTTCACAATAGTTTTGCAATTGTTTTCCCAGTAGAAATTTATATTATATTCCTGAAGGCCATTAGATTTTAGATCTAAGTGTAAGATCCATGAAGTAGATAGATAGGAATTATAGTGAACAACCAGCAGCCAGAACAATCCCTTGCTAGTATATATTTGGAGAAGGTTAAAGGCAATTCAACCTCTGCCATCAGAGGGGAGGCTGTGCAGTTGTAAAACCTCTCACGTCCAACCCTCTAGCACATCCTAAACCAATGCCATCCTGGGGCTGATCCCTCACCTGGGCAAACAGGCTAGTTTAAAGGCATCTTTGATCCCCTGCCACATAGAAAGATCTTGCGGCGAAAAAATAGACATAGGGCAGGACTTTGAAGATAATCAATTCACTGGAGAAAAAAAAAAAAGGCTCCTAGGCTTTGACGGGTCTTTCCTCACACATATGGAGTGTCTGTGCATAATAAAATGTGAGTGAGACCAGTCAGCATGTCATTATTAATGAATAATGGTAAATGCAAAGGAAAAGCCAAAGCCCGAGTGCAATGGACAATAACAGCTTCAATGTCTTTTTTCGTCTCAGAAGTAATAGATGTGCTTTCTAAAATATCAGAAAGAAAACTAAGTTACAAAGTCCACAATACAAGATGCAAGTCTTACGCGACATCAAATACAAGGACTGGAAATTGCTTCCCTCAAAGTAATGATGTTCACATATGTTGCTGAAATACTTGAAAGTGTGCATCAAGTCAGTGTAAACAACCCAGGATGAAATAAAACTTCAGCTCGTTTTGCAAAAACAAAAGGCAGCAGCTCCAGCTGTCAGTGAGAGACACGTGCTGCAACAGTAACCACTCTGGTGGCAATCCTTCGGATCTTCATCAAGAGCAAACTGGCACCACCATCTGAAAGTTTTCTGAACTCAGTGTAATTCTTTACCTAATTCCACTTAACCACTTAATTAAAACAAAAACATTCTAAACAGCCTTTAATAACATTCCAGTAAGGAGAGATTTTTTAAAAATAAAAAAGGAATCCTCATTGTTTTAAAGGATGATTACTAACCCTTTCTGCCTTGAAAACTAGCTATTCCTTCAAAATAAATAAAAAAAGCGTTTAGAGGCCAATGAGATCCTGCTTCTCCTTTGCCTGTAAGACTAGTTCAGTTTTGCTATTCATATGAAAAATGTTCTGATCTGACCCAAGGTCGAGCCTGCCAAAGCCCAAAGATGACCTGGTTTGTGTTGTGCACACCCCTGATTTCTGATCTGTCACAAGAGGACAGGGCAATGTTTCAGCCTTATTCTTTAACACATTTTGGTCCTGGTACAAGTCAGTTGTCTCCATTATGCAAAAAAAAAAAATTTTCTATGCTATTTACTGCTTTAATATTCTAAAACTGTGGGATGAAACAGCAGCAAAACTGCCCTACCACAAACACGTCTCAAGAATGGGCAGGTGTTTACTCAAAGAAGAACTAACAGACATCAAAACTTATTATTTAGGTCTCTGCCTATTACGTATGAATATTCTAAAATGATAGTTTCTCTCTCTGTACCATACATATTTCATTAAAATCACATTGTGATTTCACACAAATTCAAAATGTGGCAGAAAAGTTCTACATAAAACTAAAATGTAAATTATTTTAACAAATAGACCACAGGGTTTTAAAAAAAATTTTATATGATCATACCATGAAGTACAGTTATATAAATTTAAACCAGAGTTACCAAGCCAGGTCCCCAATTTTCTTGTCTACTTACTAGTTTGCAAAAACGGCTCTCTTCAAATTAATCTTTTGCAGCCCATCAAATTATTCCGTATACCAAGATATGGAGTTAATCCTTGTTTTACCTGCAGAAAGGCTGCAACAGATGAACTACAATGCTGTGTAGAACAATGTTTTAACACTCCTGTGTTCAGTTTTGTAGGAACCATGTATTGGAAAGGAGTACCTGAAAACTGGAGTGTGCTTCCTCCCCAGTTAGCACATCCCAGCATTAAAACTAACATTGTGATTACTCATTAATTAATAGGTAGGAAATACCTGTGTATACCTTTTGTGCACTAAAATACCTGAGATATGCTGCAAAGATTGGTCCTAAAAGAACAGGGTTAGACCTAACCCTCAAATCTACTGACCCTCCATTTTCACAATTTCTACAATAATATTTTTTTTAGATA
>VYZM01018233.1:32312-46499 GCA_013398915.1 Dromas ardeola
ATAAGGCATTAGAGTAACAGAAAGCTTGTGCTTTTTTCGAATTGCTGAGAAGAATGACTATGGTACATAGCCTCTCTTTTCAAAACAACAGCTGTTTCTACCCTGCAGGAAAGAGAAGAAAAGAACTTGGGCTTTTGAACTCCAGGGGGGGCTCAGCAAAAGAGATAAAGAGCTGGCAAATTTCAAAACGCTCCCTTAACACATACCTGCTTGCACTCACCAGCAGATTTTTCTGTTTATAAAACAACAAAAATTATAATTGGGGGGGAGAGGGGGGGGAGTGTGGTGGTGTGGCTTGAACAGACAAAATGAGGCGTTGATTCCAGACCATATGTACTGAATTCTCCCCCAGAAACAGAAAGAACAGTCACCGAGTCCATCTGGTCCCCGTACCGCAGAATAAAGCCTCCTTTGCTCACAGCGCTTGGTGCAGCACATGCACGCGATTTAACTTCACCTTCCTGTAATTATCCCTAGTCCATTCCCCAGGAAGCTTGTCTTATCCACTTGACAGCCACCAAGTGATGTGGGCAGACCCCAGCGCTCCGGCTGAGCCAGTGGCATGTTAATGGACAGCCGCACCGCAGAAGATGTGACAGGGGAGCCGAGCGAAAGGTTTATCGTGCGTTTCCCCCATGCGTTTCCCAAGCCACTACACAAGCACCAGCACTTAGTGGAGCTGATTCTCCCTATCTGAGCAGCCTGGCTAAGGCTATGGCAGTGACTCCTGTCTGAAATGCTATGCTGCATTCCCCAGGAGGCCAAGATTACATTAAATGTGGAACAAAAGGATAGTCAGTATCTCCTCCGGAATTATGCCGCATCGTCACTTGAGGAATAACTGGATCTAATCCACTGAGCTCTGTGATCCAAGAGAAAGGTGTGAGAGAAAGGTTCGTGAGCAATTGAAAATATATGCCCTGTATTTCCTTACATTCCTTTTTGCCATTAAATATACCAAGTAATTAGTCCTTTGTTATAAAATAGTACTGGGGCTGCCTGAATAGTCTTGTAGTTATTTAATAAATTACTCAGCAAAGGAGTTAATTTAGCCAGGCATCCACTGGTGAGGAGACCGCTAATTAACTGATATCCAGGCAGGCCGCAATTACCCTTCTCCTCCCAGACAAAAAGAATATCTCTATTTCAAATATGGGTCCAGAAAGAATTAAAAGCTCTGAAATGTACATCTCTTCCAGTAGAAAGCGATTTGGAATGGAGAAGCGGTCAACCCAAAGATCTCAAATCATTAGAACTAAATACAAAACACGATGAAATAAAGAATCTGCGCTTTATGAAGGGAGTGAACTGGCTTCAGAAATAAGTTTCCAGCTGGGACCAGATTGCAAATGCTTTTATTCACTCTGCGGGAGTAGTTATCCACGCGAACAGTCCCTGTAAAGCCAGAGAAACAAACTCACATGAGCATGTAGTCACAACTGTGAACATGAAGCTTTGCCATCTGACCTCCAAAACTGACAAGAGTTTTGTGGTGCTTTTACTAAAAGCACTATAGGGATGTTGGGGGCTGTTTTTCTTTTCCTTAAATACGATTTTGCTGTCATTTCATATAAAATATCTTAGAGGAAATTAACTGATTTCATTTTAATTTATGGAGAGTTTTTCATTCTGACACATTTGGTCAAATAAGCCAATTTACAGGTTGGCGTCTCAGCAACAGATTTGTAGCAAACAGGATGCTGGGATTTATCAGGCTTGCATTTGCTTTGGGTTTTGGAATGGCCAGCCATAAAGCAGACTTCCCGTGGCTGCCTGGGGCTGAGGCTCGGCTGATGGGCACCCACCCACCTGCACGGACACCAGGAGCCATCCTAAGAGCACAAAGGCAACCAAGTGACTACCCATGTTGAGTAGGAATGACGGATTCCTGGAGGAGTGTCCAAACAGCTCTGCATCCTCAGTTTAATGACCCGTGAGAGAAAGGATGCGTTTAGAATAGAGCTGTTCTGATTACAGGAGTTTTGACTCATTTACATAAAGGCTGAAAAAGAAATGTAAGTAGTACAATTAGTGACCTAAGGGGAAAATTTCAAAAGCACAAATAAGACTTAAGTGCCGAGCTGCAATAAGCAGTCAGAGCTAATATCCAAAACCAGAACCCAAGCCTAGGACAAGAGGCGATCTGGCACTCAAAGACCAGCAATCAGGCTAAATACCAAAGGTCAAGAGCCTGAGTCAGAAACCAAGATACAAGCCAAAGGTTAGGACTGAAATAGGTCCTGGATGCAAGCCGAAGGTCACAAAATGAGCATTTTCAAATAGCCATGCACCTCAGCTACTGACTAGTCAGAGAACAAATTTAGATGCTCCCTTAAATAGCACTGATGTTATCACCAGTGAGCATTCACAGGGGTGACCGTAGTCATCATGGCTGTGGACATGCTGAAAGGGTCAGCCCAGCCAGCAGTCCTTACCGGCCCACCACTGAGCTCAGGCTGGGTCATTCAGATCCAGGGTAAAGCTGGTAAGAGCTCCCCCTGACTGCATACATGAGTGAAACCCCTAACAGCCATACGCATGTTTGCAAAGTTTCCCATCGGAAAAATAAGTTACGGAGATTTGCAAAGTTCTTCTCTTCCATCAGCTCGGTGGAAGTGCAAAAAAAAGGCAGTTCCATCTGAAATATGAGAAAAAACTGGGCCCCAAAGAGGGTAGAAGCTTCAAAAATCCATGAACTAACAGAAGATCTTGCTACAGATCTACATTTTAGTTGCCTTTTTCCTCTATTGCCATTTTGCTGATTATAATAGAAGTATATATACAAGCCCTGCTGCTACTCTATTCTTTTGGCTACATACAAATAAGCAATATACTCTCTTTTGACAATTTTACAGCACAAACATTTTCTAGTATTAGGTTATTTTTAATGAGGAACAGGTTAAAAAGTATCAAAAATAAACTTTTTATCTATAAATTAAAAGAACAAATTCATCTTGATGTCCCATTATATGCCTCATTAGCATGTCCTCTTGAACGCTTGATGGCTTTGGGAGCCGTTCAAGAACCATTACAATGTTGCTTAAAATTACAGTTAAGAGATATCTTAAGTAATAATCTCAGTGAACAGTTTGCAAATAGCCCATATACCAGAATATGTTTTTATAAACATTTGTAATTAAATTCTGGCTAGAGATGCAAATGAAAAAACAAAGAGATAAAATATAGACTATTTCTTTATATTCCAGATAAAAACTTGCAAAGTTGTGGATGCCCCATCCCTGGAAGTGTTCAAGGCCAGGCTGGATGGGGCTTTGAGCAGCCTGGTCTAGTGGGAGGTGTCCCTGCCCAGGGCAGGGGGGTGGAACTGGATGATCTTTAAGGTCCCTTCCAACCCAAACAATTCTATGATTCTATGATCTTCCTCTCTGATTTTTTTGTCAAGGTTATAAAGAACTAATGGGGATTGGAGTACATTTAATAAGTCCCTCTCCCTGCTCTGCTGACATGATGGTAATAAACACAATACATTTGTACAATTACCTCAATTATTATACATTTATTTTTTTCTTTCTTAAAGTGTTTGATGAAGTGCCGTTATACCGGCAGCCATGCCCACCAGGTAAAGTCCGTGTTTCAGTTACTAGCTTTCACTTGCAGTGGATTTTATTTAGTAGGTCTCTCATTATTTAAAAATAAACAAATAGTTACTACCCTTCACACCTCTCAGCAGTTGGCATGGTGCCACTAAGCCATGGAGAGCACTTTGCAGAACTGTGACCATTAAACAAGCATCATGAAGTAGATTAGGTCCTATAAAAGGTATATCTGCAGTTGAATAAATGTAACCCCCCTGATATTACAGAGTAATATTTGGGGGATTTTCTAAAGGAGCAAGACTAACAGATTATTGCTCTTTTAACTTAAGCATTCCCTACAGCCGTTTGTAAGCCAACAGCATTGCCTCGCTCTCAGGCCACAGAAGCTCATGAATCACATGGTGGCCCTGAAGTGCTAAATCTCAAAAGTTTACACAGCCTACTTGGCCAGCTCCCCATTGCAGCTGGAATTTAAGACTGAGTCCAACAAAAAACAAGAAAAACACCCTAAAACAGACTATAATGGGAGAATCTCACAAAAAAAATATGTGGCCAGGATATTACCAAAGTCAAACGGCTCCTTCCCACACCAATACATAGCAAAGACACGGCTGTCTTAGCCTGCTAAGACCTACCTTCAGCCTGAGCTCCCCTGCTGCTCCTGTGCGGACACTCTTGCTCCTGAGAGCTAAAGCAAAGAGCAGGAGGAGCAGCTTGCCTTCCCCCCCCAGCCAGTCCCGCACTGCCCTTCCACGCACCGCGGGTACACCAACAGCTCTCCCTCCCTATTCAGCTCACCTCCCAGATATAACCACTCGGGAATTATTCAGGTGACAAGTCCATCATGAAAACGGAGCTGAGCAGAATTTTTCTTAATCCAAAATAGGCAAAAAGAATGCCAGTTTTATCTCAGAGTGAAAACATTTTACAGAGGCAATTTTTTGATCTATTTTTTGGTAACTGGTTTTGATTTTTTTTCTGTTAGGGTTAATAGTGGAATCTGCTCATTCCTGCCCTGTAGGATAGTTCATCACTTCTGGAACTCAGTTCTCTTGGTTGGCAGGTCTGTCATGGAAGTGTCAAGCCTCCTAAAAACACCCCGTCTCTGTCTGATCAATGTCAGGTGCACATGCAAACAGGGACAGGGAAAAGGCATGGAAAGTTTGACCTACACATCACTGATTTCTGTGCCAGCTGTTGTTGGCCACTGATTGCCCTCACGGGTAGAGGAGGAGCTGGGCAGACAGGTAGGAACTGGGTTTAGACCTCCAGGACTGCAGAGCTCATCTGACCTGGCCAGCCCTGGAAGGCATCACGCCAGAAGGAAAAAGCCAGAGGAGATGTGGTCCTTCAGCTGGTTTTGTGTATGTGCATTGTTTACACTGCAGCTTTCAAAGTCTATTAAAATTAATTGTTTTGAAAATCACACAGCTTATGTAGACTTCAGAAGAGCTAATAATTTCGAAAATGAGAAACAGTCATTGTATTGACCATGAGAGTTTTGAAAGAACCTGTTAGAGCCTGTCATGTAAACTGGTACTCAAGAGGTGTTCAAATAACTATTTGTGATTATTACGATCTCTGAAGAGCTCTATGATGAAGAGCTCATCAGCTCTTCAATCCTTACCTGTCAAAATGTATGACCCCTACACAAGTTCTTTGGATTCATCATTTCAGTACACTAATTCCAGATGCAAAAGTAATTTTATTGTGAAATACCACTGGGGGAAAATTACTGTATGAATGCAGCGGATGGTTTCAATACGCAACATATTAGTTAGTTCTTTGTCCTTTGAAAACATGCCAAAGTAAGCAATCTAATTTGTAAATTAATCTCTAAAGTTACAATCATTTTCAAAGTGAAAGTTCAGTAAATCCACAGACAGAATTTTGTAGAAAATATTCTACTAGTTGTCTGCCATTTTGCTTTACGCACATAACTGCACACAACCCATTTGAAATTAATTAAACAAGACGTTACTGCTTTTGTGCTTAAATAATTCATTACTATCAGATCACTTATTTTCTAACACCAGAGTCAAAGGACACGAGGTCCCAGAATTAAAGGCTGCAATTGCACTTCCATCACAGCCCTTAAGGCCTGCCTGAACTCCAGCAGTTTCTTACGCTAAGCTCTCTGCTAGTTTGGTTGCAAATTTCCACAGCATTGTGTGTTAATGCCTTCCCCTTGAAATGCCCTTCCTATGCCACTGCTCGCGTATCTTAACCACAGGGCACCCCAGAGGACCTTCAGCAGACAGTTTTATGGCCCTGTTCTGATAGACTACAGCAAAGGAATTCTCCATCAGCCAGAACTTAATTGGTGAAAAGAAGCCAAATAAGAGGTTAGGATCCCATCCAGTTTATTTACTTAGTCATGATGTAATTGAGCTTCCCTTTTCGCCAGTATGGTGACTCCTTGCCACTTTTCTTAGCCTGCCTTCCTTACCCCCTGGAGGAAGGCCACCGCATCCCAGACTGGCTGGGTCTGGGTCTGGGTGGGCCCCAGCGTTTCAGTTCGAAGCAGAAACACATTATGTATTCCTGACTGCAACAATTAGGGGCAGATTCTAGCACATGACAGACATTAAATCCACCTGGTTATGTCACTCTTGGACATGATGCATCCTGGAGAAAGCTGACAAAGCAAAGAACAAGAGATACATGTGCTTACACAAAAAATTAACTGGTGCTGTGTCTGGCTACACGTGTGTATCGTTCAGTTTGCAACCCAGCCCCAGGAGGCAGATGAGCACCCAGAGAAGGCATCTGGCGGCAGCGAGGGGCCCGAGGAAACCCACTCTGTGTTCCTGAACCTGTTCCTTTGTCACCTGCGGTGTGAGGGTGGCAGCAGTCAACGCAATTGCTGCCCTCCCCTTCAAACAAGGTCTTGCGATAGATCAGCAATCCACCAGCCCTACCCTGCCTGAGTGAAACATCGTCATAATGTCTACTGTGGATATTACTCTTCAAAAAAGCATTTCAATGAAATTTATAATGACAAGTAAACACATTGTACTCATTTTATGTCTGGGAAAACAAAGGTACAGAGAGCTGAAGTGGTTTAATAACCTATGAAATGAATGCAGATTTACTGATTCCCATTCCTCTGGCACTGGACAACCTAAGAAGCATCAGAAGCAGCCTAAACTGCCTGGCTGTTTTACATTATATTTATTCCCAGTCATGCCTGAAAAGCTCTAGAAGCTATTTACTCTCAGAATTGTGTTGCATCTTCTTTATTAGTGCTGTACCACATCAAGAAAAGCCTATTGAAAAATACACATGGTCATAAAAAATTTATCTAACCTATTTTAAAGATGATTGCTATGATATCCATATTTTGCAAGAAGACCAGCTAAAAATATTAAAAAGGAATTCTGCGTTACTATTTTACAGCAAGGCTTCAGAGATAAGAAGCATATAAACCCACATTATAAAATTTATGTGATAGTCTCAATAGTTAAAGGGCTAGATAAATAAAAGCATCAAAAGTGGCTCAGGAACCGTAAAGGATACAGAAGGACGCTTACAAGAAAACAAAAATATAAGCACACAAAAATGCCATAAGACTGACATGGTATATTTAAGGTAGATAAAACAATAATTAAAAATTGTCTGAGTTAAAAACTGCCGTAGTTCTACTAAAGGAGCTTTCTCAAGGTATCTACTACTGATGCACAATTACTCCTGATGTATTTCTCAGTTCTGTTCAGAGCAGAACCTTGCGAATCTAATTGTCATTTTTTTTATCTCTGCAGTCTATAATCTGTACAAGGAGAACAGGCTACTCTGCCTTGTGATAGTAATTGCATATTGTTTTTCCTAATGTTACTATACCAATAAAACAGAAACGAGATGTAAAATGAAACAAGCAATAGAGAATCCTTGATGGTGCACCTTTGCTTCTGCAGTATTTTGTCCAATTGCTAATTTGCCACAACGCAGATTTGCAATAGACTACCTCTCCAGAAAAGAAATTAATACAGTTCTAATATATTCAGCAGCAGGCCTTGTATCTACTGTTAGATAAAATACGAGAAAACTGGCTAACGATGTATGTTCAAAGCCCTATATATTACATTAAGTATATAAATCAATAAAAATCAGGCTGTACACCTACGTCTAATGTACTTACAGAGGCTGCAATCACTGAAAGGTTTGCATTCAAAAATAAGTTGCATTTAAATTTTTGCACAGATTTAGTCAGGAAAAACACATTACTGGATATTTATGAAAAATGCACAGTCCCAGGAATAATGTTTTCTCTCTAGTTCTGATTTATGTCAATAATAAGCTTCCCTCTTCGCTCTGTTCAGTGACAGATTATAACTAAGAGTGAACATGACATAACTGCTGAGCCAAACTGCTGTGCTTTAGTTAAAGAAAGTTAGTTTTACCTCTCTAATTTCACTACGTACCTTCGTCAGAGAAGAGCTGTCATATTTTGATGCAAATTCCAGCAATTTACATGTTTCAAGCTGGCAGGCAATGTCTTCCTAGAAAAAACTGCCACCCTTCCACAATCCCCTGTGAAACGGCAAACCAGGTTAGAAAGATAGAGCAGATTGGATTACCTGTCTGCGCCAGATCATTGTTTCTAGGAGATAATCCATAAATGATTAATCCTTCTAATGTTCTTGAGCAATGTAAGAAAGGCTGCCTGTGACCTATTTCAACCTCTTGCACTGTTGTTGTGGGAACAGCTTTACTGTATAAATTGAATTGAGTATTTTCATTCTCTCAGTTTTATTGAACTGTAAGTGTAATTTAATGCCTTTTCTTTGATCAATACTTTTTTTAGCATCTCTTAGAAGGACCATAACTGTTAGTAATACTCATGTCCAAAATTGCAGTGAACATATAGATGGCTAAATGTCTTTTTATGTCATTTTCCTTGTACATTATTAAATTACATTATTTCAGTAATTCGCTATTGTTTTTAATGCGTCCTGCTTCACATTTTCTAGAAAATTTTGCCAAGGAAAAAAAAAAAAGAAAAAAAGAAAAAGTCATTCATTCCTGTTACAGAATCACGACTGCAACTATTACATGACAAAATGAGACCAAAGTAATTTATCGTTAAATTCCGATTTCAGTATTTCAATATCTGAGAAACTCAGATACTCTACAAAGTAGTTATGTATTATCTCTATTTTACGTACAGCACATAAATAGGAAAAAAATCCCATACCTACAGCTGGGTAAGTCATCAGTCCCAGAACTATTTTCCTATACCTTGTCACTTCAATGTGATGACCCTCTGAAACCAGGAGTCGCTTTACACACCAACCTATCCCACGGAGCTTAATTGTTTAGATTACCACTGCTCTGTATCCATTCGGACTGTACACACTCAAAAAAACCCCAACCCTATTGACAAAGCCCAGGCCAGAAACTGTCGCCTTTGGTGTGAAGAACTGTAAAAACACACAGTTGACTTATTTCATAATTCTGACTTAAATAATTGACTTGGCAGAAGTAAAGGGGTACCGCTCTCCTGAGAAAGGTGAGAGAGAAATGACACAACAGTGAAATGGAATAATTACCTGAACTAAAAGGCTCTGCACAGAGGTAAGAACAAGTATCTAAAGATCACCCCGATAGATACTGTATCATCTGATCCTAAAAAACAACAGTGAAGGAGACACCATAACATCCTTCAGTAACTTGTTATATTTCTTAACAATTCCTACTGATCAGGATTGTTAGGATCCAGCCTAATTACTTTTGCTGCACATTAACCTGATTTCATTTTGTCCCTTTGCCAGCAAGTGTGGAGAACTAATTTCTGTAAGAACCTTTTACGCATCAAATGTGTACACTGCTATGTTCTTTTTTTTTTTATAATTTTCTCTTTCTTTTGACCCAGCAACATAATAATTTCTTTTGTTTTCTCTTGCAAGGCATGTGATCTAAGTCTTTTGCCATTCCTCTGGATTTTTCCCTGGAGTCTCCTCAGCTTGCGTACAAATCCTCTTCAGTGTATCACTCAAGTAGCACATTATTAATTGACAAATTTATCATGGAACTAATTACTAAAAAAAACAAGGAAATTATAGTGGTTGTACAACTGGTGGTATTTTATCCTGATGGCAACCAACAAGTGTTTTAACAACTTTAGTTTTGTAGCCAGGTGAAGACGGATAAAAGGAAACTGATTTGGTGACCAACAGATAATGCAGAGCATCCAAATTCTAACAGCTCTCGGTTAAAAAGGGAAAATGTTGCTGCCCTATAGCACTGTAATGTATAACAATTTAGAAAACTTTCTTTTAAAGGTGGAAAAAGTTTTTACAGCTAAAAATAAATATCTGTCTGCATGAATATGCAATAAGGTACTTGTGGATGCAGCATTAGTGTGGAAAGAGCATACGGCAAGTTGGAAGACCTATGAAAGGCTTATGATCCACTTGGCATTCCTAAAGAAGAGAATAATTGCCAGGAAAGGTAACTTTTCTTGATCTACATAAATATGGTACAAACTGCTGTTGAGTAGCATACAAGGCCATTTCAATGCTATCCTCAAAAGGTGAGATTTTTACAAATCTCATTTACAAAGAGATGGGTCATAATCTCTAACTGTAGCAGTTTTCAGCTACCCTTCATCAGCCTGGAGAATCACCACAGGAAGAACTAATTGTACAGTGATGTATAGCGAGGAGACTGAATATCAGGAACTGTCAGCCTCACCAATAGCAAAGATCAAATGTGCCTTCATAGTAAAGCAAAGAATACAACAGAAGTAAACACTGTAATAAATAATGAGCAAATAAAAAGGCTCAAGTAATGCCTCCTGTGAAATAAAATGGTTTTTCAAACAAAATGTCAGCCCTTGCAAAATTCTAGCATTCCCCCGCCCTTGTTGTTTTAACCACTTCAAAATAACAGAGAAGTCAGCCTCTCATAAAAAAGACAGGTTAAAGATCTACAGGCTGGCTCAGAGAATTAAAATGAAAAATAAAAGTTCATTAAGTTATTGAATAAGGAAGTTATCATCAGGACAATCTGCCCCAGCTAGGACTAAGCCCAAATAAACAGTCTGTAGAATTACAGCCATTATCATTGAAATTTAAGATATAGATAACAATGCAATTACTAATAAATAGCCCAAGAATTGCCTGCTATTACAATTCAAGGAAAAACTTCCGTAAGCAAACCAATAAAAAGTGTGTCATTTGCAAAACATCTCATGAAAACAGAAACTTCTGACAATTGTTTCAAGTGAAAAAGAGCAAAGATAGAATATCAGCTCGATAAGTCACTCAGATTTCCTGGACTCCACTGGACCCGAATTCAACTTTTAGTAATAACAGAAAATGCACTGACTGGGAGTGCTTACTGCGCTTCTCCATCATCCTAACAGCAGCAATAGATTCTTTCCTGATGATACTCAGCTAACAAGGGAAAACCAAGAAACTGCAGACTGAAGACGACTATTTCTGTATGAAGTCTGAAAGGAGTGACTGCAGCCCAAATAAGCTGTGGGAATAGATAAGTAATCTGCTGTGTGAAAAACAGGGGCCAGAAAATGAGTTTGTATAACATAACTGCAAACAGCAGAGCAGGCATCAACAGAGAGACCCAGAGCAGACATCAACGGAGAGACCCAGCCGTGCTGTCACAAGCAACTGAAGGCGTAACAGAGGATCTTTATTATTTCACCTACCTTAATACTAACATATACCAAGTAGATAATAGTAGTTAGGGTAATAAATCATCATATCCTGTCCTATTAAAGCCCCATCTGAATAACTGAAATATAGAACATAATGTTCTCTTCACTTGTTGAAACACAAATGGAATTTTTCCCACTCACGGAGGAAACATCAAAAGAGCATTATGTACATCAACCCACTTCTGCCTGGTTCAGTGCAAGAATCAGCAACAGAAAGCGATAGATGAACATTTCCCCAGCAGTAACTGCTGCGTAGGTTCAAGGGAGGACAAAGAGATTTGCAATATACAATAATCACAGAACAAGCCTGAATGGATACAACCAACATTTCAGTTTACACTGAGGTCACAGCTTGCGTCTCAGTATACTATATACTTTGGTGTGCTTCAAGGTGGAGGAAGCAGATGGCAGGCCATATGACTCATTTCTGATATAAAGTATTTTATTCCAAGGCAACAACAGTGAAGAAGGGCAGGGAGAATAAATTCACTAAAATGCAGGACTGGAATTAGCAGATGAAGGAGGAAAACAATCCATAACCAGAAACCACCACTTCCCTTTTTTTATCGATGCTCCTCATGTTTCACTTTGAATTCAAGATGAAGCCAAGGAGTTTTCACACTTGAGAATATCTCGCACAGCAGAAGGCTGTCCTTTGCCAATAAGTTTTTTACTGTGAAAGATACCTTTGCTTTACAGTAATCTCGCAGAATGGAGCGGTTTGTGCAGATGTTTAAGATGTCATTTAAAACCAGCTCTTAAAAGAGTCCTTACAATGTCAATTGTCTCCTTATATATGATTGTTTTCAAACTTTAACTTCCTCGCACTATCACAGAATCACAGAATGGTTCGGGTTGGAAGGGCCCTTAAAGCTCATCTAGTTCCACCCCCCTGCCATGGGCAGGGACACCTCCCACTAGACCAGGCTGCTCAAGGCCCGGGGCAGCCTGGCATTGAACACTTCCAGGGATGGGGCATTGACAACTTCCCTGGGCAACCTGTTCCAGTGCCTCACCACCCTTACGGTAAAGAATTTCCTCCTGATATCCAATCTAAATCTACCCTCTTTCAGTTTGAGGCCGTTACCCCGTGTCCTATCATAACACTCCCTGATAAAGAGTCCCTCCCCATCCTTCCTGTAGGCCCCATCTATCTTTTCCTAATCTAGAGCGTTACTGAATAATAACTAGACATTTTACATCAAAGTATTTTTGACATCATAGTAAGTGTCATTCTTTGCCCTTGATGGAAAGTTTTATGTACTTTACTAACAAAACCAGTGAAAAACCAAATTTTATGGATTAGATTGGGCCCTCCTATGGTAAAACCATTAGAAGGGGATGGAAGATTTATGGAGCTCTAAGGCATTCCCTGGTTTTTTATTTATTTCTTTTTTTTACTGATCCTTAGGTCCTGGGATTCAGGAGTGAGTTACTAGGATGAAGTACATAGGAATTTTGTGTCTGGATTACATTTTTTTTTCTAAGAAATGTCTTTTTACTTTGTACTAGAACTGTTTGACATCGAAACAGGTAAATTAATATTTTCTCCAAAAAGCTTTGCTTTCATAATTTAAAAAATTATATTATACTTGAACTTTCTGACTGCTGGTCAGAAAGATGTTTTATGGAACCACACAACTGCTGGATCCTTCCTTATGGCTTGTGCATTAAATGTCTGCCATTGTGGGAGAGGATTATACCCTAAAGCTGTATTAAAATCAGAAGTATGTCCACCTGCCATGGAGAAGAACATGACCTGTGGTAATAGAGAGCTTAGAGGAAATTCTTTACGTTCTCAGAAGTGTCAGAAGCTTGTCACAAACATGGTTTTGTTTAGAAATTTACAATCCTGTTTTTTCCTGTCAGGTAGCACAAAATGCTACAAAGATAACTGAATGTCAGTGATGTTATCTTGGAAATTATTCATGCCTTGGTCTTAATAAATATTCTTTACTTTTCCTGTTCCGAAAATCCACTAACGATTAAAAAACATCGCAAGAACAAAGCTCAGTGCACTGCATGTTACCTTGGTCTTGTTCCAGCAAACTTAAATATGTACTACATAGTTGATAAGTTTACGATACCTGAGAAAAAAAGTATTTAGTTCTAAAATTCTTTAAAAATATGAAAATTCCACATCCCACTGCAGACCGTGAAATGGTCATATACCAGATGACGATGAACACATGAACAAACCTCATCACCCCCGAAGTACTGGAAGATAATTCCTCCAGTCTGTCGCCCACCTCATTGCACTTCATATGTCAGCCTGCAGTAAACTCAGAAGCCTTTGTATCTCTATGTCAGTAAATAAATAATAACAATAAAAATAATGACCTCTTATGGTGCAAACAACACACAGATCTTTAGCTGAATCTGTTCCACTGAAATGAAGCTATTTCTCTTCACGACACGTCTGGATGTGGAGAGACAACTCAGAAGTCAAGCCAAGGTGCACAGGGAGTAGGTAAAGGGAGTGGAGCTGGGTAGAGCGACTGGTGGATCCCTTTTTCAACACAGGACTAAAAATCCTCTCCTCACGGCATTGTGTGAGCTGAACTGACTGACAACGCGTCTGACAGACCTCTCCTGGATGGAGCTACAGCCGGCTGGAGGGCAAGTGGCAGAGATGGAGCACAGCGTGGGGGGTATGGCAATGGTCATGGTCTTTGGATGTTTAGCAGCGTGGGAGCGTGGAGGCCATCGCTCAGCTCCGACAGAGCAGCCTGGCCGAACCTTGCAGCTGATGGACGCGCAGCCACTGTCGGTGCCCTTCTGCCCAGCTGCTGGCCTGTGGCTCACGACCCTGTGCCACAAGGCCACTGACCCCTCTGCGGCGGTGGTGCCTCACCGCCACCCCTCAGCCCTGGGACAGGCGTGTCGGCAGGGGCCGGGGGCCGCCTCGGGCACCCCAGCGCCGGGGGGCACCGCCAAGGCGCCCCGGCCCGG
>VYZM01018233.1:46951-67505 GCA_013398915.1 Dromas ardeola
GCCTTCCCCCGCCGAGCTCCGGACCCGGGGGGCGCCTGTGCCGGAGGGGAGGGGAAGAAAGGGGAGGAGAGGACCGGCCCTTGGTGGCCGTGGCTGGGTTGACATTGTTGGATTATTCTTTTCTTAATTGTGATTTGTTGTTGCTCATGCGTGTGGAACAGAGCCCTAAGTGAGGAGGAGTGGGATTTAAGAAGTGTTAGTATTCACCATCACGTTAAAACGCAGTTTCTGGTCGATAGCTGGTTTTATCACGGCTATAGATAATTACCTATAAAAATGGCAATAGTGTAGAAGTTCTTGTTGTCGAACACAGTGCTGGGGCTGCACACAACTCTCTGTGCTGGTCGCACACACATGGGAAAGGCTGCTTGGAAGATGGAAGTACAAAACAGCCGTGGTCTGTAGCTAAATTGTTTTGTCATTGGCTGTGCTGACGTTGCCATCGTTGAAATAACAGCTGTGGGAGGCAACCCGACTGATATTTGCAGACAAATGGACTGTCCGTATTCAAAATAAGGAGTTGTGAGAAAGATGTTTATCTCTGACCAGTCAGGCTCAGCATAGGAAAGTTACAGAATGCTGTATGTTACATCATCATGGACAAAATCTTTTGGAAATGGGTTTAATTACCTTATCTTACTAAGTAAAAATAGCTAGTTTCTGAAAATAAGAGATCATCTTTTTAGTCCTATGATATCAAGCCTCATGGAAAGATAAGGTTATTGTAAATCTCTAGTTAAAATGCTAAGCAAAAGCTACGTAACTGTGTGAACAAGTATATGCTTTAAATGCAATTGCTGTCTTTTGTAGGAGAAAACCGACATAGAAGGGACCTTATTTGTGTATAAAAGGTAAGGGTTTTGTTTTGTTTCTTTTCGTTTTTCCTTCCTTAAGAAAAGAAACCTCAGGTGGCTTCATATGTAGCTTTCATACTGGATTTTCTGCATCCAATAAACTCATAATTACTTATTTGTCCAGCTGTTAATGTATGTGTACTCATTTGAAAAGAATAAACTCAACACATAGGTGAATAACTCTGTCAAAAGCACTCAAAAGTACTGCTAAAAAATTATAAACTTGATGAATGCTGCATACGTATCCACACAGAAATCTAATTTATCAAGCTTATTTTGTTAATCCAATAGCATTTGTTAATGTATTGAGTCTGTTAAATGCTGTCTTCCTTTGTCTCCTAAAACCCATAAAGTTCATTATGAAAACAATACAGATGACAAATTAAATAATCTGTCCTAACTTAATTTCTGCCATTTCCTGACGATTTGGTAAGTGGACAAAGTTGCCTAAAAGCTGGAGATCTTTTAGTGTATAGTTTTGGTGGCTACTTGATTTAGTCATCAAATCCATGGAAGAAATTTCCAATTGTACTGGATGAGGGAAAAGGGTGTGGGGGAGAACCAGCACATGAAACTAATCATGGATTTAAGTTTTAAATTACAGGAAAATCGAGAATCTAACCATGAAATAACACAATAACACTCTGTTGAATGCAAGAAATATAAATAATGCAGACTTAACCCATCCTGAACAGACTGTCATAGACCAGGTGATTACAATATTTTGTCCTGGCGCTGTGAAGGGATACTAGTTACCAGTTCCTCTCTACTTTGCTTCAGCTCCAGGCTTGGAAATACTTAGTGTAAGAAAGCCCACCCAGCTAAAAAAAAACCAAAAAACAAACAACTAAGCGAAAAGTGACCTTGTGACTACCTGATTATTTCAAACAAGTTCTGTTAGGCACATTAAAAGACTAACTCGTGATGGTAAGGATTGTTTGCCTGCTCCTTAGAAGCTCTTGACGGATTTTGTTGTTGATCATTCGGTAAAGGTGGCCACATGGTTACAGAAATCTTAACACTAGTTGATTATGTCTGATTTTTTTTACCCTGCCTTTATTGTGCTGCTGAGTTGACTATATGACTGCTTTCAGGCACAGCTGAGTGTGTTGACGTGACATTCATGCAGCAAGAGAAAACAGATCTAAGACTATCTTGAACTCCCAGTGCTCGCTTGCCTGATGTTTTCTTTTTCCGCCTGGTGTCTAGCAAGAATCTAGATAACAAAAATTGTTTCGCTAAGCAATACAATTCTGAATAATTTAATAGCTACTTTGAGGACACTGGGTTAAGTCTTATTTTAAGAGGCTCCCTTTAGGAAGAAATTACTGCTTCCAGTTCCCCTCTAAGTGTATTTCATGTTATTTAAGCTAACATCTCTTTTTATTGCCACACCTATTTACAGTAAGGTGAATGTTGCTCCATAAATGGTTTGTTTTTTTTTCTCCTGTAATAAAAGATTCTGAAATGCCTCAAAACTGTCATGTGAAGTATTGAATACACTTGCATTTCAATCCTGGACCTGCCCCCGGTTTTCTTTAATAGATTTTTTTTTTTTGAGGCATATCTTTGATTCAGCAGTTTAGCAGTGTAGAACTGTAATGTTAATCCTAATCCTACTTTGAGGTAAGTGTAGTTTTAAATTGAAATTAGTTCGCGTGCCAAAAAATGACATAAAAGAAAAACTATTAGAGCTTCAGGACTGCTAAGGCTTCAGCTAATAAAGCAATGGAGACTTGAAGATTAATTCATAACTCTGTTTCAGAAAATTGTGTACATTGATCAAGGTATTAATCCTTGTCTTCATTTTAATTGAAACAATAGGTCAGCTTCTCCTTATCATGGTTTTACGATAGTGAATCGACTGAACATGCACAACTTGGTTGAACCAGTAAATAAAGATTTGGAGTTTCAGCTCCATGAGCCTTTTCTTCTCTACAGAAATGCTAGCTGTGAGTATAACTTTCTTTAATCCTTAGAAACTTCATGTTCTGTTTTGGAACCTAGACCACTTCTGATTACCGTGATGTCTATTTCAAGTATACTGTAATGGGACAGGTTCCAATGAAATGTTTGATGTTGTTTTCTGTCTGCAGTGCTAGATTTACTTAAATAGCTGTATTATATTATGATGACCACCTGCTTTCAATAGAAAGAGGATATACTAACAAAGTTCAATATTGCTATATTCTTTTTAATTAGTTATCTGATAGGTTTAATCCAAACATATACACAGTGCTATTGCATTAATAAAAATAATATGAAAAGAATAGTGAAGACTGATAGATTTTGAAAGTATTTACCACCAAGAACAGTTCTGAGGACTTCCTCTTTTGCAAACGGGAAAATTAAATATTAATCATGAGCTGCCTGAAGAAGTTGAGAAAGTATCTCAAGCTCTAGCTTGAAGGTTTCTTTCTCCACAGTGGGTTTTGGACTCAGGAGATAGATGTCTATACTAAATTTCCTGGAGTCTAGACTCCAGAAAGTCTGGCTGTTGGGATAATTGTTATACACAGTAGTGAAATAGTAGGCAGTATTTTCTTGCTGTTTTTTGAATTCTAGTCGTGTTTTGGGTCATCAGTCGAGCTTCAGAGTCCCAGCGTACTATGTTCCAATTAGGTACACGCTAAAAATCCTGTTACTCCAAAGAGCTCAAAGTATAAATTACATAGCCCTTAAAGAGAGGAGGAGGGAGTATATGCGTATATGAAATTCACATTGGGTTAAGTAGATAAATAAAAGGCGCTCCACAGATCACAGAGTCCTTCTGGTACAAAGGTATCGTTTTCATGTCCTTTTTTTCTAGGGAAAGTACTTGAAACTAGTTTGCTGCTGTCTAGTGACAGGTTCCCCTTACTGAATTACTTGGAGAACATGTGTGCTGTCTGGATGCTGTACTCCCTCAACACCATGTCGTCTTCCTATCAGAATGTCCCCTTGAATTACAGATCAGAACACTGCTTTGGCTATGCTTCAGTGTACCTAAAAGAACAGTCAAATGTTAATCCCTTCCTGTTTCCCCCTTGGAAAGCCTCTAGGATCTTTGGGGAGTAGGATAGATTCCATTATGGTGACAAAGAACAGCTTAAGGTAGGTGGTCTCCTCTGTTTAATAGTCTTAGCAATCCTTCTGTAAGTGCCATCCAGAGGAAAAAGTCAAAATTTGTCAATAAGTTGAGAAGTCAAGGAGATTAGGGAGGTAAATAACTGGCAAGAGATGGGGAGGGGGGAAAAAATACTGCATTGAGTTGGATGTTTAAGCAGGTTGCTTGGTTTGGAAGAGGAGCTGTAGATGATGGTGGTAGGGGTAGGATGGCTTATGAGGTGGCAACAGAAGAAAGAATTGCAATTGTGAGACTGGTGACATAGGGGAAGCAGGAAGTTGATTCATTTGGTTGTTGGAACTGCTGATGGTATCAGGAAGCAGGAGCTGCTGTGGAATTACCATAGTGTATTCTAGTGGGAGTGACTAGAGGATCACTTAAAGGAAGCAATCAGAGAAGGCAGGCTGTGTGTGAGTTCATAAGAAACCCCTGGAGCTAATTATATGCCATTCTCTCGTTGATAAAAGCTCTTCTTTTCCTATGGGACACTATGGTGTAAGGTCTGTGGGAGGCTCATGGGACTTAGGATAGAGATGACATAAAAAAGTGCGAGGAAGGAATTCATACAAAGGTGAGTGAGGAAAACATCATAGACTGGATATGGGAAATAATTGCATTCTGAAGTAATCAGGAAGTAGTGTTTTTTTTCCTCTTACATTGTTCCTATTGTCGTTTTAAAATACTTTGGTCAGAAACTATAATTTATTTCATCACTCTGTCCTGTCTCCTGGAAGAGGGTGGTAGCATGTCCAGAAACAGTCTATGCTGATTGAAAATGTTCAATGTAGTTATGTCATTAGTTATTTCCCAGAGTGCCACAAATAAGCAGCAAATCAGTTTTTGTGTGCTCTGCTAGTGTTCATTTTGTTCAAACACAAGCTTAAAAGCACAGAAAACAACATCTGAGCTTTTTATTCCTTAGGATTTTAGCACTGCTAACACCCTTACATTTTGCATTTATCTTCCTTTTATGCAGTGTCCTGAGTCTTCTGACCCCTGTCTCCTGAATTAGTTAGAAAAGAACAAATTATGTGATTGAAATGTTCAGTGTTGAATCTGTTTGTCTCTATCTGCATAGGATTTGCGAAACTTTAAAAAAAACCAAACCAAAAAAACCCTTGAGAATTGATTTGAATTTGCAGACAAACTTCAACATGTATATATTTTATTTGTGTGAGTAGATTACGGGATTCTTGTCCGAGTTCTTCTTTTGCCGAAACGTGTCCATTTCTGCTCAGCTGCCTGCTGGCATGAAAAAACTGCATTTTGGGGACTAATTAAAATAGGAGTTTTAAGCCAATGGTTAACGTAATCTGTACCTCAAATAGCTTAATGTGGAGTTCTTCTGAGAAGCTTTAATGACTGCTAGGTTGTGCAAGGAAAACCTACCTCTTGTACGGAGTGTTGGCAACAGCCCTGTTTCTTGTAGAGTAGTGGGTGGTTTTTTTTGTATCCTGCTTGAGGAGATCTACTGGGATCATTAGAAACTCTTAATAGTAAGATGTCCTGCTAAGACTGCTGAATGATTGAGCTGATGATTCCATTTCCTTATCTTATGGGTGGGGAATGGTTCAGGCTACCTGATAAAAACCTATAATCATGTTTATTAATACTGCTGTTTGGCAGAGACAAATGTATTTTGTGCCTGTATATTTAGGTTGCAGCAGGATCAATGACAAATCATGGTTTACGCTTCCCCATGGCATGGTAGAAATAGTAAAAGATGATGAAAGCAAAATTATGCCACCACATATTCAGGGAAGGTTCCATGAATCATGTTCAGTTATAGTTGTTGACTACTGTTTTATAAACTTCACGTTTTCACTTTGTTCTGAGCGTCTGTCTTGACTTGAGAAGATAATAAGGGCAGAGTCTGTTACGTGTACCAGAGCAGACCTCTGGCATTTCTGTCTTAAATGGCACGAGAGCTGTTCTGAGTGTATCAAGTGACGTACTCCAGTCTGTGCAGAGCTTCTAACAAGTTATGTGACAAACTTTGCAAGCGCTGTATAAACATTATGGTTTGGCTGGAGGCTATAAGAATGATTTGCCTGTCGTGCTAGATCATAATATTTTTGGTGGATTTTACCATTCTTTCATAGTTTGGTTTGTTCAAATACTTATTTTTAATATACAATAGAATTTTTAGTTTGCTGCGTATCAGAACTTCAATTAAGCTGTAGACATGAAATCCTTTATCCAATTGCACAAAGGCTTTTTCATACTCTCAGAGCAAGACTAGGTAGTTGCCATTTTAGTCTCACAGGAAAGGAGGTCTGACTTATCTTTCATAGTTGGGGGGATTCCCCTGTTTTTGCAGGGTGGGCTGTGAAGGAGTCTTTTATGGGTATTCTGGAAAGAGAACAGGCCAAGTGATACAGTACCTTTCTTATATCTACCTTTTGTTGTTTCACTGGGTGAAATGGAAGACATTTGGGTCAGTTTGTTATTCGCAATTTTGGTTAGATGCAAGACCTGCGGAGGCTTCCCCCACCCCCGAAAATAAACACAACATTTTGAGAAAGGCTATGTCTACTTTAAAAGTTGTATACAATACTGCCTGAAAACTTACACCATTTATTCATGAGGCATCAGATCCTAAAGCAAAAATGACAGGGGGTGTGACTAAGAAGCTGTGAGACATTGTACCAGTTACAGTGGTAAATTGGAGGAAAAAAAAAAGAAAGGAAGGTATTCTACTTTTCATTGTTGGAGAGAATTAAAGAAAGGAAGTATCTCCAAATGTGAACAAATCCAGAAATTAAGCCACTTTCTTTTAATTTCGGTAATGTAACATATTTTAAATTTAGAGTTCCTCTTAAAAGGTAGAATTTTTTAGATTGTACTTCATACTTAATATGTTCTTTATTATTGCTGGGTACATTTTATCCCTGTCTAACTTTCCCTCTGGACACATGCACATTCTTTATGGTATTCAGCACATTTGTTCGTGAGGCACTGAATCCCATTGACCTATTTTTTTAATGAACCTAAGCTTGTTTTCTCTTGTCTGTATTTTGTGAAAAGTATGTTAAACTGTTTTAAAAAAAAAAAAGTATACAGTTCCGACAGTAACCATAATAATAGTCCAATCTGAGAGTTCAGTACTTGGAATCTGTAATGTGAGAATTTGGAGGTGATAGTTTGCTTAATAATAGAGGAAAATTAGTCAAAGTTTTAAACAATCACCGACTTACCTCTTAAAGTCTGCAAGAAGTATTCTTCTTTCTCATTTATAACTTTCCCTCTGTATTGGTGGCGTTGGTCTTGATTAAAAGGCTTTTTAATCCAAGCTAGTTCACTTGTGAGGTCAGGCAGACTGATATCCATGCTGCTGAAAAGACAGATGCTAAGCATAAAACTTGGGTATTAAAATAAATGGTCCTTGTTTAGTGTGGGGTTTTTGTTTTGGATTTTTTTTCTTGCTTCTTATTCCTGTCCAAGGGTACGAGTTAATGAAACAAAAAAAATGGATTTTGGAAAGGTTTATACATTTAAGTGGAAAACTCAGTTACAAAGTGCTGTCTTCTGGCCTTGTATTATCATTAAACTTGTATTCAGAACAGCAGAAGCAAAACGAGTTGCATTATTTCAAATGGCTTTCAAAATTCTTTGCAAGAGCTCCCGAGTGGTTTCAAAGCAGGGCATCTTTACTGGTAAGGAAAGACTGTCATTATCACCTTTGCTCCCGGCTGGCAATGCATTAAGTATGACATATCTCTGCGATTGCCGACACTGAATGGCTCTCCAGCAAGCGCATTAACCCAGTGGTTTAGTCTGAGATAAGAAAGGAGCCTGTTCTCGATACCTTTATAGCAGAAGCAGCAATGCAAGCCAGGGGGAGGGGAGGAACCTTTGAAAGCTGTTAAGAAGTTCTAAAAATATTTTGTTTGACCTGAAAGATGGCACTGTAACTGGAAGGGGTTTTCCACTCTGGTTCAGTGTTGCAAAGTAGTAATCCCTCTCATTCCACACGATACTTTGTCAGATGGCAGTTTAAGTGTTCCTGATCTTGGATGCTGTTTGCCACCTGCTGAATTACTCCAGGGCAACTCCTTGTGGGATTGTGCTGTGAACTGTATTTGTGAAATGGCCATAGATATTCACAACAATAAGAAAGGGAGGAACATTTTTTATTAATTCTAATGATTTATAAATCTATGTGGCAGGCAGGAAAAAATGAGTAGCGAATGAGGAATCTCAGTAAAGAAGATACTGAAGCAGAATGGCTGAGGGGAGGTGGCATTTCAGCTAACCTTGCTACTGGAAGAAATAAGAGCTTTGAGAGAGATTGCTCTATGTGCTTATTGCATTATGCCTTAAACTCTATTTGAAGTGTAAAATGATGCATATACCATATGCAAATGCTGTATATATTTGTTTTTCTTTACAGTAGTGAGATCGGGTTGATTTCCATGATTACCTTATGGGATGGATGTCAAAATATGAGTCTTTCCTTCCCAGAGGGGGTTTGAAAGAGTACTGTCCCCACTTCTAGTTCTGCTTCATTGTATAGCAACATCTAAATAGGAACTATAAAATAAAACTTTTCTGTCTCCTATCAGCTCTTCCAACTAGTTAAGGTAACTTTTAAACAGGTCATCTTTCTGAACGAGATGAAGCTGTATCTGCCCAAATGGCTAAATTGCCTAAGGCAAGAGAGTCATAGTGTCTGGAACTTCTGAAACCAGCAGTGCTGGTGAGTCCCATGTACACTTCTTCCAGCATTAGCATTCTCGGGCTACAGTTTCATCAATATTTTAACAGTTTTGCCTTGCTGTGCTGCCCCCAGCTTCTTGTTTCTGCCCTCTGTCTTGTGGTAGATGGCATGTTTTGAAGCTGATACACAAACAGTATTAAGGAACTGGTCTGGACTAAAATCTGTCCAGCTGACATAAGGGACAGGAGTGAATTGAGGTAGAATGAGTTAACAGCAAATCTTCGTACTTAAAATGAAAACTGAAGTGAAACTACAGCTTTGGGATGCAGTTTCATTTTGTGTTACCGAAGAGTGAGCCCTCTGTCTCACTGTGGCACTTTTCTATCCCCACTTTTAATTCAGATCCACTAACTGGGCAGCATTGGAACTGCTGATGAAACCATGGGAGCACAATGTAGAAGAGACTAAGACCTTCCTTTTAGTGTTATCTCGCTGTTAAACTTGAGCAGGAAGACTTCCATAATGCTTTTGTTTTCTGAAAAATAGCTTTTCTCCCATAGCAATTTCAATCAAGTTTTAGTGATTGATCCAGTCAGGTTTGGAGAGAAGTTGAGCATTACGTGCTTAGATAAATGTTTGCGGGTCAGTGGTTCTAATAAAAAATGGTGATGTCAGAGAAGAATGTAGATAAAGATAGCTGACTTCTTTTAATTTTTTGAAATCTGCTTTGTCTGTGGTATGGGCTACTTGTGACTTAGTATGTCAAATTGTAATGTGAATCCATCTGAAAAATATTGCTGCTGATGGTTACAAACTACTTCTACTTGATTGCTAAAGATGCTGCCTAGCATTCAATGTAGAAAAGCTGGATGGAAAGTGTTAAATTAGGTAGAAAAATGAGTCACTTAATTAATTGACTTCTGTTGGATGAAGCTCTTCAAAGAACTGCAGTAGGAAGATATGCCATTAGACATATGAACAGCTAATATTTATGCTGGGTGTAGTAAAAAGATCACAGATTTGAAAAGAACTGGTAAGTACCAACTATGTTTTTAATAAAAGGATGATCATAGCTGAAGTTGCATGCACATATGAAATGTATCAAATATAGTAAAGCAGTTGGAACACACACACATGCTTCTGGGACAAGGGAGCTGAACTGATAGTAGAAATGAGTCCTCTCTTGAAAAGAGGAAGGTAAACATTCCAGCCTGTTGTATCATATCGAAGTTGGTGCCCGAGTTTACTTGTTCATAATCTGCTTTACATCCTTGTAATACTGTTAATGTTTTGCAGTGACTCTCTATGATTGCTTCCCAGTAATACAGAGTGGAAGAAAGCCTGATACTCTGTGCACCAAACTAAGATTTGGATCTACTTGTGTAGATCTTGTGTAGGCCTGTTTCTGGCGGAATTGAGTGTGACTTTAATTATTTGTCCCATTAAGATATCATTATATGTTCCTTATCTTCATTTCTTCAGCAAGTATGCTTTTGAAGAAGCTTTCTTCTCTTAGCTGTTTTGTCTGATAATGGAGTCAGGAAGGGAAAGAGCGTTCCTTTAGTGTTAAGATATGGTACGTAACTAAAGAAGTAGCTCAAACTAGAATAATTTCCAGGTTTCTATGCAGTAGATAATCCAGCTGTATTAAACTGTAAATATTAATAAATATATCATAAGCATTGGCTACATGTATGAAATGCTTTTTTTTAATTGGCTTATGTCTTTTGTAAAAAGAAAGTTCCTTAAATTGTGCTGTATTGATTTCCTTTTGACTTGAAAAGCTTTGTTGACTATTACTTAAGCTGTGACTTCTAAAGAAAACAGACACGCAAATGAATATAGCTGTTATTTAATAAAACTAAAAAAAAGAAGCAAACTAGAACTTCAGCTTGTCTTAGGATATTGTTATAGAAATGAGGTATGGGAATGACTTTTTGAGGGTTTTGGTCCAACACAGTAAGGCCAGGATAACTGGAAGGTCTAGTTTGGTAAATAATTGCCCTCTTTGCCATGGCTTGAAATAATTTTGAGTGGCCTTTGGTTGAGATTTTTGAGTGTTTTGAGGTGGGGGAAAAAAAGGGGTGGGGACAGGATTTCACTTTGAAATAAATATCTACATCTGTCTGGAAAAGGCTGTGTTGTGTTTTTGTTTGGTTTTTTTTTTTTAAAAAAAAAAAAAAAAAAAAAACAAACAACAAAACGTTCCTTCACTTTAAGTCATGTTTTTATAATCAGTTAGTGATTTCAACTTCTTAAGAACTTCATCATGAACTGCAACATAAAGATGAGTTTTAAAATGCTAAAAGTGTCTTTTCAGAAATGAAAATATTTTCATGGTAGCATACATAAAGTGTCCAATTGCCTTTGATGTACTTGCACATTATGCATTGACAAACTTCATAGGTGAACCAAAATTTACAATAATCTGCTTTGTGGGTTGGATTAAATACAATTCTGAAAAGAGTTCCTCAGATTCGTGGTGTTGGCACAACTGTGGGGAGGGACAGTGAGGAGGTGAGTATGTGTGTGGGTTAAAAAGGCTTCTTTGAAGTGGGATTGCTGATGAAGAAATAGTACATGGTACTACTGACTAAGTTTCTCTCTCAGGTGGGGTATCTTTGAGCTCAGCGGTCAGGCTCTACCTCTGCGAACTTATTCTGAAAGCCAGAATGGGGCTTAATGTCTTGCTGAGCTGGAACCCTTTTGCCCTCATTGCTGTGTCCTTGATACCTTCAAAGAGTTGGGTTCAATAGGAATCTAGTTTTAAGCTGCTCCATGAATGGGACAGAACGATTGGAGCTTTGGTGCTGCTTCTTTCCTATACAATTAACTTCTCTTACGAAAAGAATCTGGAGAGGGAACCTTCCAGAGAGCCTCTGACTGAACCGTCATACTGTAATTCAAACTTCAATATTTTTGTTGAGCTTCAAAAATTGAAAAATTTACAAATGAATGTTTAAAAAAATATGGATATTCTTTAGACTAGTTTAAATGCTCAAGTCAGTAATTCAAAACAGAAGGCTGCAACTGTAACGAGAAGCAATCTGGTAGTTAAAACTTCATTTTCCTGCCACTTTTATTTATAAACACTATCAATGTTTTGTAGTTCTTGCATTTAATCTGACTCAAGTTGTATTTGTGTTTGCACATGTGCTATTTCTGATTATAAATAGTAGTCAGTCACACACAGAACATCTGAGTGGAAATTGATGGTAATTTATATATTGCAGATCTAATGGACTGCTCATCTTTTGCTTTTATCATGTTGATTTGATTTTAATTCTTTTTAACCTTTTTCTTACACTTGCCTTTTTCTTATTTTCAAGTGTCAATTTACAGTATCTGGTTTTACGACAAGAATGACTGTCACCGAATAGCAAAACTCATGGCTAAGTAAGTACCGTGGTCTCATTCTGTAATTCTTTTATGCAATACAAAAAAAAACCCTCTTAAATGTGTTTGGGCTTTTTACTTACTCTCCTTAAATAGAAAAATACAATGTTCTTGCTGGTACCATTTTTTTTTTTTTTGGTAATCAAATCGTTGGTTTTTTTTTTTTAAAAACCTACAGCATTAAAACTTTCAGTGAAGTGGTAAAAAAATCAGTTGAAGTATTAGTTGGCATTCTCCAAAGGAAGCACGTATGAACACTGGTTGGTTTATATTTTATTTTGTATAGGGATGCAGGCAAAATACTCTCTGATGCATACAGTGTAATTAGATAAATGATGGCCATGTTTTTTGGTTGGTTTTGGTGGTGGGCTGGTTTTTGTTTGGGTTTGTGGGGTTATTTTTAAGGCTTAGTTATTATTCCTGACTAAAGTAAAGAGATTGGAAAATACTGGGAGAAGTAGGTGGAATCATAGAGAATTAAAGTGATGTTAGGAGAATAAGCAAAACTATGAAATAATAGGAGCTTGTTGTTGCTAATTTCTAGATTGTTTGATTATTTTTTTTCCTTTGTTTTTTTCTCTCCCTTTGGACATAAAGTTGGCTTATAAAGCTGCCATGTCACTTGCTTTTATTTTGTAGTTCCAAGGGCTCCTAGAGATGCCATGCAGCAGGAGAACTTATGAAAGTGATCTCCATTTAATAAACCTTAAAAGACTGTGTTTGCAGTAACACGGGTTTGTTGGTGTTCCAGCTGCTGTCAGTGTAGCAGTGCAGTCAGCCTGTCTGTGCTGCTGCTGGGTGCGCTGCCCCAGCTGAGGAGAGCTTCAGGGTAGAGTGCAGAAGTGTGTGTGGACAGCAGAGGTCAAAGAAGGCTGGAACTGGTTGAGTTGGCAATGTGGCATACAGCCTTTAAAACATGTTTTGATTAGAAGGTGTTCTTGCACCTTTCCGTTTCTTCAGGTGAGGTCCCTTGCAGATCAAGCCAAGACTTCTTACTAACAGAAAAGGATGAGAATGAACTTGAGCAAATCTTCAGTGTTCTTAGAAAAGGAAGGAGCTTGAAGTGTGTGACAGGGTAGTCACACGAGCAAAATGCAAGTGTACTGCACAGAGTATCTTCTCATCCCTAGTTCTCTGCTTTGCTTTTCTTCACCATCACACTCTACTTTCCTGAACTTCCTTTTCTATTGCATACTTTAATCAGCATGTCATGTCTTGCTGGATATCTTGAAGGCTTGCAGAACTTTAATTTAATGTGGAAAATAGTCATAGTGTAGACATTTTAAGCTGAATTTTAATTTCTTTTTCTGGGATTTTTGCTTTGGGTTATTTTGGCTTTTCCCCACAGAATCGATGTGAGACAACACAAATTGCAGACTTGAATATCAAGGTCTCTCCCTAAATGCTTATTTTTTTTTCCTCTCATCCTGATAACCCTATACAGTTCCCATTTCCCACTTTTTTCTTTTCTTTCTTTCTTTTTTTTTTTTTTTTGTCCCCGGCAGCATTGGGACTTTTTGCTGTTATTTGGCTTGTCCAAATGTAAGGCTTAAATAGAAGGATTAATGGAAAACAATTGTGTGAAACTGACAAACAAATAAGATGTCTGTTGCCTTTCCACTTTATAAACAGAGCATCAGAAGGGCAAGGTTTTCTTTTTTTAATGCACCTCTTAATTTAAAACCATGATTAGTGTTCATGGTGGGGGAGAGAGCTGAACCCTTCAAACTCTACCGTATTCTTATTCTGCCATGCACAGCTACACTGCAGGTCTCCGTGTCATATAGCAAAACTTGAGTTCATCTGGTATTAAACTAGTTGCCACTGTAGCGCAAATGAAGGGCTATAGATAGTTCAGGGATCTCTGTAAGTGTAGTCAGGTAACAGACCAGTCCAGCCACGGCTCAGCAGTCCATAAAGCACGTCTACCCTTTTAGCTGCAAGTGTAATATTCTGAAATAGCTGTAACCCAGTAGGTTCATTTAAAGTCAGTATGGGAACAATCTAAGCTTTATTGTCATCTCCCTGTCAACTACTGCAGCCTGCCTTTTCTTGGGTCCCTGCTGCCTGTATTGCAGCTTTATTAACACACCGAGGCACAAGTGCCAAAGTTGGTGTTACTGCTTTGCCCCTGTGTATGGTGCAGAAACTCACACGCTCTTGTAGCATGTCAGCACCCTCGAAAGTTTCTGAGATTACAAATTATTTTGGAGGGTCAAAAAGATGAAATGTATTTTCTAAATATTGGGATTTTTTATGGTAGATGTTGTGGATTGTGGATTAAAAGTCTCTTAGAAACTGAAATTAGAGTTAATGCATCAAGCAGACTTTGGGGAATGTGTATTGAGTTTTGTCACTTCGGACTTATGCAAGTGAAACTAGAGAAATCAAATGTGTACATAAAAAAGATTTATTGATTGGGTATTGACAGAATACAGACAGTTAAATTTTGCTGAGCTGGCTAGGACCTCACTTTAGTATAATTTTTAGTCTTTGCTGCCATTAACTTTGTAAAAAAAAAAAAAAGGTATAAGTGATCTTTGCTAGTCTAAGTAGTGCTAGTAATAAGTCATTATCAGAGTGCTTTTTTCATAATGCTTTTCTTCATTATTAGATTATGGAATGTCTGAATACTTCTTTTTTCCTTTAAAATTGTGTATTGGTTTGGGGGTCACAAAAGTATTTGCAGAAGCTATTTTTATACTGAGAAAGGCATTTACTGTAAGTATATTTACTTTTGTTTGTTGAAAAAGCACTGTAGAATGAAATCACACTTCATTTGGTACTACATGCCTTAAAGCTTCCGACTGTCTAAAGATCCATACTAGGGAAAATGAAATGAAGGCATTCTAGTTGCATATCACTGTAGGATGGAAAAGCTGCATTTCTGAGGCTTTTGTTACAAACTTGATGAAAAGCGAATTGGTACTATTTTGCTGACATCCATTTCCACAAACATCAAGCTTTCTCCCCTCCAAAATGGGCAGAAGGCAGTCAGAAGAAAAGTAAAAATGCTGATACTTCTGTGTGCTTCTCTACAAGGAGGAGGCTGAAACTGCAGAAATTATTTCATCATGGGATGATAGATGTATGTAAGAAAAAAGATACTTTCTAATTTAAAAAAAGTGAAACAAAATTGCAATTTAGAGAAGAAAAGCTGCATTTCAGCACATGGTAGCAGGCTCCACCAGGCTTAGTTCAGTATGTTTTGAAATAAATATTTATGTTGTCTTCCAAGAGTATTAATTTTGTTCTACAGTTTTTGTCTTTGTCTTGGGTGCAAATTTGGATTGGCACCCTCTCATTTAGGTGGGGTTTTTTGTATCACTGATAGGAAAAAGTACTGCCTTTATAGTACCTCAGAGCTTCAAAAACATAACCATAAAAGGTTTCAAGGAGATTTGCATTCTCTTTCCTGCTGTTTGACTTGACCTTATTGTGCCAGACTGAGTTAACAAGATTGCAGGCCATCCATTTATATTTTGGTGGCTTATCTTTCAAAGGAAAAGTAAATTAGTGTTTGCAGGCTTTGTAATCACAGACTTCACTTCTCACATTCTCTCTCTCTCTATCCTTCTCTCTCCCCCTGCTCCCCACCCCCCCTTCTGTGAGGTTGTGCCAGGTATATTTTCAGTGCTATAACTGCAGATATTCTTATGCAAACTGTCACAGCAGCTACTGTGTCCCCGAAGGAATGTGTGCCTCTTCCTCTATCTGATATAATGGAAAGAAACAGCAGGCCTTGCTTAAAAAAGACTTAATCCTGGATTGCACACAGAGCATGCTCAGTGTACAGATTTGCATTAGTTGACTTTTTCCTCCAGCAAAGGTATTCGATTTACAGACCTCTTTTTTTAAGAATTCTAGAATTTTCTGAAATGAAAAAATTTTATGGGAGTCATCAAACCACTAACTTTAGAAGGAATTAATTTGGGTCAAGTTAAGTCAAGATGATTGTTTATTAAGGATGAGCTTTATAGGAGCATGACAGAAACTAGTGTTTTTCAAATCTCTGTGAAACTGTTGCATTCTGACATGTAAATTTGTAGGGGTTTCTTATTTTTAGGTTAGTTTATAGGCTTATTTTACCCTGTTTCAACTGGCTTCTGAGATACAGGCATCAAGCTAGAAGTGGGAGAGCATCTCGGAGAGTTTTGGGAGTATACTGCTTCAGTTACCCCCTCACCACCGTCTGAATGTAACCTGCACAAGACAGAAGTGGAGGAAGAGCTATTAGACAATTATCTCCATGAGAAGATAATTTAATTGTTATTCTTACAAAAAAAAGTAAACTTTAAAAAGGCAACAAATACTTTATAATGGACAATAGAAAAAATATTAAGTGTTTTTCAGAAATGTTTGTGAAACATTTCTGTGAAATGGATGTACTCCTTGAAGATGTTTTCCTATGAGACCAACTAGTACTATTTTAATGGGAAGATGTTTTGTTGAAACCTTCTGGACCAACTAGTTAAGAGCAGAAGGAGGGTCTCAAGACTGAAGCCTTTGCTTCACCTGTCAGGCAGCACATATGACTTCAGCTGTCCAGAATTTTCCCTTTAACTGCAGTATTTATTTTTTTCTGATACGATTATGCTGAGACTTAAAATTTCAGCAAAGTATTCTGGTTCTCTTACCTTGCCCTTTCTCATCCCTAGTTTCAGAGTTGAGTTTAGCTAAGTCCTAAGTCAGGACTGTATGACCACATGTACTGCTAGAACAAAATGTTCTCTCAGGGTGTCACCATAGAAACATTTGCATATTATTGAGCTGCTTCAACCACACAAGCACATGCTGCAGTTCTTAGAAATTGTCAGACAGAGTGTAGATTGGCCGTCCTGTTCCGAGTTACATTTGCAGGTGAACACTTGCTTCCAGAGGAAGCTGTACTAATAATGAGAAGCTGGTTGAATAAGCAGCTTGAATTATTAAAAATTTTCAAAGTCATTTTGAAAGTGGCATTGAATTTTTAAATGCCAAATCCAACCCTTCTTCAAATAAACACAGCTAAACTCTAGTGGAGAGACTTGATTGCTAGAAAACTGGGAAGCAACTTCCAAGACTTGAACTATTTTTTTTTCCTCAGAAATAGCAACAGAGGTGCATATAAATATCTAATTACTCTATGGTCTATAAAATGTAGAGTTACTCCTGAATCCTAACTGACCCAAAGGAACTGGAGGCTGGAATGATTGACGTTTTCTGTGATTGTTATGATGGCACCCCTTGGCTCCCCCATCAGCCATCAGTTCCACAGCATGAGAGTTCTCAAGTGACGTGCCAGCTCCAGAGCTCTGCCCTGTTTACAGTGCTTGTTTTTTCTTAACATATTTGATTAATGCAGGCTTAAAAAAGAAGGGATTACAGGCTGGTGTGTGTTTATTTCAAGAGGATAAGCTTTAGCGCATTGCACAGCCATGTATATCTTGTGAACTGCATATGGATTAGGAGTAGAAATATATGCAGCCTTTACTTTTATTAATGAAATGTACCAGGTACACATCATCATCTTGCATATCTTAGCCGTCTTTTCAACTGAATTTGTTTTGATACTTGAGGCAGGTAGGGGTGGAGTAGGAGCGGTGAATGAGCCGTAGGCACCAAAGGCCGGAGGAAAAGGCATGTTGTGATAGGAATGACTACAGGGCAGTTAGAGAAGAAAATGGTTTGCGCTTCTTTCCTGAGCCTTCAGTCGGGGAATAAGGGGTAACTTGCACTAAGCCTCCTTGCAGACTGACTCCAGGGACATCTGGTGTTAGCCAGCTCTCTTCTTTCCCAGTGTCTTTGTTTTATAATTGTAGGCCTCATCTTAAATTAAAACTATTTTTTAATTGATTTTGTTGAATAACAAAGTTTGATTTGGTTAAATACAGAAAAAACACATGTTAGGAAGTAAAGAGTAAAAAATGTATTTTACTCCATTTGTGGTATGGTACATGTGCTTTTTGTATAACGTGCTTGAATGTCCACTTATTTTATTGTAAAAATATCTAAATATGACAGTTTTACAGAAGTAGTGTTTACTGTAGGCAAACTTTGTGGGAGACAAACCAGTGCTGTCTGGCTTGGAGACAAATTGTACAGACCATTTGATAATTTGACTAGTATAAATTTTGTAGCAAATGAAAACTTGTGTAACTTTGGTCAAACGTGTTAGCTTTTTATACAGGTGGAACAAAATGTGTTAATGTGCTGGGAGTACATTTCTCTTTACTGCTTTTTGTAAGATGTTGACTCTAGAAAAATATTTAAAATCCTGTTTCTCCTTTCCTGTTATAGAGTGGTAGAACAAGAAGCTCAGAGATCACAGCAAGTTTCCCAGGACAGAAAAAGTCCTAGCAGAACCAATGGCTGCAATGAAAACAGGCCCATTGACATCCTGGAAATGCTGAGTAAAGCCAAGGATGAATATGAACGAGTAAGGAAATGTCTCGCCGTTTGTTGTTTCCCCCCCCGCCCCCAACCTTATGAGCAAATAAAAACAGTACTTCTACTTCTGAATAGGGGACTTAGGACATCATATGGAGTCCACCGAAATAGCATGCCCTGTGATATCTGAGAGAAAGATGACAGAGAATAATTCTGATATCCTAAATTGTCCTGAGCAATACATTCTAACCCAAGATTGCAAAATAGTGCACCTGATCCATAATTTAATGGGCCTGTATATTCTTCTGTTTGAATTGCTACCTTCTGTGGGGGGGAGGGGAAATACAAGTTTAAAAACAGATACCTATGATGCAGACAGAACAAAATATTTTTCTAAGTAGGTACATGGTGCTTAATTTCAATACTCGTCTACTGTCTTGTTTTGTGAGATCGCTGTCAAAGGAAATGTGAACAAATAGGTATATATGTAACACTGTGGAAGAATGTACCACTGAACGTGTCTGGTTTAGTGATCTTGAAGTTTCATTATTGTAAATATTCGTTATAGTGGTTGACGCTTTAGTTTTTCACTTTTTTTCTTCAGTGCTGAAAGTCACTGGGGGAGATCTGCTATGATTCATGCCATCATCAAGAGTGTTCATTGAGCTGCACACTAAAATGCTTTGGCATGTTGAATAATGTAACAGAAGCCCAGAAACTCTGTGAGCTATCCCATGTCTGTGGTACAAGCACAGCTGTACAATGACTTAGGAGAGAAGCGGTAATGTGGGGAAAAAAAATATTTTAAAACAGTTTGTGATTTGCATGTTGCATGAATTCGTAAGTTTTATTTCTGTAATTATTACCTTTAGTGGGCGACTCTTTGCCTACTTTTCCATTATTTTTCAAAAAGCCTATCTAGAAACTAATTTTTAGCCCGTCAGCTGTGTTTTGTTTAAAGAGCAGGCATTGTCTGCCATTGTTTCAGTACCCTTGTTTTTGGACTGATGTCTTGTTCCCTCTCTGAAGTACACTTTACTAGGAAACAGTCTCTGATTTCAGGCAAGATAGCTTGAATGCTGATCACGTGCTCCATCTTGAAATGTAGCTTGATAGACCCATTTTATAACAGTTTCTACTGCTGCGAGAAAATTTTGTCCCCGGGAACAGCAAATAAAAATTGTACCCGACAGCGTTTGTCTCTCTTTAGTCTCAAAAGAAGTTTTGTGATATTAAAGATTAAGTCATTCAGAACACTTGTAGACTCTATGAAGCATATTTTTGATAGCTGTAGAGTAAGTGTAACAGTACTATTCCCTGATCCTTCTGTTCCCCAGTTAATTACTTCTGTCCTGTCTGCTGGACATCTATCCTTTTAATAAATTAATTTATTTCAGAAGAGTGAGTGTGGTATCTTTTGCCAGTACTAAATTTACAAGTTTATGTAATGAAGGAGAATATTAGTTCTCTTAGGACTATATAAACTAATTCTTTCCTGAGGACCAAATTCATACATGTGGGACAAATGTAGGAGATCCAAAAAAAGAAATAGATTCTGAACATACATACTTCTCCAAGTATAATAATACAAGAATGTGCAATAGTAAAGTAATGTGCGAGTATAATGTTGCAGAGCTGTCGTATGGTTTTTGTTGTTGTACTGGTGGGGGAAGAGTTAGCGCATTGGTAGAGAACTTGATTCCTTCCAGAACTTGCTTGTGTAGTAGGTCACAGCAGAGTTCCTTTGAGTACTTGGGATTTGAGTCTTTGTAGGATTCCAGATTGTTACTGGGATGGGGATGAAAGAATGAACATGTGGATTAAGCCTTGTATGAGCCAATTTAATTTGTCGCTTCCTGATTAAGGGCAGGTGAATGTGACACACGATATGATATATTTGACCCAGGCTAGATACTAGTTTCTGAAAAACCAGTAATGTGGTTTTTGGACACTTTAAATACAGATTAAAAAAAAAAAAATTGCTTTTGATTCTCTGAGCATCAGTGCAGTTTGGGAAGAAGGTGTCTTTGTACAAAGGCCAGCGTTGTGGATGTAGCAGCTTTTGTGAGTGCACAGAAGGAAGCATCAAAACCTGAATGAGTCATCTTTCAATGTTGTGTCAATTCAGCCAGGTTTGAAGAAATTGAAGGCCTGGGGGGGGGGGGGGGG